>PVJD01000152.1:282144-609765 GCA_004026545.1 Mormoops blainvillei | reverse complement strand
GGGGGAGTTAACACTGGGTTAGAGGGAGATGTAGCTTATCACTCTGGAGCTCGCTTCACAGCCTTTTGCGTCTTTCTCCGTCCCAGCCGTGACTTTCGTCCCAGTTTATGGCAGAGTTATTGAAAGCCATTTGTCTAAGAGGTCCAGGGTTTCCAGGTTGGTTAGCATCGCTGAGAGGCCAAGTTGGGATTAGCGATTGGAAAACAGATTTTTGCGCTTTAACTACATTCAGCATTCAAAAGTACCTGAGCACGTAATATGTACCAGATTCTGCCCACAGCGCTGTAGATAGTGATGAACAAGACAATTTAAGGCCGTCATTGAATTTTTACCTTGTGCTTGAGAGGGAGAGCATACAGAGAAGTATTGGAAAAACAAAAAAAGAACAGACAGTGATGTATACTAGGCAAATAATTTAAATCAGTCGATGGGCCAAGTTATGATTTGGTCAGGGAAGGGTTAAGTCCAGATCTGCACAACAAGAATGAGCTAACCTCAGGAAGAGGGAAGAACAGCCTTTCAAAAAGAGGAGACAGCAAGTGCAAAGTCCCCATGGTGGGATCCCTCCCGGCTGTGAAAGGAAGATTTAGTGGCCATTGTGCCTAGAACAGAGCGGAGGTAGTTGCGAAGATGGTAGATGAAGCCTGAAGGGACCATCTCATGTAGAACCCTACAAGTGATGGTAAGGAGTTGAGAAATTCTAGGTCTTAGAGAACGCCATAGGGGGATTTTAGCAGGGAAATGACATCATCTGATTTATGACTTAAAGAAATCACTCTGCCAGGGAGAGGATGGTTTTGGAAGGCGAGTGGAAGCAGTACAAAAATAATAAAAGTAATTCAGTTCTTAGATGATGTACATTAGAGATAGGATCATAGAGATATATTCTGGAGGCAGAAGTAACAATTTGCTGGTAGACTGGATGTGGGATGTGAGGCAAAAGGAATTAAGGATAACTTTTACGTAAAAGAAAAATGAAACAGTTATTTTAGAATTCCAAGAAAACAGATCTTTCTGTTCACAGTAAGGTTTCATAGCCTGTAAATTTTACTAATTGTAGATTTTTCAGTAAATATATGTTGATCGCTTTCTGTGTGTCAGTTCTAGTGTTGGTCGGGATGCATTGGTAAACACCACTCTGACACAGAGCTTGCACTCCAGCAGGGAGAACATATGAAGTAATTAGACAAATGATTTGTATTAGAATTAGGTAAGTAGTACAAAGGAGAAATGGGGGAAGAATAGAGAAGACTTCTATTCTCTGAGCAGGTGATAGTAAGCTAATACTGGAAGGATAAGTAGGATTTAGCCAGAGAAATGAAGACATTCCAGATTTATATTTACACATGAACATACACAAAAAACCTTAGGGAAGAAGTTAAGGGGAAAGAAGAAACACAACTAGTGTGACTGTTGAATAGTTAATACGTTTGTGCTGGTTTACCATCCATCACTGGATGTTGTAAAGTTAAATCCATAGCTTTTACCTCCCCGCCTCCCCCACCTGCGACTTTAGGCAATTTCTGGAGACATTTTTGTTTGTCACACTAGGAATGGTGCTGCACTAGTGGCATCTGGTAGGTAGAGGCCAGAGATACTGATAAAAATCCTGCGAGGTACAAGACAATCTCCCACAACAAAGAATTGTCCAGTCATGGTTGAGAAGCCCCACTACTATTGAAGGTATAACTTTAACATGCCACTCTAGGTTATTAGCAAATGAAGGATCAATTATGGATTATGTTTATGAAATCATAGTAAATAGTAGGCATGTATTGATTATACCATGGAGATTTGGAGCCCTGTAAACCATAGCTGATTAATAAGTCAAGATTGATAATCTGAATTTACTTAAACTCACATGTTAGTTTTTAAGCTGGTACTGCATATTATCAATTGTTTTATATGGTTTCTGTCCTCGTTTTCTACGTGAGATGTTAAAACTGGTAGCATCTCTTGATTCTGACTAGCAGACATGTTTTGTTTGGTACACACAGTGTTTTGTTAAAATTGAATATGCCAGTTAAGTGGGAGATTTTACACAGATATCCATTATTTCTGGCTTCTTTTGAAAAACTAAGAAACAGTAACACTGGGTCTGAATTCTTACATGGCAAAAACACCCTATTGTACTTGCTCTACTTTGGGACCGTTGTCTGGGCTAGACAGTCCCTTAGTCTGTTTAGTTATATCCAGCCTACTTTCTCATTTGCGGTGCTTGTATTCACCATTTTGTTCACCTTCATGAACAAAAGTGATTTGAAGTTTTTTGTGTAACACAAATCTTGAATAGAGCTTCATTTGTTGCAAAGTGGTATTGAGTTCAAGGTAAAGCTGCTTCAGACTTATTCTCAAGTTTTGTTAGAAAGGTTTAATTTTTTATTTTACTTTTTTTTTTTTAACGTGCTCTTAAAGCAGTTCTGTAAGGAGTTTTCCTAGTCTGGTCTGGAATACTGATCAGAGCTAGTTCATTCAGCAGAGAAGATAGCAATATAAATTTTGACTTAAGGCAGAGATGGATATAACACCCGATGTACTTCTTTAGTAGGTCCTAGAGAATAAGCAAACAACCGGAACAGAACTCTGAATGAACAGGAAAACTTCTTATTAAGATTGACTTTATTGGCAGATGCGTTGTAAGGGAAACTTTTAGGTTTAATTTATTATGTTGTAAATTAATACAATAAATTCAACTTACATATGTATTATATTGAAAACAAAATACATATGTTTGTCCAATTAGAGTATGTATAAACATGATAAAACATTGTTATTTCTAGTGAAAACATTAACTTGAAGATAATGAAAGAAGAAGATAACTTTCTGTGTGAAAACTTTCAAAATAATGTGAATGAAAAGATGGATGAAGGTGAGGTAGAAGATGAAGAGGAAGAGGAAGATTATGATGATGACGATGATTGGGACTGGGATGATGGAGTTGGAAAACTCACCAAGGGTTGTATCTTAAATGGAGCAAGTAACCCACAGGTATTATAAATGATTCTATACGTCTTTATGTGGTTTGCTTATATCTTCTTATTTATTTTATTTTTTTGAGGGTCTACTGTTCTTTTTTATTGAATTTATTGGGGTGACATTGGTTAATAAAGTTATATAGGTTTATTTTTTAAATTATATTTTATTGATTATGCTATTATAGTTGTCCCAATTTTTCCCCCTTTGCCACCCTCCACCCACCTCCCCCACTCCGTCAGGCAATGCCCCCACTATTGGTCATGTCCATGGAAAGTTATATAGGTTTCTGGCCTACAGTTCTATAATACATCACCTGTATATTGTATTGTGTGTTCACCACCCCAAGTCACATCTCCTTACATCACCACTTACCTCCCTTTTGCCCTCTTTCCCCCTCCACCCCTTCCCTTTGGTAGTCACCATACTATTATTTGTGTCTATGATTTTTTTTTCCCTTTGCTTAATGCCTTCATCTTGTTCACCCAGCCCTGTCACCCTACTCCTCTCTGACAGCTGTTAGTCTGTTCTCTGTGTTTATGAGTCTGTTTCTATTCTGTTTGTTAGTTTATTTTGTTCATTAGATTCTACATATGAGTGAAATCATATGGTACTCGTGTTTCTCTGACTGGCTTATTTCCCTTAGCCTAATATTCTCCAGGTCCATCCATACGTTTACAAAAGGTAAGACTGCCTTCTTTTTTACTGCTGAATAGTATTCGCTTGTGCTTTTTTAACCACTCATCTATTGATGGGCACTTGGGTTGCTGCCAAGCCTTGGCTATTATAAATAATGCTACAGTGAACAAGGGGTGGAGATATACTTTCAAATTAGTGTTACAGTTTTCTTCAGATATATTTCCAGAAGTGGAATCACTGGGACATAGGCAGTTCCATATTTACATTTTTGAGGAAACTTCATACTGTTTTCCACAGTGGCTTCACCAGTCTGCACTTCCACCAATAGTGTATGAGGGTTCCCTTTTCTTCACATCCTTGTCAAACACTTTTTATTTGTTGATTTATTGATGGTAGCCATTCTGACAGGTGTGGAACAATATCTCCTTGTGGTTTTAATTTGCACTTCTCTGATGAGTGGTGACATTGAGCATCCTTTCATGTCTGTTGGCATTTGTGTGTCCTTTTTGGAGAAGTGTCTGTTCAGGTCCTTTGCCCATTTTTAACTGGATTGTTTGTTTTTTTGGTGTTGAGTTTTATAAGTTCTTTATAAATTTTGACTACTAGTGCCTTTAGATGGTTTTCTTTGCTGTGCAAAAACTTTATAGTTTGGTGTATTCCCATTTGGTTTTTATTTTTTCTTTTGTTTCCCTTGCCCAAGGAGACATATTAGAAAAAATATTGTTGCTAAGAGAAATGTGAGAGATTTTACTGCCTATGTTTTCTTTTAAGACTATGGTTTCAAGTCTTATATTTAAGTCTATCCATTTTGAGTTTATTCTTGTGTCTGGTGTAAGAAGATAGTCTAGTAGTCTTTTTGCACATATTGGTCTTATTTTCCCAACACGATTTATTGAATAGACTGTCTTTACCCCATTGTATGTTCTTGCCTACTTTGTCAAATATTAATTGACCATAAAGGTGTGCGCTTACTTCTGGGCTCTCTGTTCCAGGGGTTCCCAACCCCTGGACCATGGCGGTCTGTGGCTTGTTAGGAACCAGGCCGCACAGCAGGAGGTGAGCAGCAGGTGAGTGAGCGAAACTACTTCACTCACATTATTACCACGTTAGTGCCATGAGATCCACTTCCTGACCTCCCACCCTCCAGGTCTGTTGACAAATTGAAAACTGTCTTCCATGAAACCAGTCCCTGGTGCCATCAGCTACTATACTCTCTTCCATTCATCTATAGGTCTGTTTTTAGGCCAGTATCATGCTGTTTTCTCTATTATTATGGCCTTGTAGTATAGTTCGATAATAGGTAGTGCGATTCCTCCAACTTTGTAGTTCTTTCTCAAGATTGCCGTGGCTATTAAGGCTCTTTTGTGGTTTCATATAAATTTTTGGAATATTTGTTCTAATTGTGTGAAATATGCCATTGGTATCTTCATAAGGAATTGTGTTGAATCTATAGATTGCTTTGGGTAGTATGGACATTTTAATGATGTTAATTCCTCCCATGCATGAACACAATATACAGTTTCACTTATTTACCTTCTTCAGTTTCTTTCTTCATTGTGTTATAATTTTCCGAGTACAGGTCTTTTACTTCCCTGGTTAAATTTATTACAAGGTATTTTATTTGATTTTTCTATTTTATGCAACTGTAAATGAGATTCTTTTTGTAGTTTCCCTTTCTGATAGTTCATTATTGGTGTATGAAAATGCAACTAATTTCTGGATATTTATTTTTTATGCTGTTAAGTTACTGAATTCATTTATCAGTTCTAGTAGTTTTTTGGTGGCATCTCTAGGGTTCTCTCCATACATTATCATGTCATCTGCAAATAATGACAGTTTTACTTCTTCCTTTCCAATTTGGATGCCTTTTGTTTCTTTTTCTTGTCTGATTGTTGTGGCTAGGACTTCCAGTACTGTGTTGAATAAGAGTGGTGAAAGCAGACATTCCTGTCATGTTCTCAACTGATCTACCCAGCCAGGGCAGATTTCAATCTTCTTATATTTATTGAGACTTGTTTTGTGTTCCAACATGGTCTATCCTAGAAAATATTCCATGTGCACTTGAAAAAAATGTGGATTCTACTGCTTTGGGGTGAAACGCTTTGACTGTATCAATTAAATCCATGTGATCTTGTGTGTCATTTAAGGCCACCGTTTCCTTGTTGATTTTCTGTCTGGAAGCTCTATCCATTGATGTCAATGGGGTATTAAAATCCTATACTATGTCTCTATTACTGTTGATCACTCCCTTTATGCCCATCAATAATTGCTTTTTATATTTAGGTACTCCTTTGTTGAGTGCATAAATGTTAACTAAGGTTATATTCTCTTGTTCTATTGTTCCTTTTATCATTATGTAGTATCCTTCTTTGTCTCTTACTATATAGCCTTTGCTTTAAAGTTTATTTTGTCATATGTATTGCTACCCCAGCTTTTTTTAAAAATTGCATTTCTATGATATATCTTTTTTTAATCTCCTTACTTTTAGTCTGTATCTTTCCTGTGAAAGTGGGTCTCTTCTAGATGGTATGTATATGAATCTTGTTTTCTTATTGATTCAGCTACCCTGTGTCTTTTGATTGGAACATTTAAGTCATTTTCATTTAAAGTGACTGTTGATAAGTATGTATTTATTGCCATTTTATTCTTTGAATTATGTTCCTCTTTTTTTTTTTTCTCTAAACCCTACAGAGGTCACAGTCAAAAAAGTTACACTGTAGGTCACCTGTATCCGAGAGATAAATTAATTCATAACTAGTATGTGCTAAAACGTGAAAAAAAATTTTTTTAATTGCAAATTTGCATTTATTATAATAAGTATTTGCATAATAAAATACATGGCCAAACTAATGGAAGTTGACACAAAATGTTCTGTGGCTGTTCTCTGATTTGTCTCTCTTCTATTGGATTTTTCCTTCATTTTGATTCTTTGTCCTTTCATAAAAACACTTCATGTCTCATTCATCTTCACTAGAAATATCTTGCTCAGTATCTGAATCTTCTGAGTGAATTTTCACACAATCTTCATCTTCTAAATCACTTTCATTTTTAAATTTGACTTTATCATTATCATCATTTGACTTGAGTGTAGCATTTGCTGAAGTTCTTTAGCATCTCTTGGATTATTGAATTGACATATTTTTCCAGCCATTTTCAATGGTAAATGAAAAAAAAAAATACCCACAACACTGACTTTGAAGTTTGCGGAAAAATACACCTACGTGAACACTGACTTCGGAGTTTGTGGCATCTCCCAAAGACAGTTTACTGTCGGATATCACACACCCTTACAAAACATGTTATAACCAAACTGATGGCTTAAACGTTATGGTTTAACATTAGTCAGGTACAAACGTGCAGCTAGTCATGGCCTTGTACCTGTGCACCTGATGTTTGTAACAGTATTTCAGAAAAGAGTTTGTTTGCATCTCAGATTAACTGCAACCACCACAGGGTTAAAGAAGACCCTTCAATACTGGTTTATTATTTCTTTAAATAGGTTCTCAATCCATTTCTCTTTCTCTTCCCCTTCTGGTACCTCTACAATGTGGATGTTGTTACACTTCATGTTGTGTCAAAGTTCACTTAAACTATACTCATTTTTAAAAATTCTGCCCTGGTTGGTGTGGATTGAGTGCCAGCCTGTAAACCAAAGGGTCACCAGTTTGATTCCCAGTCTAGGGCCTGGATTGTGAGGCAGGTCCCCAGTAGGGGATGCACGAGAGGCAACCACACAGTGATGTTTCTCTCCCTCTCTTCCTCCCTTCCCCTCTCTAAAAATAAATAGATAAAATCTTTTTGAAAATATCCTTTTTTTTCCTTGCTGCTCTGATTGGGTGTTTTCTGTTACCTTGTCTTCCAAATCACTGATTTGACCTGCTGCTTCATCTAACCTTTTGTTGATTCCTTCTAGTGTGTTCTTTATTTCTAACTGATTGATTCCTTTTTATGGTTTCTGTGTCCTTTTTCATGACTTTGTAGTTCTCGCTAAGGTCCTTGAGCATCTTTATAACGATAACTTTGAATTCTATATCTGATAAATTGCCTCCATTTCATTTAGCTCTTTTTCTGGAGATATCTCCTGTTTTTTCATTTGGGGTCTATTTTGTTGCCTCCCCATTTTGACTGCCTCTTTTTCTTTGTTTCCATGTGTTAGGTAGATCTGCTGTGACTCCCAGTCTTGGTAGTATGGTCTTAAGTAGTAGGATTGCTGTGGGATCCAGTGGTACAGTCTCCTTGATCACCTGAGTTGGGTGCTCCTGGAATGCCTCTTTTTTGTGTTTTGTGGGTCCTTCTTTTGTAATTGAGTCTTGATTGCTCTTGTCCCATTTGTGCGTGGGGTCTACCCTCAGGCTGACTGACTGTGAGTATCAACCCCAACCATAGTATATGAGCTGCTGTGCAGGTGCTGACCACGCGAAGCAGAATTTGCCTCAGCAGGGTCTGGTACCTGTCGAGATATCCCTTTGGCTCTGCTGCTTGTGAAGTTAATTGGATCCTGCTCTGGTGTCATCTGAAGCCGGCCACTGGGTGTGTTGGTTCTGGGGCCTCTTGGGAGGGAATCTGGTACAGGACAATGTCAGATGCTGCCTGTGACTGACCCTGGGCAACCTGTTTGGAGCTAGAAAGTGATCACTGTTTGTGGCTTCCTCCGCTGGGCCTGGGTATGCGGGGGAAGGACCATACTGTGCACCAAGACTGGCTTTTACCAGCACTGGGCCCAGGGACAGTTCAGCAAAAGTCCCAAGGCACCCAGAGATTTACTTCCACCTGTTTCTACCTGCTGGCTACCTGTTAGGCTCAGCCACTGAAAGAGCCTCTGGCATGAGGTAGGTTTTCCGTGAGTCATCGGGCAGGGGCGAGTGTTGTTCACCATATTGATACAAGTTCAAACTCAGTGCCATTGCTGGTTCTAAGGCCATTCATGACCTGGGGTAAACCATGTCTAGCTGCCATTCATTATTGCTCGGATACCTTTGTGGTGGGACATGGTCTCAGGGAGTAATCAGGTAAGGCCAGCAGAGTTTATCAGGCCCAAATAGACCAAGATTTGTCCATGTGAAGGGAGGGCTCTGCACTGGTTGGTCATGTGAGGGATAAATGGCTTTTGTCCTAGAGCCGCACAACTTGGTCTGACGCATATTCTGCCAGGAGCCTGATCTCAGCACGGTGGGGCTGCTGGGATTCTGGAGAGTGTGGGTAGAGGATCTTTCATGAGGGGGAGGTACCAGTCAGTTCACAGAAATGGGGAGAGGATGGCCTCCACCCCAAAGCCACATAACTCTGTCATTGACACACCCTGAGTTTGCCCAGACCTTTATAATCTGGCTGCAGCCGCTAATTCCTCAGCAGGGCACAACCTTCGCTGGGTGGGATGAGAGGGAACCCAGAGTGTGAGGCTGTTGCATTCTCCCAGGCTGATACGGTATGGATAGAAGTGCAAGAAAAATGGTGTCTGCAGGGTGGGCAACATACTCAGAACAGGGATCCTGGTGACTGTCCCTTCAGGTCTGTTCCCAGAACCACAAACCCAGTTTCTCCTTACACTACTCTAGTCCTCTCCTCCCTCCGTCCACAGGAGCCCAGGGTGAGTGCTGCAAATGAGATTTTGTGTGTTGGCCCTTTAAGAAGCCACCAGTGCTCTAGTAGACCTCTGCCTTCCCATGGCAGACAGAATCCTTGCTAATTTTCACAGCCAGATTTTATGTGGGCACCTCCTCCTGGCTCTGGTGCTCTGGGCTGGGAGCCTGGCTTGGGGTTGAGACCCCACACTTCTCAGGGAGGACCTTTTGCAGTTGAGATATCCCTCCAGAATCTCAGCCACCACCTGTGGGAGCAGAGCCAGCCCTTTTTGTATTTCTGCCCTTCCTATCAGTGTTGATGTGGCTGCTTCTGTAAATCCTTGGTTAAAGACAGCTCTTCAACTGGTCCTCAGTTGGTTAGTTAGGTTGCTTGCTCTATATCTTAGTTGTAATTCCAGTTTTGTCCTGGTAGGAAGTGAGTATAACATCCACTTAATCCCTGCCATCTTGGATGTCTCTATGTGTCTTCTTTTAAAATATTTTATTTTATTTATTTTTAGAGAGTGGGGTAGGGAGGGAAAAAGAAGAGAAGCATGGATGTGTAAGAGAAACATCAACTAGTTGCCTCTTGCATGTTCCCCAACAGGACCAGACCACAGCCCAGGCATGTGCCCTGTCCAGGATTCAAACCAGTGACCTTGCTTTGAGGAACAGTGCTTAACTAACTGAGCCACGCCAGTCGGGGCACGTCTTCTATTTATTTATTTATTTATTTAATTTTTTAAATTTAGTTTATTTTTAGATAGAGGGGAAGGGAGGGAGAGAGGGAGAGAAATATCAATGTGTGACTGCCTCTCACTCGCCCCCTGCTGGGGACCTGTGGCACATGGTAGGAGATAGCAGGTCATGAACATACCTCCATGTCATTAATAGTCTTCCACTGTAACATGTAAATGACCCAGGCATGTTTCCTGATTGGGGAATCAAACCGGTGACCCTTTGGTTTGCAGGCTGGCACTCAATCCACTGAGCTACACCGGCCAGGGCATGTCTTCTTTTTAGAAAGGAGTTTTTGTGGTTCTGGAATTGAGTAACTGAAAGATTTTCTTTAGATTATATTGCTCTGTAGTCCCGGCCTTTACTGATTTTTATTCTTCATTCTTTCCATATTTCTGGTACTGTCACAGATATGGATTCCTTCCATAATCTGTAAGTTTAAGAAGAGTTATTTAAATCATCATAAGATAATGAGCTTAAAAATCTTCTCAAGAAAGGACATGAATAGTCAGTTTTCTACCAGTGGTTAAGTAACATGTAGATAAGATTAAATTTCATTAGTAATTAAAGAAATGCAGATTAAATATGTAGAGATGCCTTTTTTTTAACTTATAAGACTGACAAAGACACAAAATATATAATTGATGGTCTAATAAATAGGTACAATTATTTGGAGGATAAACTGGTATTGATAAAAGCTTATAAAATAACCACTGAGCAATTCTTTTAGGAGTGTACCAAGAATTAGCCACAAAATGATCCTCCAGCATTGTTTCTTGTAGCAGAACCTTGAAAATAACCTTGTCCTTGTCCTGGCCGGATGGCTCGGTTGATTTGAGCGTTGACCTGTACGCCAAAAAAGGTTGTGAGTTCAAATCCTAGTCAGGGCACAATACCTAGGTTGTAGGTTTGATCCCCAGTTGGGGTGTGTACAGGGGACAACCAATTGATGTTTCTCTCTCACATCAATGTTTCTTTCTCTCTCTCTCTCTCTCTCTCTGCCTCCCTTCCTTCCTTTCTCTGTAAAATCAATAAAAATATATCCTTGGGTGAGACAAATAAAAGAAAGGGAAAAAACAAACCAAACCTGATTAAATTTGCCATGGGGCTGGTTCACACAATGGGTTATTATGCAGCCATAAAATGTTACGATGGAAGGTTGTATTAATGACATGGAGATATGTTCATGACCTGCTATCTTCTACCATGGGCAAAACACAAGTTACCAAGCCATGTAGAGCCTGCTTCTCAAACTGGAAGTACCAAGTGTCAGGAGTTTGCAGAGCCATGGGATTAATGTAGTGCATCTTACTAGAGCATAAAGGTTCCTGAAAAGATAGGGAGGGGAGAAAATAAAAAATATTTCTTCGAAATTAAAATAGCTCTGTTGTGACTAGAATTCATGCATTTTTAAAATAACCAAAGAAATTCCACACTTGCAGTCTTGTTTTGGTAACTCCTTCATTGATTCATGGGTAAGACATTTAGCAATTTCAACAGGGTATAATTTAGTAAAGTTTTTTTTAGGGGAAAAAATATGTACTTCAATGTTAATTATCATCTTTGGGCACTGGGATTATAGGTGATTAAAATTTTACCTGTGTTTTCTACTGTGAACTTGTATTATTTCAATTTAAAATTTATCTTAAAAGTTATGTTTAATGGAAAAGTTTTGTTTTATGCAAACAAGAAACAATTCAACCTCTGAATTCCAGACTTCAATAGCAGGATTGAATCAGTAATTGTTATAGGTCCTTTTTATATATACTCTCTTCTCTTGTTTTTGTGTTCTGGATATCACCTCCTCTTTTTTCTGTTTTTGCATTTTTGAAGTTTGTACGTAGCAAACTTCATTATTAATCTTTTCTTTTCCTGAGATACTAGGTCCAAAATGAAATTCTTTGAACCAGTTTATTATTGGTCCTGGGTCGTTATTATTTATTTTGGGCACAAATGAACATATTCAAGTTTTAGATTTATAAGCCAGTCAAATTAATGCAAATTTAATGCATTAGAAAAATGCATTAAATTTTAATTTATTTCTAATAGTGAAGAATATGTTGTAAAAAGCTTTTTTAAAAACCACCCAGATTATGCAAACTCTTTGTTTTAGCCAGTAACTTTCACCTTGTATTTCAAATGCCATTTAAAAAAATTCGAGCAAATTTGATTGATTCTTACCTTTCTTCAGGGTACCCCTCCAAGTACTGATGTTGTAATAGTTAACAATGAACCAAGGCCAAAAAACATGTGATGATAAACCTTAGGTTTGTATGTATAACTAGTGCCTTAAATTCTGGAACTCATTTCTTCTAGGCAAATCGACAGCCTTCCAGCTGTAATTCAGCCAAAATGTCTACTCCAGCAGACAAGGTCTTACGGAAATATGAGAATAAAATTAATCTAGGTGAGTTTGTAAAATACATTTCCTCATTAGGCCATGGGGAAATTCTTCAAAAACACATGAAGTATTATAAAATTTTATTGTATCAAGAAAAGAGTATATTCAGTGTTAATATTCAGTGTTTCAGACACTTAGAGGAAATAAAAGCTTAGTAATTTAAAAACATTGCTTCAAGGGAAAGACTTTAGCTTATGCTTTTTTAGTTCTATTTGCTTACCTGTTGTACAAATACAGAGTAACAGATACCTTCAAGTTGTTGTCTGTTTTGTATTAGGTTTTATAGTCAGAATATCTAATGGTAGGATGTTGAAAATACTAGAACATTGAATATAATTACATTTTGTTTATCATTGACCTTTTTTAAAAGATTTTAGTTATTTTATTTTATTTTTAGACAGAGGAGAAGGGAGGGAGAGAGAGAGGGAGAGAAGCATCAGTGTGTGGTTGCCTCTTGAGCACCCCCTGCTGGGGACCTGGCCCACAACCCAGGCATGTGCCCTGGCTGGGGAGTAGAACCAGCAACTCTTTGGTTTGCAGGCCAACGCTCAGTCCATTGAGCTATACCAGCCAGGGCCATGTTTATCAGAGACATTTTATGTGGGCATTAATTATTTAGTGAGCTGCTGAATGTAAGGAATAAGAATGTTTTGAGCTACCACCTCTTGAAAAATGCATGATCACCTTTCTCTTGTTGACATTGACTTGTTATTAACGTAACAGTGTCTGGTAACCTGTCATTGTCTATCATGGACCTATAATATGAAATGAAGCTTAAGTTTTTAGAATTAAACTTGGAATCCAGGCAGTTACATTATATATATTAGTTGTACAAGATTTTAAATGTCTGAAATTCAGCAGTTGCAGATACAGTATTTTTGAGGGGTTTCTGTATCTAGTTTTCTGTGGCTCACAAATTACAGCTGTAGTGACAAGAGTGACACTTGTTATTAAGGAAACACAACAGTGCTTACCTTTAAAAACATTAAAAACATTTTTTATTACTAAAATATATTCTACGTATAATAAAAGATTTAGAAAATAGAGAAGAGGAGAGAAGTATGCTATTCAGAAGGACTGTTAATATGTTTCTATTCTACATGTTGTTTACATTGTGGATTTTTTCTATTTTTAGATAAGCTGAATGTTACTGATTCTGTCATAAATAAAGTCACCGAAAAGTCTAGACAAAAGGAAGCTGATATGTAAGTAATATTTTAACTATAAAAACATGGTTGATAGGGACTAATTCTAGACAGATTAAGTGGCGTATTGGTCATAATTCTTTTGCAAAGAATTTTTTTTTTTTTTTTTTTTACTTTGGGTTTTTTTTGTATACTTAAAACTTTTTTTTTGTATATGTAAATGAGGGTATCTTCTGCTTTTGTAAGTTGAAAATATCAAACGAGTCTTCCTTAGAAATATATGGTAAAACTGTGATAGTATGAAATTTATAAATGTGCTCTTAGGATAATAGTATTTGTAAATTTCTGTTTAAATGTTAAACTTTTAAAAGGTTAAAATCTTAGCATAAAAATGCTCTCTTTTTAGGATTTATTAAAAGTTATTCCCTTCCTTTTTTTTTTTAATCAAGAGAAGATTTAAAACTGAATACTAGTACAACTGAAAACAGATTGCATTTACACTTCTATTCTCAAAACCAGTTGTTTAAGACCTGGCTAATTTCTGTATGCTGTTAACTCTTAAGACATTAACATTATATTATAGAAAGTGACACTAAGATTATACAATTAGTAGTGTTAGAACTGAACTTAAAAACCAGTTTTCTTCTGATTAAAAACCAATTTTTTTCTGGTTTATTGCTGTGCTCAAAAGATAATAACTTTATGAGAAACACCATGGTCATTTGTTATTTCATTGATGTGTCTGAACCTTTGTGTTTGAATCTTTATTTGTTTAAGATAGTGTGCTAGTTGAGTCATTTAGTGTGTGAGCTGAAGCTAGTCAGGGTTTGCATTTTAATACAGAACTCAGTAACTGTCTTCAAATGAAGTCTTAACTTATGTGTGAAGAAAAGGACTCCAAAGAGAAAGCCTCATGAATTGACTTTAGTTCTGTAGTAACAGAATCATTAAATATTTGAAGGACAGTATAGACTTACTCTTTTCTTTTTTATAGTATAGTTCACTTTACCTCACTTGCTCTTTTTATTTAATGCTTCTAAAATATGAACAGAATTTTTTTTTTATTGCAGACATGTTCCTTTTGGCCTGGGGAATTGAATTCTTATTAAGGGGAAATGAAAGAAGTTTCACTGAGTGATGAAACTACAACATCATGAAATCTGTTTTGAAAGAAATTACTAAGGAATTTCATGGAATAATGTACCTGTAGATACTTTTTATTTTGGGTTCTCTGACTGAATTTTGAATGTCACCTATACTTTTTTGTTTTTGGTTAGGTACCGCATCAAAGATAAGGCAGACAGAGCAACTGTAGAACAGGTACTATTTAAATGTTACAAGTTCTCATTTTAAAGTAGCATTTCTTTTCTCTTTGAATTGTAGCTTGCTTTTATCCTTCTTGCTTAATGCTAATGTTACCTAAAATTACTCCTTATAGTTTTGAGTTTAGAGATCTACATTTTGCTTTATTTATAATAGAACTGTTAGTAGACAAATTGGAGTCTTATGTCACCCTGTGGCCCTGTGAAGCCACCACGCAATGTTTTCATCTTCCAAGGGGAAACAGGATCGACTGTAAGACTGGATATCTTTTGTCTTAAACAAAGTCTGCAGGAATTTTGTGAACTTTCCAGAAGATAGGTCAGGCGTCTTCCACAAAGTAGGTGGGTGGTAGTGTGTGTGAGAGAGAGACACAAGTAATACCTTAAAATTTTCAGTAAAATATCCCTTACTTCGTGTAGAAATTACCAGGAGATGCTTGTTGATTCTTTCTATTCAAGAATGGGGGAAAGTTGGCCCTAGTTTTCCCACATGTAGAGGGTTGAGATTGGATATTAGCATTGACCCAGACTTTTTATGTGAACAAAGTGATAGAAAGGATCAGAACATTTCTACTGCAACCTGCCACCGAATTTCCACCCATACACATATGCGCAAACACATTTTGGAGTAGTGGCCTCTTCAACCTACACATCCTTGGTTTAAGACATAAGCATACCTTCTACCATTTACCTCAATCCCCAAAGGCGTAACACCCAACCACTGCCCTAGAACCATTTATGTAGTTGGAGAATTTCACATTCAGTCAGGAACAGATCTGGAATCTGTGTCTTCATTGTCCTCTTTATTTATTTTGTGTGATTTTTTTGTGTGTGATTGAAAACAAAGTGTGGGCCAGCTCAGAGAGATGAGGCAGCTTTAATTTTCAAAGACTTTAAAATAACTCAGGCAGAAAACCCTTTCTTTTTCTCTTTTGAAATTAATTTTGAATGACAGTATGTATTTGGAGTCTTAAGCTGTCTTTATAAAACATATATTTGTAACTTTATCCTTTTATATATCCCTTTCCCTGTTTTGTTTTTAAGCTGTTTTCCTGTGTTTCTCCTTTCTGTTCCCCTAAGTTGACTGCTTACTCGTTTTGCAGAAGCCCAGGTCTCTAGATTCCTATGCTCAACCAGCTTACACCCCCACTATTTACCTGTGCAGTTGAGAAGGAATGTTAGTCGTTGCCTGTCCACTCACTTTCCTTTCATTTTCTTCCAGTTGCCACCGTTTTAGTCCTGCAGTCTTTTAAGGTTATTTTATTTGCGTAAGCCTTAGGTTTCTGGTATCACCACAGCCACTCATTGAAGGATAGACCCTAAGGCAGTGATTTTCAACCCCTTTCATCTCATGGCACACATAAACTAATAACTAAAATTCTACAGCATACCAAAACATATGCAGGGGTGGGCAAAAGTACATTTACAGTTGTTCGTATGAAAAAAGACATTCAGGTTGATTATTACAATAGATTTATTAACTCAGAAGAATGTGACAATGCACCCTGACTGGTGTGGCTCAGTTGGTTGGGCATCATCACAAAGTGAAAGGTCATCAGTTCGATTCCCAGTTAGGGCACATAACTCTGGTTGCAGATTCAGTCCCGACTGGGGCTATGACAAGCAACCAATCAATATTTCTCTCCCTCTCTTTCTACCTCCCTTCCCCTCTTTCTAAAATTAAATAAAATCTTTAAAAAAAAGAAAAAAGAATGCCACAATGCAACTGTAAACATTCTTTTCCCCATCCCTGTGTTATATTTTTTTGCCTGTCTGACAAAAAACATAGGTATAATTTTGATTCATTCACACGGGGCAGCTATTGTTGTGTTTGCTGTTGTCATTTTTTTATTTGACAGTCTAACAGAAAAGAGGTCAGTGCCCCTGACTATGTAGTCAGGTATTTCATGTTTTAAAAATTCTAGCAGCACAGTGGTTGAAAACTTGCTGTTCTAGAATATAGTTAGATTTGGCCATTTGACATTGGCTCACTTTATGGAGCTAGAGGAGCTACTTGAGCCATGAAGAGCTAACGCCAGGTATCCCTTGAAATTGCATGTAAATATGTGGCTGCTTCAGTTTCAGACATGGACAGGAGCAGACTTTAATTCACTGCCTTCTGTTTGTTAAAAGGAGTTTGGGGTCATTTTTATTCAAAGTTGACTGCTCTGACTTTGAAGGACACCCTTTCCCTGATTTACTCATCTGTAGCAAGGGGCTGCAAACTCTTTTAAAGAGCTAAAGAAGAAATACTTTAAGCATTGTGGCTCATAATTCTTTTTTTTTTTAAGGAAATTATTTTCTTAATTAAGGATTTTGTATATTTATGTATGTATGTATGTATTTGTTTATTTATTTTTAGCGAGAGGGGAGGGGAGGGAGAAAGAGGGAGAGAAACATCGATGTGAGAGGGAAACATCGACAGGTTGCCTCTCATACGTGCCCTGACCAGAATCGAACCTGCAACCCAGACATGTGCCCTGACTGGGAGTGGAACTGAGACCTTTCACTTTGCAGGACGATGCCCAACCAACTGAGCCACACTAGTCAGGGCACAATTCTTTTTTTTTTTCTTTTTTAACAACTATTTTAAAATGTAAAAAACCATTCTTAGTTTGCAGGCTATAGAAAACCAAGCTGCAGCCAGGATATAATTCATGAGCTGTAGGATGCTGAACCCTGGTTCAAATACAGTGGCCACTGAGCACTTGAAATGTGGCTGATCTAAATTGAGATGTGCTGTAAACATAAATACACACCATATCTTGAAGACAGGGTAAAAAACAGAATGTTAAATCTCTCACTAATAACTTTTTTATATTGATTACATGATGAAAAGATAGTGTTTTAGATATATTAGATTAAATACAACATAGTAAAACTAATTTTACCTATTATCTTTTACATCTTTTAATGTGATTGGAAAAATGTAAAATTGCTTATGTAGTTTACATTATATTTCTATTAGTGAATGCTGGTCTACAGTCAGTTACCGCCTCTTTTGGCCTTGGTAGCCTTTGATTTCCATGACTGAATAAACTTGTTGGTTTATTGTCTCTCTGGTTCCTTTGACCATCACCTCCTATTCTCTTTACTAAAAATTAGAGTAAATAAAAACACCATAATAGCAGTCATCACTTAGCCAACCAGATTTTCATGGTACAATTGAACTCTTTAGTTTATTAATTGTCAGATTCTTCAGTGAGAAATATTTGGTACTGTTTTTCTGAACTTTCTGTTTCTCGCATCTCTTTTTAGGTGTTGGATCCCAGAACACGAATGATATTATTCAAGATGTTGACTAGAGGAATCATATCAGAGATAAATGGCTGCATTAGCACAGGAAAAGAAGTGAGCTTTTCTTTGGATGCCTGAATGTTTTCATGTTAGTTTTCTTATTTCAGATAACAAATGAAACTAAGGCACTTTGGAATAAAATGTGCCTTTAAAAGGAAAAACTATATTCAAGTCAGGATAGTTTAGTCAGTATTCCTAAAAATGGCTTTATTAATATTTATGGCTAATTAGGAAGTTGTGCACATAATTGTGCCTTTTCACTGTCAGTACTTTACCATATTGTTGAGTCTGACTAGTTGTGCTCAGCAGTGAGCCTAATGGTCAGGGTACTGCAGGCCTGAGTCCTAATCAGATAGTTAATAGTAGGGGTGGGGCTTATGATCTAGTTTCTGCGAGTCAGCTAGTGTCTCTCTCATTTTTTTATTTATATATGGATATGCAGAAAGATAAACATGGTGTTTTTAAATTAGCAACTCGTTCTTTTTTTTTTTTAAGATTTTATTTATTTATTTTTTAGAGAGGGGGAAGGGAGAGAGAGGGAAAGAAACATCAATGTGTGGGTTCCTCTTGCGTGCTCCCACAACCCAGGTCCACAGCCCGGGCTTCTGCCCTGACCAGGAATTGAACCAGTGACCCTTTGTTTCGCAGGCTGGCACTCAATCCACTGAGCCAGACCAGCCAGGGCTAAATTAGCAACTCATTTTATGGGAAACAGTTCTCAGTAAAATTCAATTTATAAATCATGAGATGTAAGAATGTCTTCAAATATTTTTCACATACCTGAGATACAAAAATGTTTGAAACCATTTCTCATGTTTTTAAGTTGGATTTTACTACATATGTAATTTGGAGCTGTATTTATTGTACCTTTTAATTCACATATTTAAAAGATGATGATGTTTCTTATGCATATTATTTCAGTTCACTTGACTTTTTTTAACTTTGAGGATAGAATCGAATAGATCGAAAAAGTAAAATACTGTTTGTACTTATTTAACACAAACTTAATTTTCTTTGGTTTTAACTTAAAATAGGCTAATGTATACCATGCTAGCACAACAAATGGAGAAAGCAGAGCAATTAAAATTTATAAAACTTCTATTTTGGTGTTCAAAGATCGGGATAAGTATGTAAGCGGGGAATTCAGGTGAGCTCAGAAATTTTTTTTTCCAATTGGCTGAATTTTCTGTATCCTAAAAAAATAAAAACTAGAATGGAATGATTCACATAACAAATATTTTTCTTGCTCAAGGTTTCGTCATGGCTATTGTAAAGGAAACCCCAGAAAAATGGTGAAAACTTGGGCAGAAAAAGAAATGAGGAACTTGATCAGGTGAGACTGTCTGGTGTGTGTCCGTGTTGTGCCCTATACACTGGCCTCAGCTCTTTCCTACTGGCAGATCCCAGAGCGGTTCTGTCCAAAGATGGGGACACACTGAGGCTCTTCAGTTCTATCAGATCCGCTGATGTAAGCTAAAACACGTTTCTGGACAAGGAGGGGCTACCTTATCTTGTCTGTTTTAAGAACCCATGATTTACATTTATACAGCAAGGCTGGATCATTTAAAGAGCCTTAGAAGCCATGTAAAAACGTTTAGAATTTATACTGAGAATAATAAGGAGCTGTTACAGGATTTTAAGCAGGGAAGTGACTTACTCAGGTGGTAAGAATGATGCATCACTTTTAAATAGGTATTAGAGTTCTAGAAAGTTTTGTTAGCCTCAAAACTCTTTGTTTATTAATTTCCTTTTCTTTTTTCAGTCCAGTTTGGACACACTTCTATATTCTTTTAGCTGGCACCTTATATGCTGTACATAGGTGACACACTGGCTATTTTAGTATTAAGCAGGTACTAATGCTGGTTTTGAAAGCCCTTTTGAAATCTGCATGTGCTTGGCTACTAGGCATGGGTCCAACTAATCATTGTTTTTACTAACCATTGTTCAGGCTGATCAACTGAAAGATCATTGCAGACACATCTGCTGTATTTCGTCGCCTCTAAGACTCACATTTGTTTCACAGTTCAACATCTCCGGAATTGGATTGAGCGTTACAGGCTTTGGGACATTGTGGTTGAATTACCACTCTTTTGTTATTCTTGGTGGTGCGTGATGGTGCGACTTAAAATCAATAGTGTCTTAATAGTTTTTGAAATACAGTAATACGGTTGAGAGGCCCTGGTGCCGTTTTCTAACAGCAGTATTAACCTTGTCTACTGCAGCTATTGTAATTTGTTTTAGATGCTGTTTTGACTTTTCATTTGTCCTTTTACCCGTTTTAATATCACAGGCTAAACACAGCAGGGATCCCATGCCCAGAGCCTATCCTGCTAAGAAGTCATGTTCTTGTCATGGGTTTCATTGGTAAAGATGACATGTAAGTATGTAAAAGACCTAATAATTACATGCTTAGAATTATATTTTTAAGTGCTTTGAATTACCCAATATATAAATATGTTCTATTTAAATAGTTTATCTTGGAATATTTTTTATGACTATCTCCCGCTATATTAGTGCATAGAGTTATTAATTTATTTTACCATACTGACCGATGTGGCTAGGTTGGGCGTTGTCCTGCAAAGCGAAAGGTTGCATGTTCGATTCCCAGTCAGGGCATGTGCCTAAGTTGGGGGCTGGGTTCCTGTTGGGGTGTGTGTGAGAGGCAGCTGATTGATGGATCTCACATTGATGTTTCTCTCCCTCTTTCTCCCTCCCTTCCCCTCTGTCTAAGAATATATAAATAAAATCTTTTAAACAAATTTATTCTACCTTTTTAAGTCTCAAAATGCTTCAGAATAACAAAGTTGACTTTTTTTGAGGAAAATTTTGTATAGTAAGCTGGGAAAGCTCCTGTTTGTTGACAGCTTTTTGGAATGGCACATCTATAGTGAACCAAATTGTTCAGTGATGAGTTGTAGATGAGAAGTACCTGTAACAAATGTAGTGTAAAGCAAGAAAATGTCTCAGTCAGTTTATCTTGATTGTTCATTTTATTCTTATTAAAGGCCTGCACCGCTCTTGAAAAACATCCAGTTATCAGAATCCAAGGCTCGAGAGTTGTACCTGCAGGTCATCCAATACATGAGAATAATGTATCAAGAGGCCAGACTCGTCCATGCAGATCTCAGTGAATTTAACATGCTGTGAGTGTGTTTTATCCCTTAGGAACCTCCTGTAAGTCATTTCATGTCCTTTAAAAAAGTATACAAAATCCCAATCCAAGATGTCATACTAAATTCAAAAGTTTTAAAGTTGGCTTCCTGTGGTCATAGTATAGGATGTGTTTCTTGCCTTTGGTGACCTCAGCTGTTAAATCGAGCCCTCACATTACCATAGGGGAGTGTGCACCCCACTGATGTTTCTCACAGCCCCTGTGTGTCTGGCCCACAGGTACAGTGGCGGGGGTGTGTACATCATTGACGTTTCTCAGTCTGTGGAGCATGACCACCCACATGCCTTGGAATTCTTGAGAAAAGATTGTGCCAATGTCAATGGTGAGTAGAAATAGTAATTTTTTACCAGCTTGTTCATATGTGTTCACTCTGTATGCGGTTAAGCTGGTGGTATAATTGTTGGCACTAAATCGTTTGATGCAGTGATACTTCTGCCACTAGCTGGCAGATGGTATGTTTTCATTTCTTTGTTTCTCTTAACGTTTTCTTCTGACAGACTTCTTTTTGAAGCACAATGTTGCTGTGATGACTGTGCGGGAGCTCTTTGAATTTGTCACAGACCCGTCAATTACACAGGAGAACATGGACGCTTATCTCTCAAAGGTGAGATGAGACGAGGAAGGAAAAAAAACAGAAAATAGCAATAGTAATTTGCATTTATGTGGCACTTCTGAGGACTCAAATTGCTCAGCATAATTTTTGTTCATTTGACAGCTTCGTGAGATCTTTTCCTTCTGATTTCACAGATGGGGAATCAAAAGTCTAGTAAAAAGCCAGTGGTAAAGCCAGATTTCTTGACTTTAATGATTAGGCAAGATTACATAGACTGTCAAAGTTATAAACAGTTAAGAAACCTGTTAGCCTTTGGTCATTAATTCCTTTCCCTTTTTTCTCAGAGACCTTTCTGAATCACACAATTTTTAAGAATGTGATAAAATATACAAAGTATAAAATTTACCATTTTAACCATTTTTAAGTGTACAGTTCAGTGGCAGCAAGTACATTCACATTGTTGTGCAACCATCACCACAGTTCATCCACAGAGCTTTTTCATCTTGTGAAACAAACTCTGTACTCATGAAACACTAACTCCTCATTTCTCCCTCTTCCCCGCCCATTCTACTTTCTGTCTGTGATGTTGACTACTCCTGTAAGTGGAATCACACACCATTAGTTTCTTTTAGCTGACTTATTTCACTTGGCATAATATCCTCAAAGTTCATTCATGGTGTAAGATGTGTCAGAATTCCCTGCTTTTGAAAACTGAGTGATATTCCATTGTATGTACATACCACATTTCTTTATCCATTCATCCATCTATCAACACCTTGGTTGCTTCCACCTTTTGGCTGTTGAATAATGGTGCTGTGAATATGGGTATAAATCTCTTCAAGACCCTGCTTTCAACTTTTTGCTGTACACCCAGAAGTGAAATTACTGACCCTGGCCAGTGTGG
This sequence comes from Mormoops blainvillei, assembly GCA_004026545.1. NCBI lineage: Eukaryota > Metazoa > Chordata > Mammalia > Chiroptera > Mormoopidae > Mormoops > Mormoops blainvillei. The sequence goes on along the minus strand of PVJD01000152.1, from coordinate 587,060 downwards.
CTTGGTCGGTTGGAACATTGTCCTGTGCACCTAAAGTTTGCAGGTTCGATTTCTGGTCAGGACACATGCCTAGGTTGTGGGTTCAGTCTCTAGTCTGGGCACATACAGGAGGCACCCAATCAATGTTACTCTCTCATATTGATGTTTCTCTCTCTCTCTCAATAAATAAATAAATAAATAAATAAATAAATCCTCAAGCAAGGATATTTTTTTTAAAGTGGAATGACTAGATCATATGGTAATCCTACTTTTAAATTTTTGAGTAACTCCCATGCCGTTTTCCTTAGTGACTGCACCATTTTACATTTCCACCAACAATGTGCAAGAGTTTCGATTTTGTTTTATTTTTGTGGGGTTTTGGGGGTTTTTTGAGTAGCTGTTCTGATGGGTATGAGGTGGTATCATATAGTTTTGATGTGCATTTCTCAAATGATGTACAGTATCTTTTCCTGTACTTCTTGGCTATTTGTATACCTTCTTTGGAGACATACCTATTGAAGTCTTTTGTCCATTTTTTAATCAGATTTTTTTTTTTTAGTTAAAGGAGTTCTTTGTATATTCTGAATATTATTAACACCATGTGATTTACACATATTTTCTCCCATTCCATAGGCTGTCTTATTACTCTGTCAATTGCATCCTTTGATGTACAAGGTTTTAATTTTATGCCCAGGTTTTCTGTTTTTCTTGTTACCTCTGAATCATAGAGTATTGAACACATGGCATATATGCTCCTACACAGGTTTTCAAGTTTTATCATACCTTTTCATATTTTTTCTCTCCTTGGAATGCCTTTTCATTTCTACCTTTGCTCATCTTGCTCTGTCGAATGAACTTTAAAGCTCAGTTCAGAAAGCTTTCTTGAGAAATCACGTGGAAATAATTATTTCCAAAGGTTGGGCAGTCATCCCTCGTATCTGAGAAAGATCAATCCCAGGACGCTTCTAGAGGACACCAAATCCAAGGATGCTCAAGTCTCTTATGTAAAATGGCGCACTGTTTGCATATACCCTATACATAGCTGCCTGTGTACTCTGAATCCATCTGGGTTACTTATAATTCCTAATGGAATGTCAGTGCTCTGTCAATTGTTGTCATCCTGTATTATTTAGGAAATAATGACAAGAAAAATTTGTACATGTTTAGTATAGATAAAACCATCACAGGCCTAAATACAATGTACATGTCAGAAACACTATTAACACTCTTTTTGGATATTTTCAATCCAAAATTGGTTGAATCTGAGGCAGCACAACCCATGGATGCAGGTAACACAGATAACGGGTACAGATACACAGATATGGAGGGCCAGCTGCAGTTTCCTATTATGTAACCATAATAGAAGTAGTCACACTGCATCACTTCATATATAAAGTTGTTTTTTTTTAATTTTGTCGCTCTTTACTAGACTATTAACTGTTAAAAGACAGGGGTTTTATTCTTGTACTCCTGTTCCTAATTAGTACCTGGCAATGGTAAGTAATCACATATGTTAACTGAATGCATAAATGTCACATAATTTTTATTCCTTAACTCTTTAACACTAATTTTAGTAAAACAAAAAGCTGCCTAGTGCCATTATTCTTCCTTTTTTTCTGTATATTCTCAATAGAGTAGAGAGCAAATCTTCAGCCCCAAAGTTTCATCAGCCAAGAGAATCCTGGAGGATCTTTGTCACGTTTTTAGTGTCAGTCGTTGTTCAGATTGCTTTCTTTGGTGGTTTATGCTGCAGCAGCATTAGAGCCATCCACTCAAATTAAAGGACAGTCCACTTTCTCTTTGATTCCTTTCATTGACTGCTCAAGAGTTAAGGAATGGTTCTTTCATTCTTTGGATCTCAGTTTTTCTTTAGTAAATATTTTTGCTAGTTTAAAACTCAGTAAAAGTAGGATGCTTTTGAGGAAGGGGCTAGGGATTCCCTGAGGCTAGCCAAGGATGATTTATTCTCTTACTTTTGGGTTGATGGCAGTCTTTCTGGTGAGGTCTCCCATGAACAGCTAACCTGACCACTAGAGTACACAAAGTCCTTTATTTTGTGAAGAGGTGATACCAAGAAAGATCAGAGCAGATTTATACTAAAGTTGGGAAATGGATGTATCTTCTGTACGTTGAATGTGAAGGAAAGTAATTGTTTTTTTCTTTCCTTCCCCCTAGGCCATGGAAATAGCATCCCAAAGGACCAAGGAAGAAAGATCCAGCCAAGATCATGTAGATGAAGAGGTAAGAGTTGTCATCTGTTCACAGCTTTAGGAAGCACTTGGTGCTTTGAGCTCTTTTCAAAAATATTGTTAAGGCTTCCTGACTGGTGTGACTCAGTTGGTTTGGTGTCGTCCCACAAGGCAAAAGGTCATCGGTTCGCTTCCTGATCAGGGCACATGCCTAGGTTGCAGGTGTGGTCTCTGGTTGGGACATGTGTGAGAAGCAGCTGATTGATGTTTCTCTCTCACATCAGTGTGTCTTTCTCCCTCTTTGTCCCTCCCGTCCCCTCTCTCTAATAAATAAATATTTTTTAAAAATATTATTAAAGCATGAACTTGCTTTTAATAGATAAGCAGTTTTTTTTAAATGATGATATTTCTTTGAGATGCAATGTGTTACTTACTTACCATTACATTATTCCACTCAGCAACCCATTAGCCCATTGTCCTAGATGGAAGACATTTTAAAGACCCTACTGGAGTATATGATTCAACAAGGAAAAACCTGTTTCAGTTTTCAAATGTGGAATTTTAAATTATTTAAATGTTGATTGCACTAACATTGTAGATTTTAAATATTTATGTTTGGTTAAAAAATATATTATTTTAATTTGGGGAGTCAGTGTATTTTTGTGAAGGTGATCCATAGTAGGCTTTATTTAATTTTTTTTTAAATTCTCACTGCTATTGTGCTGGATAAATATAATATACCCTGTATTTATCAGCAGTTCTGAACGTTTTGTCATGATAGTAGAGTGGGTGATGTTCCTATGTTAGAACATGTTCCTTTGTGAGGCACAGCCAGGCAATTACATTACTTTCTCTCCCACTCAGAAAAAGATTCATAATGCAAAGGAGAAGAGAGAAGTGTTATTCCAAGGGTAACCTTAAATCATATTTAGTCTTTTATCATTGGTAACAAATTACTTTTGGCATAGCACATGCAACACCGGCCTATACAAACAGCGTGGCTGAGAATTAGTGTTTTAGATGATGGTAGATTTTTTTTTTTAATGACTTGATAGGGGTGAGGATGCTGAGCAAAAGTAAGAAATATGTAACAGTTTCACTTTTCCTTTTCCTCTGTGTTTGTTAGGTGTTTAAACGAGCATATATTCCTAGAACCTTGAATGAAGTAAAAAATTATGAGAGGGATATGGATATCATGATGAAATTGAAGGAAGAGGACATGGCCATGAATGCCCAGCAAGACAATGTGAGTAGCTGGGTTTATATGTAGCTCTTGTCCCAGAACTGCATTCTTGAATGTTGGCTTCTAATCTAGTGAGGTGGGTCATTCCCTTTGCATTAACATGTCCCTGGTGCACTTTGGATGTGAAGGGAATTCATTGGTATTTATGAAAGAAAGTGACACATTTGAATAAGTCTAAGACCATAATTTTAGAAAAGGAAAATTTGTATAAAAGTCTAGGATATAAATGGATATTATACTGAAACCATTAATACATATATTTCAGAGTCTGGAAAATTTTTTCTGTTAAAGGGCCAGATAGTAAATACTTTAGGTTTTGCAGGCCAAGAAGCAGAATTGATGCTATTTTATGTAGGTAATTATAAAAAGAGAAAAATTTTCCCCCAATTTTTTTTGATGAAATCAAAAATACTTTAATAATAATTGATTCTAGCTTTTCATGAAACAGGCCTACTAATGAGAGAAGAATGGAGTTATTTTGGGGAGGAGAATATTTTTCATTTCATTGAGATTCACAGAGTTTTCCATCATCAGATTCATTGCAAATACTCATCAGTAGAAATTGTCAGTCTCTCGGTGGGATTTGGCTTATGGGCTGGAATCTGCTGGTATCAGTACGCTGGCGGACAAGAATAACTCCCATGATATATACTACTTTCTTTTGTTACTAGGAGTTAAGTTTTAGGCACCTTTTTATAATCCCACAAAATATCATTCAGCCCACAGTTTTCTTTCTTAATATTGGAGTGTGTTATTTCATTGTCTACTTTTATGTTAATTTTTGTTTTTTCTTTGTGGCTACAAGATTCTATACCAGACCGTCACAGGATTGAAGAAAGATTTGTCAGGCGTTCAGAAGGTATAAAGAATATGTGTTGCTATTTATTTATGTGAAAACTCTTTTAGAGAGTATAAAATTTAAAGTGTTATTAGAATTAAATTAACAATGATATAGTTCTTAGAATATATACTTTCAAAGTTTATGACATTTTCAGAAATGCCATTTTCGTGTTCACTCTTTTTAACCATTAGACTGAAATACAGAAATTTATGGTTTATTTTTCGTTTTCTATCTGAATTGTTCTGTTGTTATAGCTGAGGTATTGATCCTTTTCATATCCTGGTCTTCATTTGTGAAATGATTAATGATAACCATGCACTTCCTGATGTCTTTACAACCAGCCTAGAAGTATGTATGCAGTGCGATCTCAGGAGTTTAACAACCTTATAGAGCTAGATTCCTGTAGTGTTATTTCCTTAAAACAATCTTGTTTTATTTTACATTTTAGAATGGCGGGGAATAACTCTAGTTTAAGCAGTGGTAAAGGCAGTTCTTATTTCTTTGAATGTTTTTAGTTAAAAACTTAAACATGAAGGATCTCAATTTGCTTTTTGAGTTTACTTTGTCTTCTTTGGGAAGAATTGCCTTTTAAATGTTTGATTTTTTTCCTTAAAAAGAAGAAAACTTCTTTTTAAAAAGTGCTTCCTGCTACTTTAAAACCTGCTAAACTTCAGGAAAAATGAAAATTTCTTTTGCTGAAATAATATCATCTTCCCTCTTGATCAAATTAACAATAATTGTTGCTTGAAATTTGATTCATAGGAAAACAGCTATAAAGTTATCCAAATAGGTATTTTTTACTTCTGTTGTATTTCACAGTCATCACTGCATGACAGTGTTTCAGTCAACAGCGGGCTACATGTGTGATTGTGGTCCCATGAGAGTATAACGGAGCTGAAAAATTCCTGTTTCCTCGTGATGTGACAGCGCCATAGTGCAACACATTACTCACATGTTTGTGGTGATGCTGGTGTAAACAGACCTGCGCGTTTGTCATATAAAGGTATAGCACATGCAGTTAATGCAGTAGGCTGTACAACATTGGCAGAATGACAAAATCACCTATCGGTGCATTTCCCAGAAAGTATCCCCATCACTGTGCAGCACACGGCCATACTTCCAAATCCCAACTCAGTCCTCCGTTTCTGGAGTAGAACAGTTTTGTTACTCTAGGTCATCCAGTAAAGCCCCAGTTTCTTCATTTGAGTATGTTCTTGAGCCTTACTGGAATGGCTACTTCTAGGCTTCCTCCCTAATGTTGATTGTGTTGTTTTGATGTTTTAGTATAGACTTTTGCCTTTCAAAGTATATCTGGAAGACTAAAATCTGAATTGTGTCATTAACACATTTAATAACAATAGATAACTGATTGGTTTGGTATAACATGGTTCTGAAATATTTTCAAGGTGCCTGCACTCCTAGAAAATCAGGTTAAGGAAAAGAATTATTCTGATTCAGAAGATGCTGGAAGCTCTGAGTGTTCTGATGCAGCTTCTGAGGAGCAGGGAGACCGTGCCTGCTCCAGGAAACCCGCTACTGACCTTGAAGTTGATAAAAAGGTTAGCCAAGAATAAAAATTCCCTTGTTCTTTACCATGGCAGCATGGCCACTCTCGTTTCTCTTTGTTCATGTATCTAGATTATGGTGGCTGAAAACATTGATCAGTAAATTCCTCTAATTGTAGTTTCAGTTCCTAAGCATGAACTTTGTTTTTGGTGGTAACATTACGTAGGGATTAGGCTATAACGGGAACTCCTTGGGCACTGCCCTGGGAGAGGACACACTAAATTCAGTACATTGATTAAAAATGATTGTCATTCACTTGCAGCACAAATGATGTTGGAGTTGCCTCTTGGTGAAATTCTGAAGCGCCATTGTGGGGAGCATTTATAGCCCAGAATTTCCAGATTCTAAGAGACTATTTCTTGCACTCTTGGTTGCACAGAAGAGATGCTAAGGGTTAAATGATACATTATAGCTGTGTAAATATTACTCTTCATCCTTATGTTACTCTTTTAAATTTTACAAAGTTTGGGTCTTATGACTTATGAGAAACATACCCAACATGTTGTTATTACATTTTTTCTCCCTTTGTCTACTGGAAATAAATATATTTTCTCTTTCAAACTTTTACTTCTGTTAGAATATGAAATCTGTAAAGAAAAGTAGTTGCAAACATTTAATAACATTCTCATGGATATTTCTGTTTGGCTGCCTTCAGATTTCTATTAGGATACCTTTAAGACAGTTTTATCCCAGCCCTGCTGGGATAGAGCATTGTCCCAGATAGAGCATTGGCAGTGGGTTAGAGCATTGTCCTGATAGACCAAGGTTGCGGGTTTGATCCCCAGTCAGGGCACATACAAGAATCAACCAATGAATGCATAAATAAGTGGAACAACAAATCAGTGTTACACTCTCCTTCTCTTCCCCCCTGCCTTTAAAATCAGTTAATTTAAAAAAATATTTAAAGAAGACAATTCCTCCCAAATTCTACCACCAAACTGTAATCATTTTTATTTTTTAACACTTTGTTATTATTTTACATATATCTTCTTATTTAATTGTAGCAATATGAATAGCCCAAATGAATGGCATTTTCTTATAAAAAGAAAACCTCATCTTTTAAAATAGTGCTTCTTGCTGATTTCAAATCTACTAAACGTCAGGGAAAAATGAAAATTTATTTTGTTTAAACACTGTCTTTCCTTTTGGTTTAATTAATAGTGTACTTGAACTTTGATCCGTAGGAAAACAGCTGTGAAGTTATCCAAATAAGTCTACTTTTTACTTCTATCTCTATTTCACAGTTTTGGTTTATTTTTATTTTTGTTTTTGTTTTATAGGAAAGAAAAAAGATGGTCAAGGAAGCTCAGAGAGAGAAAAGAAAAAACAAAATTCCTAAACATGTGAAAAAAAGAAAGGAGAAGACAGCCAAGACAAAAAAAGGCAAATAGAATCAGAACTATATTATGTGCAGTACGTTGCCATCAGTTGCTTTTCTTGCCTGTACTTTAAGCTGCATCTGTAAAATGGGATATTGATTTTAATAACATGGTTGTTACGACAATGCCTGTGGAGACTGAATCAAGCGTTCTCGTGCAGTCATACAAAGCTCTAAGCTCTGTTGTCCAGATCCAGTCACTGGCTCTGTCTGGTATTGACAGAATTTATTTAAGCTATTTTAATGAAGAACTTTGTACACTATTATTTTTATATATATTTTCTCTCCTCCAGTAAGTTTTGTGAAGCATCATAAATATTTACATGTAATGAATGTCCATTACTTTATGTAAGTGTAAAGCAATTTGGATAAACTTGAGCCAGCTGTTTTGCTTTGTGTGCACATGCTAAAGACCCATCTGAAATCGTGTGATTAAAACCGTGGTTTCTATGAAAGGGAGTTTCACTTACAGAGAATTCACTTGGCTGTTGAAGTTCACTGCAACTTTGTTCTGTGTGCATTGATTATCATTTATAGCTCACTCTTCATCTTTAATATTCTTCTTTGAGCTAGGACCTCCCTGTTTATAAGCTATTTCATGTTCAGCTATTTCGTATGTTCGTTCATTCATTATATATTTGAGTATTTGAGGTACTGATACAGCAGTAAATAAAACAGACAAAAATTGCAACCTTCAGGTAGTTTACATTTTAAGAGGAAGACAACATTAAACAAAATAAGTAAAAACAGTGTATCAGCAGGTGGGAGAGAAATATTGCAGAGAAGGAGTGCCTGAGAAGTAAATTTGCATTTTTTAAATAGACCACAGTGAGAGGCTACATTTGAGCACATACTTGAGGATTAATCATGTGCATATCAGGAGAGAAAAGGATTCTAGGTACCACAAACAGCAAATGCAGAGGCCCTGAGGCAGAAGTATACCTGAAATGTTCCAGAAAGGAGGCTGGAGCTTCATAACCAAGAGAGAAAATAATGAAATCAGATGGTGTTAGGCTATTGGAGGGCTTTGAGCAGAGGAATGATAGGATCTGACTTTTGTTTTGAAAGATCACTATCACTCTGGCCTCTGGAGAATTAAGGAGATGAGGGTGGGAGGACAGTGACCCACAGGAGAGGCGATGATAATGATGACAACTTGCTCTAGGAGAGCAGCAAGGGGCATAGAAATGGTTGGATTCTAGATAGAACACAAAAGCGAAATGAACTTCATGTGCTAGGGAATACATGAGTATGGAGAAAGAATGAAGGGTGACGTCAGGGATTATGACCAGCAACTGAGAGACTACTGGGATTGCCACTTACCCTGTCGGAAAGGAATGTGGGTGGAGCAGGTCTGAGTGAAAAGAGGAGTAAGGGTGAGATGGCGGAAAGGCACAAATATTGAAAGAAATGATCGAATTATTTTATTACTGTATACCTTGCATTAGAAATGCTTGTATTAGCCCTTCATCAGAAACCATTTCTATAAATAAACTTAGTTTCCCTTAAACCAAAGCTTATGCCTGCTTGTTTGAGAGTTAATGGGTTACTGGGGGTTGGGGGGGAAGGGTTTCAGCTGAGCTTTTAAAATCTTAAGTCAAATTTACTATGTTCATAATATGATATCCTCCCCTCTTGGACTTTAAAAAATTCAAAATATGAAGTAGAATTTTAATGAAACAACAGTCACCCCAGTGAAATATTCTAGTTAACAAAAGAGAATGCAAAACAGATTCATTAATTCTGTGTACCTCAGGGGATTTTTATCTTCAAGATATTCCAGTTCTTTGTTTGGTCTTATTCTGTCAAGGTTTATGTGTATTTGTTTGTTTGGGTTTTTTTTCAATCACAGTTGACATTCAATGTGTTAGTTTAAGGTACACAACATAGTGGTTAGACATTTATGTAACTCGTGAAGTAATTACTCCAAAAGTCTTGTACCCACCTGGCCCCATATATGGTTATTAACAGTATTGACTGTATTCCCTGTAGCATACTCTACATCCCATGACTGTTTTATAACTACCAGTTTGTACTTCTTAATCCCTTCACCTTTTTCATACAGCCCCTCAACCCCCTCCCATCTGGCAGCCACCAGTTTCTTCTCTGTATCTGTGAGTTAGTTTCTGTTTTTATTCATTTATTCTCTTCAGATTCGACATATAAATGAAATCATAGGATATTTGACTTACTTCATTTGGCATAATAGCCTCTAGGTCCATTCATGTTGTTGCAAATTGTAAGATTTCATTCTTTTTATGGCCAAGTAATATTCTGGAGGGCAGGCCCCTTGTAGTACAGACTTCCCCCAGTAGGTGAGTGTTCTAGGAACCCATCTGTATCAGTGCTGTGTTCTGCTCCAGTGAATATTATTTTGAAGACTTTCAGGGTATTTGTCCATTTCACGATGGGTGATTTACAGATGCAGTGGCCGACACCATGCTGAGTGTTCAGCAGTTTTTGACCAAAAACAGCAGGACCCCTGTGCCCCACTCCCACTATTCACCAGATCCCACCCCAGGTGACTTTTTTGTTGTTTACCTGGATGAAAAGAGTTCTCAAAGGGAAATGTTTTGCCAATGTGGAAGAGGTGAAACAACAACAGAAGCACTAAGCACCAAAATGATGAGTTCAAAAACTTTTGAACAGTAGAAAAAAGTTTCAATAGGTGTATTGCATCAAATGGAGAGTACTTTAAAGATGACTGAAGTTTAAACATGCAAGAATAAATACACAAATAAAAATAAATAAATTCTGAGTGTTTTGGGGGGATCCCCCCTCTCATATGTACCACATCTTTATCCAACTACCTGTTGAGGGACACTTAGGTTACTTCCATATCTTGGCTATATGAAATGTCCTTTGTCCCTTGTTATAGCCTTTGTTTTTAAATCTATTTTGTCTGATATAAATATTGCTACCCCAGCTTTTAAAAATTTCCATTTGCATGAAATATTTCTTCCATTCCTTTACTTTCAGTCTGTGTGTCTCAAGTGGGTCTCTTATAGGCAAGCATATGTATGAGTCATTTTCTTAACCATTTAACCACCCTATGTCTTTTGATTGAAACATTTAATTCATTTACAACTGAAGTACTTATTGATAGGTATGTAGTTATTTTATTATTTATATTTATTTCTTTTTTAAAAAAGCCCCTTTAACATTTCTTATAATACTTGTTTGATGGTGATGAACTCCTTTATCTTTTTCTTGTCTAAGAAGCTCTTTATGTCATCAATTCTAAATGAGAACCTTGCTGGGTAGAGTAATCCTGGTTGTAGGTCCTTGCTTTTTATGACTTTGAATACTTCTTGCCAGTCCCTTCCAGCCTGCAAAGTTTCTGTTGAGAAGTCAGCTGACAGTCTTTTGGGAGCTCCCTTGTAAGTAACTGACTGCTTTTCTCTTGATGACTTTTAAGATTCTTTGTCTTTAAACTTTGGCATTTTAATTATGATGTGCCTTGGAGTGAGTGTCTATGTGTTCATCTTGTTTGGGACTCTGCACTTCCTGGACTTGTGTGTTTATTTCCTCCACCAGGTTAGGGAAGTTTTCAGTCATTATTTCTTCAAATAGTTTTCAGTCATTTGCTCTCTTCTCCTTCTGCTCTCCCTATGGTGCAAATGTTACCCTTGATGTTGTTCCAGAAGCCCCTTAAACTATTCTCATTTTTTTTTAATTCTTTTTTTTCTTTTTGTTGCTCTGATTGGATGTTCTCTGCTACCTTGTCTTCAGATTGTTGATTTAATGCTCTGCTTTATTTAATCAGATGCTGATTCTGTCTATTGTATTATTCATTTCTGTCTTTTATGGTTTCTGTCTCTATGTGTCAGTTCTAACTTCATCTGTTCTTCCCTTGAATTCATTAGACATCCTTATAACCAGTGTTTTGTACTCTGGTGATTGACTGCCTCCATTTAATTTTTTTTTCTGGAAATTTCTCTTGTTCTTTCATTTGGGATATGTTTCTCTCCTTATTTTGGCTGCCTCCCTATGTTCGTTTCTATGAATTAGGTAGAGCTGCCCTGTCTCCCAGAGTTGCCAGGGTGGCCTAATGTAGTAGGTGTTCAGTGAGGCTTAGTGGTGCAGTCTCTCTGGTCATGTGAGCTGCGTGTGTCCTTTGTGTGGACTGTGTGTGCCCTCCTGTTGTAGCTGATTGCTGCTGGCAGTGGGTGGGATTAACCGTCAGGCTGACTGGCTGTGAGGACTGGTCATGACAACAGTGAATGAGCTGTTGTGTGAGAACTGACCCCATAGAGCGAGATTCTATATAGCAGGGCTCTGGTACCTGCTGAGTCCACCCTTTGAGTGTGTCATCCATGGAGCTAACTGGGTGGTGCTCTGTGTGGTTTAAAATCAACCACTGGGTGTCTTGATTCTGGGGCCTCTTGGGAGGGGCTTCGTTTCAGACTTATGTCAGCAGCTGCCTTTGCCTCGCTCAGGGTAACCTGGTAGGAGCTACAAAGTGATCCACAGTTGCTAGCTACCTGTGCTGGTATTGGAGGTGCCTGGGAGAGGACATGCTGTGAACTGAGGCCGGCTGCTGCCAGCTTCAGGCTGGGGCTGCTTAGCAAGAGGTACAGGGCACACCGAGGCCAGATGCTACTTGTTTGCAGTTTGTGGGCCTTCGAGAGATTTTAGGAAAGTCCACAGCTCAGGCTGAGGCTGGCCACTTAGGAGCCTCTGAAAGAGATTCAAGCCTGTGCGTAAGTTGGGTGGGGCGGGTTCTCAGGGAATCACCAAGGTGTGGTGAGTTTGATGGAGACTCAGCTTTAGTGCCCACTTGCGCATGCAGGCTCGGTGGGGGCAGGGTTCAGCAAAGGAATAAGGGTACCTGCCAGCCCTTCAGTTCCCAGAGAGCTTCCCTTCCGGCCCTCACTCTGAAGCCAGACAATTCAGTTCCTCCCCATATGTCCCTGGTGCTTTTTGAGCCGCTGCCCTAGTGCTGGAGGCTCAGCAAGTGACTCTATTAGTGAGTAAATCCATGTGTGGACCACTTAGAGGACACGAGGGTCTACAGCAGCCCTTCCATCTCACCTGGACTGGATGGAATCCCCACTGCTTTTCACCTCTAGCTGTTGTGGGGATTTTTGTTCCCAGCACTTGTTCCCAGATAACCCTCTCTCCACAGCCAAGACATCCCTCCTGATTCTTAACCACCACATGTGGGTGCGGGACCAGCCCATTTGGGGTCTCTACACCTTCTACCAGTCTACCCTGGCTGCTTCTTTGTATCCTTAGTTACAATTCTGTTCAGCTAGTCTTCGGGTGGTTCCCAAGGGTCCTATAATTTATTATAGGTAATTTTGATGTCATGGGAGAAGGCGAGCACAGTGCTTCCCTATTCTGCCATCCATCTTGACTGGTCGTCTGACAATGTATATTTGTATCAGGTGGTAAACCTCCTCAGAGCTACCTTTTGGTGAACCTAAAGCAGTTCTGTTTGGAATCAATTTCACTTAGGCAAAAGTAGTGTCGGCAGGATATGGGGACAATTCATTCTCATTTACATTGCTGCTGGGAGGAAGTGGCTTGTAAAATGTCAGTATTTGGGACTTTAGGAGGATTCTAATTTGAGGAACATTTTTCTCATAACTGTTGCTGAAGTGGCTGCATCCCTGCTTGGACCCTGGGCCCCAGTCTGTGGCTAAGTAGTAACTACTGGTAGTATTCTCACCAAACTTGTCTGAAACTTTTATTTCCCTGAATTCTATCCTTCTTACCAGACGACATGAAGTGTGAATCCATGGTTCTGGACTGACATCATGTTTTCTTCAGCTTTATAACTTGACGAAGGTGGGCTCAAGAGGTTGAAAAACGTTACAGCTTGGTGCTAAGAGTTGTGTGAGATCTCCACTTTTCATGAGGTGTTTTGTTTTTTTTTTTAATTCAGTGCAAGAAGATTGCTGTCTCTTGATTATTGGCCTCTCCTTTTTTGTGGCTGTGATTTCATTAAACTTTTGGCTCAGAAAATGAGTTGAAGAAAGTTCTTTTAGAAGCTGGTACAAATGCAATGTAAAGACATCTCAACTGTCATGGGCTCTGAATAATGACATTTCTAAAAAATCCTTTTTGTTTTCAAAAGCTTGGCGGGTTTTCTAATTTTTAGCTGTCTATACACATAGTAAATAAAGACCATAAGCAGTCAGAGCCTTACTTTGATTTTGGGGGTTTTCCTTTTGATGAGAGAGTTGCAAGGATCAGCAGCTGGAGCAAATTCTGCTCCTCCAAGCGTAGCTTCCCACTTCCCATGCAGGTATTTTGTGACCACAGGTTTTCAACCGTTAGGGACTGTAAAGCAAGAGCTCGCCACGTTCTGTCTCGTGAATTGAATTAGGTTTGCACATTCCCCACATTTAGGTTGGAGTTTTTAATTTCCATGTCCTTTGGGTTTATGTTGTGTTGGACATAAAGGCTTTTATAAATGTTCCAGGGGAAATTGTAATGTCAGGTAACAAATCATTTCAACTACTTTCCAAAGGGAAAGATGCTTGTCTTATATCTGTGTTTCCCAGAGATCTTAATCCCGGTTGATAGTGTCGTGGAAACCTCTGAACTTGAATTTGGAGAATCAAGACTTGAATTTGTGGAGTTCTTGACTTTAGTTTTCCCCTCCCCTTCATTTCCTGTGTCTCCCACATCCTGCTTTGATTGCTGGCAGGCCAAGATTGTGAGGAGGTGCCCCTTCACAGCGACAAGTAGGCACCGAACCAACAAATCTTTTTTCTTTCACTTCTCTCAAGAATGGTACGGTGTCACCTAATGTGTGAGCACAGCTATCTCCAGATCCCTGATGCGGTTTCCATGTCTCATACAAGTGTTACTTAATACAATAGTTTTTTTTTTTTTTTAACACTAGTTAACTTTATTGTCTTTGGTGAAATTTTAGCCTTTATAAATTCTGTATTTAGCTGTCATGGGGTCATAAATTTGTCAGTGAAAAAGTGGTAGGTCTTGAGGGCCAAAATATTGTTGAAGTCAGGAGGCTAGGGTGCGTGTGCTAGAGCGACAGATAAGAAAATTGGATATTTAAGATGCTACTCACAAAGGGCCGCCCTTGTTGGGAGTGCCTAGGTGCAGCCCTGGTGTGAGTGGCTGCAGTAGGGTAGCAGACAAATGTGTTGAAGGCTAGAAGTTCAGGGAGCTGAGGTCAGAATTTGGGAAGGGCCCTCTGTGTTAGAACAGCCCTGTGTTAGTTTTAGAGTATCAGAGCAACATGTGTAAATCTCGGGGAGTGAGGGGAAATGGGCGGAAAAGGGGTAGCAACAAGGCTGGCAACATGGATGTGAAGTGAGTGATGTCTGATGACATGAGATTAAGGGGGCAGCAGGGAAACAGGAGAACCAGCATTTTAATGGAGTGAGGAAAAGGGAATCCGCAGAGGAGGAGGTGAGGATACAAGGCTTTTAGCTGGTGTCTGACCATGAGTTCCAAAGGGCGCTGTTGGAGCACTTCAGGAATTAGAGCGGTGGGAAGGGGTCTGTTGGACATCTCGTACAGGTCCCATTGTGGGCTGTTTGCTTCAGGTTCTCAGAACCTGGTTCCATTAAGCAGGCAAATGCCTGACCACTATGGAGCTAATAGTAGTCCCTGCCTCGTAGAACTACAGTGACAGCTACAGTGACGGGTGCTGGGGAGAGCTCTGGGGAGCAGTGTATGGGGTGGATGAGGCTGATAATACCAGAACGTATTGCTCAGTTATTAAACGTGGAACAGCCAGATACTTAGTGCTCTTGTTGTGATGTAAAAAGAAATACACAGAGCCACCTATAAAGTATCTTTCCTCCCCCCCTGCCAAAACCCACACTGAACTTGAATCTATGTATCCTCTAGATGTAACCAACAGTTTACAGGAAATATATAGTTCACTGGAACAGAATAAATGCTAGGAAGATAAAATCAACCAAATCTGAAGGGAATGTCTATAAGGGGAAAAAAAGGGAAGGAGAACTATTATAAAAAACAAACAAACAAAAAACGAGGTATGTCCAGAAGGTGATCCAGCCATGTAATATGGAGAATGGAGACATTTATTGAAGAAGATACAAGATACAAGGAACTTTGTACATAGGACAATGATGCCTCAGTCCCCTTCAAAGTAGGCACCTTGGGACCTCATACAGTTCTTTCAATCTCCGTCAGCTGTCCCACCTTATTTTCCTGAATCTCATCGACAGTCTGAAATCTCTTCCTTTTCAAAAGTGATTTCAGTTTTGGGAAAAGCCAGAAGTCGCAGGGCACCAAATCGGGGCTCTAGGGGGGCTGAGTCACCTGGTAATTTGATGTTTTGCCAAAAAAATCTGCACAAGACGTGACGCGTGAGTGGACACATTGTCGTGATGAAGCTGCCAATCACCAGTTGCCCATAGCTGCAGCCTTCTGAATCATCCAAATAGTTTTTGTGGAGGAATGTTCAAGCTTAATGCAAAATTTGATGCAGATTTGTTGCTCTACTCGCTCAGTCATTTTGCATGCGATGGCCACACAGCACACATGCTCACTCAATGGTGTCTACCGCCCCCACTGACTAGTACCATGAAGTCGTCATTGTTCACACATGCACATTCCCGTCCACTCTCCTTGGCTACCAGGTTACACTGATGTTGCACAAACCATTCTCATTATATTAATAAGGGCTGGACTTTTTCCAGACAGACCACGTATATTCCAACGCTGCAAACTTCACTTAGACCTTGATGAAATCAAATCAGTTGTAAACAAGTGGGCTTTTTTATTAGATAAATAGGGAAAGTTAGAAATGGAGTAAGAATTAGATGTAAGGAATTGTTAATTTTGTTGGATATAACAGCAGTGTTGTGGCATTTTAAAAATTTGTTCTCAGGCATACTGAAGTCTTTGTGGGTAAAATGAACAGGATATCTGGGATTGCTTTAAATTACTCCATCTTGGTCCCTATCCCTAAAAAGAAGTGATAGGTAAAGCAAGACTAGCGGAACGTTAATAGTTGCTAAAGCTGGGTAATGCATATGTAGGATTCACTATACTGTTCTCTCAAATTCCTGTATAAAATTTTTAAGAAAAGCACTTTTTATGAGTTAAAGTATATTAAGTACTTAAAAAGGGCTTGCACATAGTAATACTATACCATGCAAGTGTCTATGTCTTTATCTTACTTGTTGTTATTAAGTAACTTTTTTGTAAAGACATCAAGGTTTTATCATGTGATCCAGAAAGTAGGTATGGGCAGAATTGTAATTCCTAGGGTAGGGTACTGGCCTAACGTGGTGTCATTTGAAATGACTTTTAAAAAAAAAGATTTTATTTATTTTTAGAGAGGAAAAGGGAGGGAGAAAGGCAGGGAGAGAAACATCAATGTGTGGTTGACTCTCACACGCCCCCAACCAGGGACCTGACCTGCAACCCAGGCATGTACCCTGACTGGGAATCGAACTGGTGACCCTTTGGTTCGCAGGCCATTGCTCAGTCCACACCAGCCAGGGTTGAGATGCCTTTTTGGTTCTGATACTTAGATTTTACTAGTGGATGCAGTTACAGAACTTGTATATTAAACAAATGCTGGTAGAATTTTTAGTTTCACAAAAACCGATCCTTGTTTTAAAGTATAATGTCTCCTTCTCAGTGACCTGTCTTGACCACTCTATTTGGAATCATGGTCTGCCCCCTTCCCTCTGGCCCCTACACACCTTATTACCTTTACATGATTTCTCTATAGCTCTATAACAAAATAACTTCGTTACATACTCAGTTTACTTATACACATTCCATCCATGACTGGAGTTATTTTCAATTGTGCAAAGGGTTGGTGCCCCTAAGCCCCCGGGCTGGCATTGTTCAAGGGTCAGTTGTATATATCGTGCGTCCTTCCTCACCTCCCAACTTCTGACTAGAAAGTAAGCTCCACAAAGGCAGGGATTTTTGTGTTTGTTCAGTTTTGTATCCTAGCGCCTAGAACGGTGTCCAAAACGTAGTAAATGCTCAATATATATTTAAATGAATAACATGTGTTTTTCAAACAAATTTTAGGCTATCATGTGAGTTCGATGCACCCCTCACTTTATGAAAGTGAAAACCAGGAGTTGAGGTGGATTTCTTTGTGCCCTCTAGCCCTGCCCTTCAGTGACCAGTGGTTCCATCCTTCGGGGACCAACCTGACTGAGGGCCGCTGCAGCACTCTTTTGTCATCCAGCCAGTGAAACAGATGAATTTAAAACTAGATTGTCATTTTGACTTTGACTGTTATCTAAAGTGCTCAGCCAAAAATGGATGGACTAATGAATTATTCAACCCTAAATCCCCACAATATATGAGAATGGGAGACTTGGAAACCAAGGCTTTTATTTGCACATTTTGCCATCTCTTCCCAAATATATACACACTGAAAGTTTTTAAGATAAACTGATGGACCTGCTTTGAAATGAGCCCTCTGCTTACTTGGGAAGCTGACAGACTCCTACAGCGAAGCACCACCATGAATCTCTCCTTCGACAGGCGTAACACAGCACGCAGTGCAGGGGACTGCGTGACTGCTTGTAGTTGTCTGGCTCGCTCAGCCTGGCTTTTCACTCAATGATACGGTACTGACGTAATGTTGGGAGCTTGTCTCCCGCTGCCCTGGCATGGAAACATTGTTGAGGCTTGCTTGAGGGGCTGGAGGAGCCACTAGCCCGAGATCCTTCTCTTTCCTGGGGGAACAGGTAAGTCACTTCCTTTGGGGGAACTTTCTCATTTGTGGATTAAGGGAACTGGACCAGATGGTCATACAATTTCTTCTTTACAATTCTATGATTCCCAAAAGTGTAGCAGATCAATGACTTAGGAAAGACCTTTTAAGGCTGAGAGACCAAGTCAAAATTTCATCTCTTTAAAAGAGTTTTGTTTATTGCCCTGGCTGATGTGGCTCGGTTGGTTGGAGCATCAACGTGTACAGCAAAAGTGTGCAAGTTTGATCCCTGGTTGGGTCATGTATGAGAGACATCCAATGTTTCTCTCTCATGTTGACTTTTCTTTCCCTTTCTCTCTCCCCCTTATTCTCTCTCTCTAAAATCAACAAAACATATTTTAAAAATTAAAAAATATTTTTTAATTAAAAATATGGATGAATGAAGAGAGAGAAGGGGAGGAAAAGAGAGAAGGAGGGGAGGGAGCTCTGAAAAGCTTCAAGGAGAGGGCGTGAAGAGCAGAAGGAAGAATAAAGGGGACCTGAGGCATCAGGAGAGGAACAGAAAACAAGCCTTCAAGGCAGCACTGCCGCCCATGAGACCGAGCGCAGCCTCCGGGAATGTGAGCTCTCCACGCAAGACACCAAGAGCCAGGCCCTGCTGACACATCTATGGTGCAGTGGTGCGCCGCTCCACGAAGAGACCCACGGCATTCCTCAGGGAATGCTTTGAGAGGCTGTAGAAGGAGGAGGCAAACTGGATTCAGAATCTACAGAGAACAAAAACTCGTGGAGATTCAAGGGAGGATGAAACTTCTCCGCTTCCACCCAACCCAGTGGTTAAAGGCCAGAGGCAAAGTGCTATCAGTGCTGAAGTCTGCAGGGAGGAAGATGCTGTATCACATGTTAGAAAGTTGTACTAAAAGATTATAAGACAATGGCGGCTTTGGCCAAGGCCATTGAAAAGAATGTGCTGTTTTCACATCTTGATGATTATCAGAGAAGTGATATTTTTGATGCCATAGTCCCAGCTTCCTTTATTGCAGGAAAGACTGTTACTCAGCAAGGAGACGAAGGGGATAACTTCTGTGTGATTAATCAAGAAGACACGGATGTCTGTGTCAACAGGGAATGGGCACCAGCGTGGAGAAGGAGGGAGCTTTCAAGAACTTGCTTTGATTGTTGGATCACTTAGAATAGCTATTGTCAAAGCTAAGGCAAATGTGAAATTGTGGCACATTGACCAAAACAGCTATAGAAGAATCCTTGGACTTCTGGTCAGGATGGCAGCATAGGCAGGCATGGCTCACCTCTTCACACAAGCAAATCAAAATTACAACTAAATTATAGAACATCCATCTCTCAGAACCATCAGAAATCGAGTTGAATGGAAGTCTGGCGACTATGGAATTAAAGAAACCACATCCATCCAGGCTGGTAGGAGGGGCGCAGACATGGACTGGACTAATCCCTCACCCACATATGATGGATACAAATTTGGGAGGAATATCTCTGGAGTCAGAAGTCCCAGTCCCATACCAGGCCCCCAAGCAAGGGTTCCAATACCAGGAAGATAAAGCCCCACAACTTCTGTTTGCAAAAAGCAGCAGGGATTGAGTCAGTGGAAGAAACTCCTGGAGCCCCAAGCAGTTCCCCTTAAAGAACCCACACACAAACTTACTCAGATTCATCCCCTTTGAGCTCCAGCACTGGGGTAGCAGCTTGAAAGGCACCAGTGGCATAAATGGGAGAACTGAAGTGTCTGGCATTGAGGGAAGCACAAACCATTGTCCCTTTTCTAAATCCTTAAACTCCCTCCACAGAGCCGGCAAGCTGGTGCCATGTTTGATACTCCATCAACCTGGCTAACACTGTTGATCCCACCTTGGAGATCCCCAGATACTCAACACCACCCAACTTATAGCCCCACCCAAGCTGCTTATCAATATGAATGGTTGGTCTTGGCTCATGCTTCACAACTTCCTAAATCCTATCAAACAAGCAACAGCTGGCCTCAGTGAGCCCCCAGCCCTGGTACCTCTTGCTAAGTGGCCCCAGGCTGGGCACTAGCAGCAGCCAGCCTAGGTTCACAGCTTGGCTTCACCCAGGAACCTCCAAGCCCAGCACAAGGAACAGCCACATCAGATTGCCTTATAGCTCAGTTAGGGTGGCCCCAAGCTAAAGACAGGTGGGGGCTGACCTTGGCCTGCACCATCCAGGAAATCCCAGGGCCAACATATCCAGTGGACAGCTACAGACCACCTTGGAGCACCACCACCCTGCCCCTGTACAACTGATCATTCATGGAGGGTGAAGGTTTATAGTAAGTGGTCACAGCCAAATCTTGCAACTGAGTGGCCTGAGTAAATCCCTCCCATTGATCTGCCAGCAGCGATTAAGGCTCAACTACAAGAGGAAGCTGTACTCAGCCCACAGGAAGGGCATACTTTGAGTACCCAGCTTGGGTAATAGGGCAGGCTGTGCCACTGGACCCTATAGGACACCTCCTACATTAGGCCGCACTGCCAAGACGGGGAACCATAGCAGTTCTGCCTAATACACAGAAGCAAACACAGAGATGCTGCCAAAAAGAGGAGACAAAGAAACGTGGCCCAAATGAAAGAACAGATCAAAACTCCAGAAAAAGAGCAAAACAAAATGGAGATAAGCAATCTATCAGAGGCAGAGTTCAAAACACTGGTTAAAAGGATGCTCAGGGAACTTAGTGAGGACCTTAGCAGCATAAAAAAGATCCAGACAGAAACAAAGGATACACTAATTGAAATAAAGAGCAACATTCAGGGAAACAACAGTAGAGTAGATGGAGCAGAGAATCGAATCAATGATTTGGAACATAAGGAAGAAAAAAAAAAACACAACCAATCAGAACAACAAGAAGACAAAAGAATCCAAAAAAGTAAAGAAAGTATAAGTAGCCTCTGGGACAACTTCAATAGGGACAACATTTGCATCATAGAGATGCCAGAAGGAAAAGAAAAAGAGAAAGAAGTTGGAAATCTATTTTTTAAAAAAAGGAACAAAAACTTCCCTGACTTGGTAAATGAAATAGACATGCAAGTCCCAGAAGCACAGAGAGTTCTAAACAGATGGGTGCAAAGAGGCCCACTCCAAGATACATCGTTATTAAAATGCCAAAGTTTAAAGGTATAGAGAGAACCTTAAAAGCAGCAAGAGAAAAGAAGTTGGTTACCTACAGAAGAGTCCCTATAAAACTGTCAGCTGATTTCTCAAAAGAAACTTTGCAGGCTAGAAAGGATTGGCAAGAAGCATCCAAAGTCATGAAAAGCAGGGACCTACTGCCAGTATTGCTCTACCCAGCAAAGCTATCATTTAGAATCAAAGGGCAGATAAAGAGTTTCCCAGACAAGACATAAAGTAAAGGAATTCATCATCACCAAATCATTATTATATGAAATGTTAAAGGCACTTATTAAAGAAAAAGAAGATCAAAACTATGAACAATAAAATGGCAATAAATACATATCTATCAACAACTGAATCTAAAAAACAAACAAAGCAAACAAGAACAAGACAGAATCATGGATACAGAGAGAGTTTTGGTGGCTGCCAGATGGGAAGGGGATGTGGTAGAAGCGGTGAAGAGGTGAGGGGATTAAGAAGCACAAATAGGTAGTTACAGAATAGCCATGGGGATGTAAAGTACAGTATAGGAAATGGAGTAACCAAGGAACTTATACTCCTGACCGATGGACATGAACAATGGTGGGGGGATTGCCTAAGGAAGCAGGAGGTACTGAGCAAAGAGGGGCAATGGGGGAAAAAATCAGGACAACTGTACTAGCATAATCAATAAAATATAATTTAAAAATAAGAGAAAAAAAGAAGAATCCTTATGGGAAGCACTCTGAGAAAGCGGAAGGTGTATGAAGATTTTCTTTGTAAAGTGTCTATTTTAGAATCTCTGGACAAGGTAGCCGATGACCTGGAACTGGTCCACTTCGAAGATGGGCAGAAGACTGTGGGGCAGAGAGAACCAGGGGAAGAGTTCTTCATTATTTTAGGAGGGTCAGCTGCACTGCCACAGCATAGGTCAGAAAATGAAGTGTTTGTTGCAGTGGGAAGATTGGGGTCTTCTGATCATTCTGGTGAAAAGGCATTACTGCTAAATCGTCCTGGTGCCGCCTCAGTGGCTGCTTGCGGCCCTGAGAAGTGCATTCAGCTGGATAGACCTAGATTCGAACATGGTCTTGGCCTGTGCTCAGATATCCTCAAGAGATATCCTCAAATGAGACATCCACCCAGTGGTACAACAGTTTCGTGTCACTATCTGTCTGAAATCTGCCTCCTGTGCCTCTCTTTTCTCCTCTGTCCAACCTATGCTTCACCCTTGCAGGCTGCTTTGTTTTCCCTACATGCAGTGCCACGTGGCTACTGGCATCACAGCTTCTTGTCTATGTTAAAAATTGCTTCTATTGCACTACTTTTAATTTAGAGCATTAACTGAGCGCTCATACATAGTTAAATAAGTGGAGTTCACAGACTCTGCTCTTCCTGCTTCTCTATGTTCAGTGTTAATATTCAGCCTGGGCAGCACGTGCCGTGCTCTTCGGTGAGGCCCGATCCCTGCACCAAATGTATTACCATGGAGTAAGGATGTAGCAGGGCAAGTTTTTTTAAGTAACATAATTTTTCAGTTATCATAAGCATACTTTAGGCTATGGCCATGTATACTGTATTTCTTTATAGAGTAAATGATTTTGCATTAAGCTCTAGAGGGTTGGGAGAAAGAGATATAGAACAATCTTAGGAAGATATCTTCCTGTATTTAAACTAGATTTAAAGGTGGGAAAATGCCCATTTTTGCTAATTAGCAATGGACATTATCTGTTCCATCTTTTTTTTCCTTTTAACCAGAATTTTTGTTTGTCAAGTAAGCTTGCCTGGTATTAGTTATATTTTGTTATTGTTTCCTCTCCAATTCTGAAATATATTTAAGTGTGCTTGTCCACACCTGCCTTTTGAGTTTGAAACTGAATCATAGGCTGCAAAAATTGGGTTATGATTTAACTACATCTGCCTCAGCTCGCAAATGCTGGTTAGACTTTTATTTATCCAGCTGTTGCCAAATGCCGATCATCAGATGCTGAATTAAGAATAAGAATTTGAGGTCTATACTCTTGGTTGTTAACTTAGAGGTTTTGGTTAGAGTCATCCTTCAGTTGACTCCAGGATAATCTGCTGTATGCATTAAACACTGATTTCAGGAGACTGGATTTGCTGGCAATAGATGGACCATACATATGTCATAACAGAAATATGGAGGCGATGTTGCTAAAGGGAGAAATGCCAGGTGGACAAAATACAGTGTTAAGAACTTTACCCCACTGAATTCATTGGAGCAAGAGATTAGCGAAGATTTTTGCTTTGGTTTGACCTTTTCCTCTCCTTTTCACATCAGCAGAATTTATGGTGGGTTGAGGGTACAGTAGGATGTGTCTGGGCTTTTTCAAATTGGTCTGAAAGGCCATCCTGCTGAAAAGTTTGGCTTTCCCATTTAGCATTTATTTCTCTGGCAAATGTTTTTGTTTTTTTGAAGTAAGCTTGTGTTTGAATCTTAGCTATATTAATATTTTCCAGCCTTATCAACCTTACGTGTTACATTATTCCATGTGCAACAATGATACCCAACATTTTATTTTTATTTTTTTTAAACAAAATCTCACAATTCCGCAATGTAGGCACTTACATTTTCATCGTGATTTATATGTAATGTAGGGTTATAATTGGGAGTGGCTGCAAGCACTTTTTCATTTGTTTCCATTTGAAACTGGATCTGATTATTAATCCCCTGTCCTACCCTTCCCCAGGTAATTTAAATTGGTCATGATCGATTTTATATATATATATATATTTGATCAGTTTTTAGGTTGTTACTAGGTTTGGTATACAAATCTGGGAAAGAGGTTTTATTTACATTTTAGAGTGGGATAGAAAGCCACCTTATTAAAATTTGTTTCAAAATTATATTAAATGAGGGTTTCTGTTCTAACTTTATATTTAGCTACCTTTTTATATTTAAAAAATTAAAAATAAAAATTATGTTTTTATTGGTGGAATAAATATGTTTAAGGTGCCAGTTATCACACAAGTCAGATTTGCTTTATACATGAATCAGTCTCTGACAGTAACTTTTTTCTTATTGGGTTTCATTTTAGTTATGATAGGACTTCAGTTCATTGTCCTTGCAATAAGTTTTACTCCTCTAGAGGGAGGTGTGCTCTTGAAATCTAGCTAGTAACATGTAGTTCAAGTGCAGGAATGGTGGGGAGGCTGTCGATTGCCAGATCTTGAAGACAGAGTGTGCAGGATGCATAGGACTAGTCAAGTTCCCCTCTTTACGTTCCCCTTAAAGAAGGATTAAATGCACAGATCCTGTTGACAGCAGGTACATGTTAGGTGGTTGATTATTAAATTAATCCTCTTGAAGAACTCCAGAAGAAATAACTCCTCAATAATGTTTTCCAGAAGTTGTAAGCTCATTTAATCAGTTGTTTGTTTTACTTTAAAATAATACACATAGTTCAAGAAAAAAGCACACAAAAATTTAGACTTTCAGAGTGCCTTAGACTGGGAGTCTGACATGCGGCTAACTTGCTGAGACTCTCCTAATCTTTCTGGGCCTCAGCTTCCTCATCCATAAAATGGAGACGTTGGAGAGATGAAGGTTCTGATGGTCCTAGGGTTACACTTTTCACCCTGGTAGCCACAGCCACACGTGACTGCTGAGCCCTTGCAATGGGGCTAACCTAGATTGTA
The DNA here is from genome assembly GCA_004026545.1 of Mormoops blainvillei. NCBI lineage: Eukaryota > Metazoa > Chordata > Mammalia > Chiroptera > Mormoopidae > Mormoops > Mormoops blainvillei. The sequence goes on along the minus strand of PVJD01000152.1, from coordinate 562,430 downwards.
AGTATAAAATACACAATTGCCCCGGCCAGTGTGGCTCAGTGGATTGAATGCTGGCCTGTGAACCAAATGGTTCACCAGCTCGATTCTTAGTCAGGGTGCAAGTCTGGGTTGTGGGCCAGGTCCCTGGTTGCAGGAGTGCGAGAGGCAGCTAGTCAATGCATCTCTGACACACTGATGTTTCTCTTCCTCTCTTTCTCCCTCCCTCCCCTTCTCTCTAAAAAGTAAATGAATAAAACCTTTAAAAAATAAAAATGAAAAAAAGTAAAATAGCCCTGGCTGGTGTGGCTCAGTGGATTGACTGCTGGCCTGCGAACCAAAAGGTCGCCAGTTAGATTCCCAGTCGGGGCACATGCCTGGGTTGCTGGCCAGGTTCCCAGTCGGGGGGCGCACAAGAGGCAGCTACACATTGAGGTTTCTCTCCCTCTCTTTCTCCTTCTCTTCCCCTCTCTCTAAAAATAAATAAAATCTTAAAAAATAAAATAAAATAAAATACACACCAGATTTTGAAGACTTAGTATGAAAAAAGAGTATTAATTACAAGTCGAAATGATAATATTTTGCATATGTTGTATCAAATTAAATATTTTAAAATTAACTTCACCTATTTTTATCTTTCTTGTGGGGTAAAAAGTTTTAAATGTGACTATGTGGTAGCTAGGATAGAGCGACATACAAACAAAGGAATGAGCAAGGCTTCCCCCTAAATCTGAATAACCCAACCTTCTACAAGATATATTTAAAATTTCATATGTGGGAATACTTATTATTTCTGAAAGTAAAATTGCCATTCCAATTTGTTTAAATACAGATAATATATACATTGATTGAGGGAAAATGGTGCTTCTTAAGAACAAATAAATAGAACTAACAGGCGAAACAGAGACAGGCTCATAGAGAGCAGAGTGACAGCTAGTGGGCAAGGAGGCGGGGGTGGAGGGACTGAGCAAAAGGAGAAAGGACTCGTGGACATGGACAACAGTGTGAGGACTGTGGGGAGAAGGGGCTTATTAGGGGGATAAATGGTATGAAAAAATACCATAAAAAAGAATAAATAAATAAAAGGAGACAGTAAATACTTGTTCTTTCCAACAGTACAGAGTGGGGAAAAAGTAGATTTACACTTGTGAGTACACAAAACACTGAGTTTATTCTCGTACTACTATTTATGAATTATTGTATTATTTCCCATGTGGACAACTGTAAACCTACTTTTACCTCACCCTGTATTTTGTCGGCTTGTCTTGCTCCTCAAATTTTTATACCAAAGATGCTCTCATTGGAGCAGAAGAACACGGCTCCAAGCCACCTTCTATTCCACCTCCAAGCATTTCATGTCAAAAGAAATTTGAAATTTCTTTCAAATCTCTTGTTTCAGCTTTAAAAAAAATCCATGCGAATTCTGCGTTCCACTTTATAATAAATTCCTATATAAACTTTTTGGGAAGTTTTAAATCACCACCAAGTCATATTGATAACCAGGATTCGTGCTCCGTGTTAATCTGAGGTTTTCCTCTGGCACCTCAGGACATCATAATGTATTTTAAAGTCCGCTCTGAGTGAGCATAATGTAGCAGGATTTTTGCTTATGAATTATAGGATAATAGTATCCATAATATTGTAATAAGGATTAAATGGGATATAATGTAGGCAAGTCATTTAACATACAATAAATGTTTATAAAAATTACATTTTGGCTATTATTCTCATTTGGCTCCCAGCAGGTGGTATTCCATATAAAATGAAACACAGATGCTAAAGGATTTTTCTTAGAAAAGATCAACTATACTAGGGGAGCATACATTTAGTTATAACATTGTACAAAATCTGCCATAGTATGTAGAGGATACTTATTTCATTTCCATTTTTGTTTATATTTATGCAGGTGTTAGTAGGAGGCCTTATGCTATAATCGAAAAAGCCCCAAATTTTAATTAAGAAACTCTGAATTTTATACTCCAGGATCTGCTGAAATGTAATGTATATGTAATTTATACTTTATGTTATTATTTTAGTTATAATTTATACACTGTGTATGAAGAATTTTTAAGTGATTATTCACTTAACACAAATTTAATACTATCAATAAAAGGAGCAAAGCCATTTGGAGGAAGGGATGTGTTTGTTACTGCAGCGAAAACCTTGAGGCTCATGTCCTTGTTGTCTGGCTGAATTTCCTGAGTTTTTGGGTTATGATCGGTGAGCTTGTGAAAGTCATTTGACATAACCTTTGTCTCCTCATCTTCATAACGAGGAAGTTGGGGTAGGTGATTGCTAAGATGTCTTCTGTGCCTAAGCACTGAATTTGCAAGTTCAATTCCACCTCTAGTATTTGCTAGCTGGATGAACTTGGGTAGGCTGAACCTTCAGAACTTGTTCCTTCATCTGAAATGAAGATGGGATGGAAGTCAAATGTGATGACAAAGTTCAAATCTGACACAGAAAGTTCTCAGTTAACATTGGTTTCCCTCAGAATCCTAGGAAATTCTAACAGAAGTTCACCTGCAGTGTCACTTTCTTGCTCTATTACCCTCTTCCAAAAAGAATACATTTTATTTCATAGTTGGGATCACTTGGCACTTAAAAACCAAGACCTCCAGAGCCAGTGGTCTTTAAGTCCATGACATCCTTTGTGGAGGTAGGAAGGGTCACCAACAAAATGACCTTCACCACCAACACTTTGCCTCTGGGAGATGTTTTTAAGAGCGTATGAAGGGGATTATTTTAATTGGAGATAAATTCGCACTAAATTGTAAATGGCTAATTTCCATTGAGCAAATCTTCCTTAACAAGGCAAAGAGCAGTGGAATGCCTAAAGGGGTGTGGTGGGAAGTGGAGAGAGAAGCACAGAAAGGAGAGGATGGAGCCGCCCAAAAGCCAAACTTCCTGACTTCACAGTTTTACGTGGGCCCGACCGGGCCCTGCCCTGCCCTGCCCTACCTTAAAACAGTGAGAGGAGTTAGCTTGCAGGTCTTCGCATCCTGTTGGGAAAGTACTCCCTGTTTGGGGCGTGGATCTGAACTGCTGCTTGTGGGCTAAGGTGGACTGGCTCAGGGAGCTCACACCCACACCTAGCGCCTGAGTAGGAGAAGCTGGCCTTCTCCATCAGGTGAAGGGGCGCGTGCTCATCCCAGATGGGCTGTGAGGCTGGGGCTGGGAAATCAGCTGAGCATCCAACTCTACCCTACCTTGGGACCCCAGAGTTCCTCTGGGCACTCAAGCCAAGTTGTAATTAGGATTCTCAAGTAGAGCCATGGGTTGGTTTTGTTGGGGGGGAGGGGGAGTTTCTTGGTTGTTTGGCATTTTGGCTGTTTTCGGTTGGTTTTATTTTGTTTGATGCAGGTTCCGGCAGCCTTACGGAGCATCTAGTGACCCAGCCCAAGGGAGAGGGGAGAGACTATAGCCCTTCATTTTGCTGGAAGGCTCAGCCCTGGTTAGGGTCCCCTTCCCTTCTGCAGTAGTGTCACTGCTTCTTTTCCAGTTTACGAATGAGGACACATCTCATGCTTGGTGCTTTTAGCCAGTGCTGTTCAAGGAAGAAAGTGTCCTCACCAAAAAAGCAGGGAGCTGCGATGGGCAATAGCTGGACTAACTGTCCCAGCATCTCTCTGAAATAACTTTGACCTTGGGGAGTCCAGGGTGGCCCAGAATGGATAAGTGCCCCTGCCTCTGAAGTCTGAGGATGGGGAACAAAGAGTGGATTCTCTGGCAACAGCCCTCCAGAGTGGGACAAGTCTTCCAGAGGTGTCACAAAGATGGGAATCTAGCTCTCTGACTGGGGCAGGCTTGCTGCAGACAAGGCAGTCCTGGGGAAAGTTAAAGAAAGAAAATGTTAAAAAATCCCTTCAAAGATCTTAACTATGGGAAAACATTTTTGTGACAAAGAAAGAACAGGTCCCTACAAGAAGGCAAGTGCATAAAAGATCTCTGAACGGTTCTATTTTGAGTTTGAAATTTCAGCTGCTTCTATCTTCAAGCCCAAGGAGGCTCCACCCAGCCTCTGGGCTCGCTCTCGTCCAACCACATCCTGGGGCCCTCAGGACTCACGGTGGGCCATGTGCCAGCCAGGAGCAGCATCCTAGCAAACACAGGAGTCTGTTTTCCAAACCATGTCTGCTGAGGGGGAGAAGAATCAGAGCGATATTAAGAATGCATATTAAGGGAGCTTTGGATGCGGCTGTCGGAGGTGGGTGTGGTTGGGGCTGGCTGTGCTGCTCTCTGAGCGCAGTCACGTTGACGCGGCACATGCACACCCACACACCTGGAAGCTCACTGTCTCCAGACCATGAAGGACAATGAGGAAAGCCGCCCACTTCCTGGGAGCAGGGGTGGTGCAGGATCCACGCTTTTAGGAATGTGTGTGACCAGTGCTTGTGGACACTCACAGGACGGGAAGCCCAGCGTCATGCAGCCTACGTTGCCCCGTGTGGGGGCTGGAAGTGGGTGAGGATCGGGCAGTCTTGGATTTGATGGCACGGACTTAGAGCTGCTTTTAGATCACCTCCTCAAAGCAGGCACAGAAGGTCTGGAGGTCCAGGTGCTTGGAGGATCCTTGAGGCACCTCCTGGCTGCTGTCCACTTTGTTTGACCCCAGTTTAAGGCAGGGCTGTCATAAAAATCTATGCCCTGGGTGTGGGAATGGGGTCCACTTTTCCATGCCCTGTTAGGATCTTTCATGAGGGGACTTTAGATGTTCTCTGTTGCACACCATTACAAGAAGAGTAGGGGAAAGTGGAAAGTTGGAAAGACACGATGGTCAGAACTCTGCTCTTGTTCTGAAGGCAAGAGTTGACTGTGGCAGCTCGATTTTCCTTGCACGGGAGTGGCCAGGCTACTCTGGGCCGCTCCCCAAGCTCCCCGGGCCACACCGCTGCTAACAAGACTCTTAGCCACCTGAAAGTCTGTTCCGGGTGTCGTGGTGTTGGGCTTTTTTGAAGTAGAAAATATGAACAGCATAATGAAATACCATCCACACCTTTCCTTGGACTCTGGTCTATGTAGCTTTCATGTTGCATCCTTAAAGAGGCTTTGATCCCATGGAGTTGGGTCTGAGGTCACAAAAGAGGTTTAAAAGCTGGGAGTCAATTTTCACAATAAATATAGACTTGCATACCTTAGATACTTTCCCAACACCCATCCCCCACCAAAAAATAAAACAAAGTAAAAACAAATCCCCCAGCAAAAAAGATAGAAAATCAATGAAAATCAACAGTAACTATATAGTTCATTTACTCTTTTTTGACCCTGATATTCATATTATTCTAAAGCCTCCTGATAATATGCTATTGTGTGATATACAACGGCTTTATTTCAGCTTCTGCCCTTAATGTTACTATTTTTGATGAAATAAAAGACACACACATGTGCTCATACACAAAACAATTAGGAAATAATGCAAGACTTTTTAAGTGCTAAATTGTGTGGCAATTGTATGCTATAGATGTGCAGAGCAGAGAGCGTAGACTGGAGCGGCTGGGTGATACTGGACCCTAGGCTGGGGAGTGGTAAGTTTCGGTTGGGGTGTAAGGGAATGAAAAGCTGAGCTTGTAGCAGAGAGATTGTGATTCAGGTAGCTTAAACAGTAAAGACAAAAATTATTAGTTTTTTACTGTCTAACTGTTTTGACATAGTTTTCAATATTAGAGCCAATCAGAACTGACCCTGGCTGTGGTGATGGAGTAGGTTTGGAGGCCTCTGCTATGACCAGCATTTTTCCCCGTTGTGGAGGGATATGGGAAAGTCTAGCAAATTCCAGGGGAGGAATGAGAACCTGGGATGACAGAGTCACTCAGGGCCCCAAACAGCAGCTATTAACAGAGCAGCACAGGGATATTTCAATATGCCAGCAGCCCATACGGCTGATCCAGGGTGTGCCTGTTAAACATGAACCCCGAACAAGACGAATGCATTTTCTCACACAAGAGAATTTTAGAGGTAGGACCATTCTGGCTGGTTCATATATTAGTCCAAGGTCTTCATCAAGGACCTGATTCTTTATGGCACTCTCTCCTGCCACCATTAGTGCATCGCATTCGCATGACAGTAACCAGATGTAGAAAAAAGGTCATTTCTTTATCCTGTTTTTCTTTTTATCAGCCAAGAGTATGTCTGTTCAGAAATCTCCCTTCAGATCTCCATGAGAATTGCATTGCACTGCGGCTGCTGGCCCAGAAATGGCAAGGATTAATCCCGTGAGATGAAGGGGGCCACTTTCCCTGAAGCACATGTTCGCCACCCAGAGGTGAATGTGTACTTGGATGAACTTTGGTTCTCTCGGGTGGGAAAAGAGAAAATGGCGTTGAGTAGGCAACCAACCATGTGCACCATCTAGCTAGGCAACGTGAAGGTTTTTTTGAATTCTTGTTTCTTCATTCTGTTCTGGTTGAATGTTTATTTCTTGTTTCTGCTCCAAATCATTGATTTGCATCCTGGTTTTCTCCCCTTCACTTTTGGTTCCCTATATATTTTTCTTTATTTCACTTTGCATAACCTTTTTCCTCAATTTTGTGACCCTACTCAACCATTCCTGTGAGCATCCTGATTACCAGTGCTTTGAACTCTGCATCTGATAGGTTGGTTATCTCTTTGTTGCTTTGTTCATTTTTTTGAGTTTTGATCTGCTCTTTCATTTGGACCATATTTCTTTGTCTTGGTGCACCCGTTAAGTTGTAAGGGGTGGAGCCTTGGGTATTCAACAGGGCGGGGCAACCCGCTGCCTTGTGGCACTGTATGTGGGGGAGGTGACAGAGAGGGAACCATACTGCTTGCTTGACCCTCCACCGGCTTTCAGTCACTTCCTCCACTGCCCAGAAGCAAATTGGGCCCTTCTGGTGCTGATTCCCATGTGGGTGGGTTTGTGTATATTCTAGGACCCTGTGGGTATCTCCAATGAACACCCCTGCGAGGCTGGGAGTTTCTCCCACTGCTGCAACCCCCATGGGTTTTTATAGCCAGGAGTTTTGAGGTTTTCTTTTCCCATGCTGGAACCCTGGGCTATGGGGTCTGTCTCGCTCCCCTGTTGCTCCTCCTGGTTTATCCCCGCACAAATGTGGAACCATCAGCTGCCATCTTGCTTGCGTGGTCCTCTAGCCGCTGCTTTGCTGCACATCCTCTCCACCCTGGCTGCCCATCTCCGCCCCTCCTACCAGTCTGGATGGATGTTTCTTCTTCAACTTCTTGGTTGTCAGGCTTCCGTACAGTTTGATTTTCTGGCAGTTCTGGTTGCTTCTTATTTTTAAATTTGTTTTTGTTGTGTGAGGAGGCAAAGTGTATCTACCTACATCTCCATCTTGGATGGAAGACACCCCATTGCATGTAATAACCCCAAACTGTTAGCAGCTTAAGTGTTGTCCATCAGCAGTAGACTGGAGAAAGAAGCTTATTCATATGATGAAATATTTTGCAACTAAAAATGAATAGAGGTGCATGCAACAAAGTGGATGCATCTCATATGTGTAGGATTAAGCAAAAGAAATAAAACACAAAAGAAAACAGATTGATTATTATACAGATATTCTATTCATATAAAGTTTAAAATCATGTAAAACTTTACTATATTATTTCGTATATAGCAGGCCCCTGTTATCTTCGGGATGTGTGTGCCAAGACCCCCAGTGGATTCCTGAAACTACGATTGTACTGAACCCTGTATATGTTTTTTCATACACACACACACACACACACACACACACACACACACACAAAATAAAGTTTAATTTAGAAAGGAGGTACAAAAAGAGATTAATAGCAATAACTAATAATAAAATAGAACAATTACAAAAATATACCATAATAAAGTTATAGTAATGTGTTCTCTCTCTCTCACTCTCTATTGCCAATCTGATAATCAAATGGGTCCTAAGTGACTAATGGCCAAAGATGTGCACAGCATGGAGATGCCGGACAAAGGGATGATTTACTTCTCAGGCTGGACGATGCTGGATAGTGAGAGATTTCATCACATTACTCAGAATGATATGCAGTTTAAGTCTTATGAATTGTTTCTGGAATTTTCCACTTAATATTTTCAGACCTCTGTTGCCCATGGGCAACTGAAACCATAGAAAATAAAACAGTAGATAACGGGGGACTACTGTACTGTGGGAAAATAGTAAAGAAAAGCAAGAAAATTATTACCACAACGTTAGGATAATGCTAGGATAGTAGTCCCTTTCTATTTGATTTTCATGGAGACCTATGCCAGTGTTTTGATGAGGGAAATATTTCTGTTCTTTTAGACTACTGAGAAGAAAGATAAGATGGTAACTATCTCAGTTAATTAATCAATCCTTATAAGACTCTTCTAAGGTAGGTGCTACAGGCTGAATGTTTGTACCTTCCCCAAATTCATATGTTGAAACCTATCCCTCAATGTGTTCGCATTACAAGCTGGGGATCTTGAGAGATGATTAGGCCATGGGAGTGGAGCCCCCATGAATGGGATTAGTGACGTTATGAAAGAGACCCTGGAGAGCTTCCTGGATCCTTCAGTCACGTGAGGGCACAGCAAGAAGACCGCTGTCTCTGAACCAGGAAGTGGGCTCTCAGCTGGCAGTAAATCCGCAGGCATCTTGACCTTGGACTTCTAGCCTGCGGATCTGTGAGAGGTAAATCTCTGTTGTCTATAAACCACTCGGTCTGTAGTGCTCGGCTGTAGCAGCCTAGACCAAGACAGGTAGCAGCTAGTGGGGGAATTATTTGAAATGTTATTTTAAAGTGAGGGTGATATGATTTACCATTTCCTCCTGATGGGATGATTTTAAAAGTTCACAGGGATTATAGTCATTTTACATAATATTTAAAATATTACATAAAAATAAAACCCCATTTACTCAATCCTACATTAAAAGTTTTGCCTCATTTCTTATTGCTAATTATTTTGGGCAGAAAGAAGAGGGAGGATAGGAAGTGATAAATGTGTGTGGCCCGGTGTCAGTGTGAGGTTCCAACAGAGTCGCTGACAGATGACCCATGCCAAAAGTGACTCAGTGCTTCCTCTGCAGACACTGTGTTGTCCAGTCTGCACATATTTATGTGGGGATGGATGTACACTTCACTCTGTGAATTAGGTTCCCAGACCCAATTCCAACATGAGGGAGGGAGGGTTCCACATACCAACAAGCAGGACACCCTGCCAGTGCCTGAGAATTTAACTCAGTTCTGATACTACCTGCAGATAGCCTTAGATTCCACAGGTTAAGCATTCGATCCTACAAGATTTTCCATCCCCTGCCCCCTCCCCTCCACACACAGTTCAGTTGCTAGCTGCAAACCCAGGCTCTTACCTGTGCTTCTGATCAACTGGCTGTAGATCAGAAGTTCCCACCACCCCCTCCAATTCAGGGTGCCAATCACAAATCCAACTCGTTACCTGTACTTCTGACCAACTTGCTATAAATCAGAAGTTGCTACAATGCCCTTCTTGGGCTTGGTTAATTCACCAGAACAGCTCATAGAACTCAGAAAACATGTTACTAGATTGTTGGTTTATTGTAAAAGGATCAGCCAGGTGGAAGAATGCATATCATAAGGCGTGGAGAAAAGGTGCGGAGCTTCCATGCGCTCTCCAGGCGGGCGCTGTCCCTGCATCTCCATGTGTTCACCAACCCGGAGGCTCCCCAAACCATCTCTTTTCAATCTTTATGGAGGCTTCATTATAGTCATGATTGTTTAAATCATTGGCCATTGGCAATTGATTTAACCTCCAGCCCCTCCCAGGAGCTGGGAGACATTGAAAGTCCAACCCTCTAATCACATGCATAGTTGTTTCTTCTTGTAACCAGCCTCCACCCTTCCATGCTTCCAAAAGTCGCCTTATTCATATAACAAAGGGCACTTTATTCACTCTTAACACTTAGGGAATTCCAAGGGTTTGGGGAGCCATGAGCCAGAAATGGGGACTAAGACCAAATATATATATTTCTATGTAATTTTAAATATTACGTAAAATATTATATAAAGTCACACTATCACACCCTCTGAATGTATTCCTCTCCTGAACTGGGCAGCCACTGGGACACATGGGCTCTGGACTTGGTGCCCAGCTCAACCCTGAGCGGGGAGCAACCCTTGACCGAATGTCTCCAGGTTTGCAGGAAACCCAGCGCAGCCCAACAGGATTCTAGAATTGGAGAATTTTGTTCTTTGTTTTCTGAATAAAATCATTTCTGTGTTTTTGTCAAATGTGCCTTGTCTGTAACTCTTATCTAGATCAAAACATTGGTCCGTGTGTGGCTTGGTCATCTTTGTAAGGAAACATTTCGGGTCACCTTCAGTAACAGCCTTGACTCAGCGCTGCTAAGCAAACTACGAGCTGGTCAATCCATCCCACCCAGTCCTGAAATTATTGGAGCTGCCTGGTTTGGGCGGTGTCCATGAATAATTCACTTTAGAACATGGCAGAAGCCGGCCAAGTCCTGTGACCTGCCTCAGAGGTCAGCCCCCTCACCCACATCCCTGCTCCCACATCTGACGGCCGGGAAGGAATGCATCACCAAGGCTCAGGTATGTTTGAACTGAGAGCAATTTTTATCTGTCTCCCGGCCTTCTACGTGCATAATTACCAGTCTCTTCTCCAAAGTGAAAATTCCCCAAGAATTAAGCAATATTTTTGGTAGCTTTTCCAATACCTTAGTCACCATTTCTTCCATCATTTTCTATCATTTAAAAAAAAAGGGGGGGGTTCTTTAAATCAGTAATGTCAACAATAAAACAATTTTTAAAAAGTGAAGTTCTTTATTTCTCTTCCTGTTGTAACAGCGAGGAATGTAACCCACCCCACCATTCTTTTGACATTGTTTCTGTAAGTGCTGACTCTGACTAATGTGAGCACGTAACCTGTGGATAAACAGCATGTTTGTGTCAGAATCCTGAAAACTAACTTCAAAAGATAGGCACTGGCCTTAAGGCATCCCAGCTCCAGGAGATTTGCTGACCTTCAACCGTGGAACCAGGATGACGTGAAGCTGAGGTGACTGAACCGCGATGACACACACCAGACCATCACTTGCCTTATTGGGATGCCCTGTGCTTGTTAGCCTCTAGAGAACTTTTCAACCCCCTCCCTTGATCTCTTTGTTCTGTTCCCTTCTTCTTCCTTATAAAAACCTCTGCCTGCACTGAGGCATTGAGATTGGCTTTGAGACGAGAGTCCCCCATCTTCCAGATGGCCATCATCGGAATTAACCTCTTTCCTTTGCATCAGCACCAGCCTCTTGAGTATTGGTTTTCAAAGCTGCAGACAGCAGGACCTGCATTTGGTTACAAACTTATAGTGGGGCTTTAAGTCTTAAGAAATTAGAAAGTTATCAGATCTGGATGTGGGGAAGCAGATGAACCCCAGAACTGGTACAATGTTCTCACAGTTCCAGAGGTGGGCTGTGGTTTAAGGAGAAGGAAGGAGAATATCCTCCACACACTCTCAATCTTGTTCTGGAAGCATCTTCTCTGAGAAAGAGACCCAGGTGACAGGTGTGTATCTTTGGGGGCTGGGGAGGAGCAGCATGGGAACCATAAGGAGGGAGTGTTAGGCAGCAGTTAGAAATGAGCAGTGGGAGGAAGGAGGGATGAGACCATCACCCTTGTTGGCTCAAGGCAAATAGTTGCAATAGTTTGAGTTACTTGTCCTTGTTAGCAAAATTTTCATTGCTGTTTTGCCCCCATATGAACAGTCAAGGAGAACTATGGGAAAGGGCGTGCACAGAAGAGACTAAAGTTATATTGCCAAAGTATTTGTCAATCATCATAGAACCCCTCCCCTGCGCTAATGCAATAATCATGTGTGTACTTAAGGCAGCAGTAGGAGCCTCAGGCCCTTCTCACAACTCTAGGCAGGCCAGTTCTCTCTCTTGAGGACATGCTAATAAAACTCTCACTTGTCCACTTTCATCTCACTGGTCTGTAATTCTTTAGTCTATCGGTAGGAAGGATCGGGCTCCAGTAACAACTTTTGGTGCTGGATAGGGCCCTCTTCGTGGTTGTATCCTTGGTGATGGCAGTTTGCAAGTCAACTTCCTATAGTTATTGGTTTTGCTGAGGGTTTCTTGCTCTCTCCCTCTTGAGAAATTGCCGCACCCTGCTGGCACGAGCCAAGCCTTTAAAAGCCACTAGGGTGCTTGTTGCTAGAAGGCTCCTGTGAAAGGATAAGCTGGTCATGGACCTGAGAAGAGACACTGGGTCCGCTGCCAGCTGCAAGCAAATGTCCGTGTAGCAAGGAACATTGTAGAAGCAATCACACTCCCACCCCTGCCGCGCTTCCCCTACTTAGGTTGAACTCTCGAGAGGAGTAGGAAAGATTTTAACCTTCAGTGGAAAATTCCAGGCTTTCTGAGCTCTTTTCTTCTAACCATGCTTTCTCATTTGATCAGCCTTACTCATAAGTCTTCACCTTTCCTTTTAGATCTAGCTTCTCCTGCTGCCCTTTGGACATTTTATTTACACCTCTACCCTCTCTGCTTACCCTGTAGGCAGGGCAATTGTGTCTGCTCTGTTGCCAAATGATGACCATACCCCTTTGGGCCGTGTATCTTCACTAGCTCTTACCCTGCTGATGGCGACACTATCCTTCCCCTCTCTTGCCTCTATGAACACTTTTTTATGCTGCCAGAGGCTATCGATAGACAACTCCTGATACTCTGTGACCAGTTATGGCCCTGCCTATGTTAGTCCACCACACTGACCCCAAGGTTCTTAGAGCCTTTACACACCTGTTCCGAGCCCTGCATTTTATTCCTATTTCACATTGGGCTCAGCCCTGTCGTGCCCACATTAAGTGGGAACAAGGGACATTTTGCATGTACCTCCTCAGGGGCCCCCTGCACACTTTTTTCAATAAGGTCCATGTCGTAAGGTATCTTGAAAGGGCAGACAAGTTGGCACGAGCCTGTCCTTTGTGTGCCTTTAGAGGCAGAGGGGACAAATTTGGGTTTGCAACCTGTGGTTCTTCACTGAGACAGGGATCCTCTGCCTCAGACATCCCCTTTATTTAAGGCCTGATTACCCACTGGACCGGTCCCGTCCAAGCTGTTGGCCCTGCGAGTATTTTCCCACTCTGAGAGTCATTGCTACTGGATCGGTCAGTTCAGCTTAGGCCTACAACCTTGTCAGGACATGTGGGTAAGGACTCACTCGGTTCCGGCATTATCGCTTTTAGCAGGAATAGGGTCATAAAATCCCTCCAGCCAGCAGGCCAGATTCCATGGGACTGAAGTTTTCACCTTCGCTCTGCACTACTCCACTCTTCCTATTTGCCCTTTAGCCCTCTATAATTTCCTCCTCAATCCTTTGTTGAGACTTTTCGGCTCCCAGAAGAATGCGGGAACTGCCAAGGCTCTTCCTACGAATGGCAAACAACCCTGCGGGAAGGAGCCAACTTGCACCTGCCTCTGCCTCCACTCTCCGCAACAGAGATGCCCGTTTTGGGTCCCAGGGTCTCAGGATGCCAAGTCCTAGATCCCCAGGTTTCAGGACACTTCAGGTCTAGATCCCAGAATGTTGGGCTCCCTAATTTCACAGTATCTCTCCCTTCCAGATGGGAAGACAAGAATCCATTCCTGCTGGCATCCCTCTAGGATATGTCCTTTCCAAGTGGCCTCAGTTTGATCCCCAAACCCTGAAGAAAAGTCGACTTATATTTTTCTGCAACACTGCTTGGCCTCAGTATTGGCTAGGGGATGGGGAAGTTTGGCCACTAAATGGGACCTTAAATTACAATACGATCTTACAGCTTCATCTTTTTTGCAAATATCTTGGTAAATGGTCTGAAATCCTATGTCCAGGCACTCTTTTATCTAAGGGGTCATGGAGATTTATGTCAGAGTGTAAGCTTAATCCCATACTACTTCACTCGATTCCTTCTCCTCTAAGTCCCAGACCCATTCAGAGCCTACTCCAGTTGTAGGACCTCAGGAAAAACCCTCCTGCCATTTACTTTACTGCCTCCCATATCCAGGGCTCCCAGCCCAACCAACAGCCCCCACTTCCTCTACTCCTAAGACACCTCTAGTAGAAACCATGGGAGAATTCAGTCCTCAGTTAATCCACAAACCTTTTCTTCCTGTCGAGTTTAGGCAAATTAAAACCAACTTAGAAAACTATTCTGACAATCCAGATAAATATATAGATGCATTTCAAAACCTCGCCTTGGTTATGAGTTAACTTAGAAGGACATTATAGTTGTCTTGGGGAAGACCCTATCAGATATTGAGCAGGCCAAAGTAATAAAGGAGGCCAGAAAATTTGTTAACAAATTCATTAGATAGCAAATGCCCCACAGGAGAAACAGCAGTCCCACCAAAGGATCCCGAGTGGGACTATAACAGCTCTTCCCAGAAGTGGGAAAGAAGTCATTTCCTACTCTGCATCGAAGCAGGACTTATAGCTGGCCATCAGAAGGTCCTTGACTCTTCCAAGGTCCCTGCCATTAGTCAGGGTCCAGATGAAAATCCCACTGCATTTCTAGAAAGGGTAAGGGAGGCATTTACCAAGCATCCCAATGTGGATCTAGAATCATGTGAGGTGCAGGTGATACTAAAAGACAAATTTTTAACTCTATTGGCCTCTGAGAGTAGGAGAAAGTTACAAAACTTCATTCAGGAGCCTGGAGTTTCCTTGGGTGAAATGTCAGCTACAGCCAATGCAGTCTTTTACAACTGGGACCAGGAGAGGGAGGCCAGGGCTCAGGAGAAGAAGGAAAAGGAGGAGACTGGGCATGCCCCGGTTCTAGCCGCTCCTGTGGGACAATCCCGCCCTACTCTACAGGCCCATCCAGGTCCACCCTAAAGGATACTAAGTGTCACGTGTGCCTGAAGGCAGGGCATTGGGCTAGGGAATGTCCAAGTTGTAATAAGTCATCTCATGCACCACGTCATAAGTGCAAGAAGGCAGGCCACTGGGCAGCTCTCTGTCCCTCGAGTTGGAGAACTCTTGAGCTCAAGTCCGCAGCTGCCTTGCAGATGGTGGCACAGGGTTGAAGTTACCCACTACTGCTGGCCCCGCCTCAAGAAGTCACTGTTAGCAGATTGGAGCCTAGGGTACAAATGGATGTGGCAGGTAGGACAGTAACTTTCTTAGCAAATACCGGGGCCACCTACTCTGTCCTTACTTCCTTTTCCAGACCTCTTTCGTCACAATCCTGCAATGTCCTAGGAGTAGCCAGGAAGTCTACAACCAAAAACCTCACCCTTCCTTCGGGTTGTCTCTGGGACCGTGTTACTTCACTCATTCTTTCCTTCCAATTCCAGAGTGTCTGACCCCTCTGCTCAGAGGAAACCTCCTTCAGTTATTTGGAACTAGAATAATTATAGGGGGCAGCCCTACCTCAAAGTCCTCACTTGAAATGTTAGTCATACAGGTTAGGGATCACCCGGATACACCTTCGCCTTTATGGGAATGCCAGATCCATCCAGCAGCTTGGGATAACAGGGCTCCTGCCCAAGCCCTTTACAAACATTTGAGTGGTGACCCATCTGTCGAGGTATTAAAAATAACTGTCTTTGTTTTACAGATGAAGTCTTTACCAGGCCAGAGGTGTAGCTCCAGAACATCAAAGTCCACCAAATCCTTTTAACTTTCCAAAGCCTCCTCTGTTCATCTTAAAAACGCTTACAGATAATTGGCTTTATGAAACCAAAGCCCTTCTAGGAGAAGCTTGATTTCTTTTCCTACATTTTTGAAATGCAATTACCTAGTCTTCTCCAAGAACTCTTGACTGGGCCATCTTTTAAAATACAAATTTTGGGGAGATAATTCTTATTAAAAGGGAAAAATGTTAGCTATATCTGACTGAATCAGTTTACATTTATTTCAGCTATTCTTTTCCTAATTAGTAAATTCTGGGTGTGTGGGTCTAAGGCATATTGGACCCTCCCTTCACAGTGGAGGGAAATTTGCTCCCTTGGTTATGTCTTTCCTGATGTCTCCACAGCCTGGAAAAATGCTACTCTTCCACTCCCCTTAAGGGCACAAGGACACTTAATCAAAAGGGCTGGTCCCCTAATTCCTATAATATCACTTATAGGCATTCTCTTGGCTCGGGGAGTGGTCTTGGCTATGGGAACAGCAGTAAGGGGAGCCTCCCTAGGCATCCACCATTGCCCATCTCAGGGCACTGCCGGAGCACTAACTAAAATGCAGGAGACTTTAGCATTCCCCCAGGAGCACATAGACTCCCTAGCAGGGGTCACCCTCCAGGATCAAAGGGCATTAGCTCTCCTCACTGCCTCAGAAGGATGCAAAGTCTGTCTCGAAGAGCAGTGTTGATTCTGTCAACGAATCAGGACAATTACAACAGAACATTCAAGATACCCTTGAGGCTGCATCCAAAATTGTAACTTCAACCTCATTTTGGGATTCAAAGTCATGGCTCATGGCTTCACTCCTCCCACTTTGCCGCTCCCCTTCTAATCATCCTAACGCTGTTACTGAACAGCAAGTTGGGGTCCTGCTGCCCGCTGCCACCCTCTAGGCAAAATTCCAGAGGCAAAGGTTTGGTAATAAAGGAAGGGGTCTTAACTCAAAAGCGTCACAATTTTGGAATAACCCTTTAGTTACAGCTTTAATCACTTAAGCCTATCAATTAAGGGTAAACTCTAACACCTGGGTTCTCCTAGCATTTCCTCTGTTAGTTTTCAATTATTTCTATAGGGTTTCTTTACAAACTAAAACAACATAAGATACAAAAACTACACAATTTTGGGAGAGTGGCAGGCTCCTGTCTCAGAGCTCGTCCCCTCTAGAGCACCCGAAGAATAAACTTGCCACCCTCTGCCAGGCCAGCCTGATCCTGGGCTGTGCCCAGAGCTCCTTTCTATCCAAAATACCATCCTTTGGGAAATGCGGTCAGCGGCAGCATGACCACTCGGGCATCCTCGAAAAAGAAGAGCTGGATAGCCGAGAGAGCCAGCCCAGGGCTAGAGGGCCCGTGAGCCAGCCCTCTTTTTACTTCCACATACTCTGGAGGCATTCGGCTCCTCAGCCAATCCCGACCTAGACTGTTGACCATTGTCTCGGCAAACTCCTCCTACGGCCCCTCCCTGCCTCTCCCCAGTGATCTGATCAGATCTTTCTAATGTTTTGAGCAATAATAATTAACCTATTAACTAAATTAATTTCTTCCAGAATAGAAACCATAAAATTACAAATGATCATTACAAAAGAATGCCACCCTCTGGAACTACAGTCCTCAGACTTATCACAGACCATTGGACAGACACCGCCCTTCACCTCTCCTGACTGACAGTTAACGAGTGCGGGAACCCAAAATTACTGACACCCCACCTCAGCAGAAAGCAGAGCTCTCATAACCCCAGTAGTTCTCAAAGATCTGATTGAGTACCTGTTGCTTGAGAGGGGACTGTTAGGCAGCAGTTAGAAATGAGTGACGGGAGGAAAAAGGAAGGGGGCCACCGCCCTTGTTGACCCAAGGCAAATAGTTGAAATAGTTTCAGTGAACTGTCCTTGTTAGCAAAATTTCCATTTCTGTTTTACCCCTGTGTGGGCAGTCAAGGAGAATTATGGGAAAGGGCATGCGCAGAAGAGACTAAAGTTATATGACCAAAGTGTCTGTCAATCAGTAAAGGACCACTCTCCTATCCTAGTACAATTATCACAAATGTACTTAAGGCATCAGATTCAGAAGCCTCGGGCCCTTCTCTCCACTCTTGGCAGGCCCATTCTCTCACTTGAGGATGTACTGATGAAATTCTTACTCATCCACTTTCATTTCGCTGATCTGTAATTCTTTACTGCCTTGGTGAGAGGAACCAAGTTCCAGTATCAGGAGGCCATGTAGACAAGAGTGACTGCACTCTACACACAGGACATGCAGTGACAACATAGCTGGGTGGGGTAGGTGTGACCACATCTCTGAGCTAAGAGAAAGTCAGGATGTGGTGGGCAGGGTGGGGTGGGGGGTGCAATAAATCCCCAAACCCAGTTTAACATGTAAGTCTTGTTAAAAAACAAAATTGAAATGGGTAAACTTGAAGATTCAATTGACTTTATTAAGTGATTCATCATCCTATCTAGCAACTAGAAGGCACTTAAAGAAGCTACACAAAATGGAAGGTATTTATAGGCAGCAAGAGGTTGGGACAAGAAAGTTAAAAGAGTGGATTCTTTTAGGCAAAGTCCCCTTCTCTTAGGGGAAGGCAGGGGTCTTATCTGGCAGATTATCTCATTAGTACTGACCAGAAAATTCCAGACTAATTGGTTTAAAATTCTATCCTGGGAGAGACTAGAACTGCAATTAGGTTAGGTATTAAGTCTTGGTGGGGCTTAGGGAAAGTGACTCTGTTTGGATGTCTGTCTTTCTTTCTTTCTTTCCTTCTTTCTTTCTTTCTTTCTTTCTTTCTTTCTTTCTTTCTTTCTTTCTTTCTTTCTTTCTTTCTTTCTTTCCTTCCTTCCTTCCTTCCTTCTTCCTTTCTTCCTTTCTTTTCTTTCTTTCTTTCTTTCTTTCTTTCTTTCTTTCTTTCTTTCTTTCTTTCTTTCTTTCTTTCTTTCTTTCCTTCTTTCTTTCTTTCTTATAATCAGTTCCTCTAAAGGATGAAAAGAAAGGCTTTTTAGTTCTATATGTTTTGCAACATGGCTGGTAAACTTACTGTGAAGTTCCTCAAAGAAAGCTTGGTCAGATTCATAATATTCCAAATTTTAGCTGAGGGAGTCTCAGAGGTCAAAGTGCCTGGTGCTTCTAACTCTTTGATTATGAAAATTGTTTTTTACCTTGATTAAAATGAGAGATTTTGAGGTAAGTTTTCTAACAAGGTTGCAAAATTCCAAGAGCTATTTTAATTTTATCTATGTACTGAAATATGAAAAACTGGCTTTTACAAAATTCTTTTTCAGCTTTGTAAAAAGCACGGGTAGAAAGTATGTTTCCTTTTTGTTGACTGGCATTTTCTACAAATAGTTCATATATGTATTATCATTCTTTCAGAAATGTGTCACAAATATTGAATTATTATATTGTACACCCAAACTAATATATATCAATTATATCTCAATAAAAATATTTTCATGTGTCATAAACTTCCTATAGAATTTGAATTATTAAATTATTAAATAATTCCACCTGTTTAACATAAGGGATTTGACTCACTTTACTGTTAAGCTAAAATAGTTTTATGCAGAGAGTTCTATTTCTTCACTGTTAAAAAAAAAATGTCTAAACACTATATTGTCAATCCATAGTGCCAATTCAACCTCAATAGGAACCCCCAATTTGGGGTATGGTTAAGAAGGAAACTATTCAGTGCAAACAGTTCAATTGTGACACAGCACAGTTGTAAGAACAGCTCAGTAGTGTTACAGCCCAATTATGAAATAGCATAGCTGTGGAATAGCATGGTTGGGAGGAGGCCCTGGGAAGAGGGTGACCCTGGGCAAGGCTCCTCTCCAACTAGACAGATCTGCTTCACCTGAAGACGTCTTAAGTATTTTGTCTTTGGTGTTTCAGCTCCAGCTGGAAAACACAGTCTTCAGTCTTAAGTGAAAAGGGAAAGTGGGATCTCAGAGCCAGAGGGGAGCTGATTTATACAGAGAGAAGTTCCAACCCTGGTACCCGATTTGGGGCCAATCAGTCCTCATGCAAGTGAAGACCCCAAATTTTTGAGGTTTGACTCGTCCGAAAGGCACTGTCCTGATTGGTCAGAATGCAGTCACTCTGATCGGTCAGTGATGATTCTGATGGGGATAGTTGCACAGCTCTGATTGGATGGGGAAATCCTCAGTCCTATATATTGAAACAGGATTCCAGGAACTCCTTTTCAAGGGTTGGCTCGGATGGCAGCAACACAGTGCGGGCAGGCGGTTCAGTGCGGGAGGCAGGTAGCTCAGGGCAGGCTTCCGTTTGGCGCAGGATCCTCCCTAAAGTGTGGCTTGTGTGGGAGGCCTGCGAGAGGCCCCTGTTTAGAAACTGCTGCTAAGCTCTACTTTTATTTATTTATTTATTTTAATTGGAGCCCAGTTAGCCACCAGGAGCCCTTCTAGGTACTTACCTTCTTTCTCAGGGTCCACAATATTAATAAGTCGTTTTAGTTTAGAATAAATACTTTTTTGCCTCTCGCAAATAAATTCCATATTTGTTTGTTTTACTTTTCATCACACATATGCGTACGTTGATTTTTAAAAGTCAACTATGCCCCGGCTGGTGTGGCTCAGAGGATTCAGTGCTGGCCTGTGAACCCAAAGGTTGCCAGTTTGACTCGCGGTCAGGGCACATGTGTGGGTTACAGGCCAGGTCCCCCTTTGGGAGCATGGAAGATCCATGTTTCATACACTGATGTTTCTCTCCCTCTCTTCCTCCCTTCCTCCCCCTCTCTCTAGGAATGAATAAATAAAATCTTCAATAAATACATAAATAAAATTGTATAAAACGGCCAGTCAACTAAATCATCAAAAAATAATCCTAGACCTCTTTCCTCATGTTCTCCAATTTCTCCTTCTCTAGAGTCATCTATGTGCTTTTAGTAGATTCTTTTCGTGTTTACCTCTATATCGATAGTGAACAAGCTTGTCTTGCTGACCCGTATTTTGCTGCATAACGAGCACTCACATCTTTGTGCGCATTGTACACAGGGTCATTATACCCATTATTACACCTGCGGTAGGTATTCATTATACCCATGTATAATGTGCATCCTTACTTTTCCCTCAAAAATTTGGGCTAAAAAGTGTGTGTTATACATGGCAAAATACAGTACTTTATTTTTCAGCATAAGGCATTAGTTATTTTCTTTCCTCCTGGAACAATGGGATTTAGCTCTTGTTCCTCCCTCGGCCCCTCCCACATTCACACTTTCTTTCCTCTTTCCTGGATGCTGTCTGAGAACTGCCTGATCCATTATTTATCTTTCTTGCCTAGCTATTAGTTTTACCCAAAATTAACAATTTTTAAAAAAAATTTGCTTACTTATCTGTGTGGCTATAACCAATTCAATCCTAAACTCTCTGCTAATTTTCTAGATCCCTTCCCAAAATGCTCATTTTCACCAAACATTCTATCACTTTCATCTTCATGAAGGTACCTGAGCTGGTTGCCCTGTGCAAGTGCCTGGTTGTGCCCCCGGAGTCCCCTGCACCTCTTACCTATGTTGGGTTGCCAGTTCCCTGACTTATTCTTATTTCTGCCTTTTGCTCTGGAAGATTTCCAATCCTCCCTTGAACATTTCACTTCTGATAGTTTTAATTTCTAATAGTTCCTCTTTCATTCTCTCTCTGCATGAAACTTTTTGATATTTTCTGTTTTCTCTATATCTCTGTAATATAGGGGTTATTTTTGTTTGTTTGTTTTTGTTTTCTTGTAATGCTATCTTGGCCCAGCTGTAAGGCCCTGGCTGGAGGATGGACAGCTCCCCTTTTGAATCCTAGAGGGCATTCTTGAGGTTATCTGCTCCCTGCAGTGTCCCATTTCCTCCAAGTTGCTCTCCCCATTAGAGACTTTCCTCATATGTCTGTTAAGTCTTGGTGGCCTGCTCCTAATTAAACATTAAGACTATGTCCCTGATTGGGATCTCTGAGAACACAAATGGGGTTTGTTGACTGAGGGCAACTTAGAGTGATTTGGGTGGGCCCTTTGATGGGACCTGCTAAGTCCCTATCTTTAGGTCTTCCTTTTGAGTTGATCGGGTTAGACGTGCACACCCCCCTCCACACACACACGCCCGTACATGCGCCTGCACGTATGCACACACGCACAAAGACACGCACAGGACAGTGCGGCATCCTGCATGGAGGTAAGAGCCTGGCTCCAGAATCTGAAAGCCTAGTGCGGTGGGAAGCTTTAGCTGCCTCATTCTTCAGTGTGTAAACATTCACACCATCCTCCCACTTCAGTAGAGTCCCTTAACCCCTTACTGTACCTCCTGTCCCCCCAGTCCAGAGAACTCTTTTCTCCTCCCTTGAGAACAGATTTCCCACCTTCTACAGTGGGGGAGAGGCAGTCGGGAGTGAAGGATTTACTGCTTCTTAAACAGCTTTCATCCTTGTCTCCCTAGGATAAGCGTCATGCCTCACTTACCCCTGCTGCTCAGCTTCCCTTTTTGTTCAGCATACAGATTTTTCAGGTTTTCTAAATGGTTTACTACTGGCTCACCTGCTTTACAGCTTCCAGAGTTTTATTTGTGTCCCCTCTCATTCCCCCTGCCCTGCCCGGGTTTCGTTCGTTTTGGTTTTAGCATTTCGGGAAGGAGTAAAATTAAGTGTGTGACTAACAGAACTACATTGGCTATTCTAACGCAGCTGTTTATTGTAGTTAAAACTATATAAACACAGCAGAAATGGCCTAGTAATCTTTTATTTTACTGGTAAGAGCACCTAAGAGAAAAGGAAATTAAAATATCATATTTAGATAAATGCCTGATTATTTTATATCCTCTTAAGAATCTTTCAAGTAGACCAAGGAAAGGAAAGGAGAAGGCAGTTTTATGTCATCGAACTGTTACTGTAGGTAGTTAGCTAGCTATTACTCAGGAAGGAAACAAAGGGAATTGGACATTGAGGTTAGAACCGGGGAGCTTAAGTCTGCTTCCTTAGCCTGGAAGCTATAGCATTTACAGACCCATTCACACTCTCCAGGAACTTAATCCCCGAAGAGACTTAACCCCAGGAATGGAGGAATTCTCCCCCGGAGCACTGCTCCCCCTCTGGTGCTGGGTTGTTGGGGGAGCAGGGCAGTAAGCACATGCACAGTGGAAGTCAAAATGGCCCAGGGGAGGTGCCTGATCATAGAGGTTTGTCAGTCCAACTCGTGGGCAGACCCAGCATCAGTCCACAAAAGCTTGGGAAGTTGATTAGTTATTTCGAAAAAAGCTCCTGGTTATAACTTCAGGAGAACAAAGAAGCTCTTAGTCTCCCGCTTGGTGACCCACCATTGCCCACTGGTTCGTGAGAATGCTCTCGCCCAGGAACACGCGCAACCGTGTGGGTCTAGCAGTGGCTTGGGCCGCAGCAGACTACGTGGGCTCCAAAGGACTAAACTTTAATATGAAACAGAAGTTCTGGACACTGGCCTTTGTTTAGGCCTTGCTGAAGACCTGGTTGGACTTTTTCCATGGTGGAACGTATGGAGATGGGACATCAGAAACCCAAATAAACCTTGTCACACAACAATCTCCCGTGTGCGGGTCCATGCAATGCTTTTCTCATAACCCTGTGGAAGGGTCTGATTTCCACTGGCAACAGACCAAGAGCTTTTTCTGGCCTCTCTCTCTTTTTAATTTATAAAAGTTTAAGTACCCATACATAGCTTTATTTAGGACAATAAGGAAAAGAATCACAAGAGGACAGGGTTACCTGGAGGGTAGGAGGGATCAGTAGAATTTTATCACTAACTTTGTTTAGAATTACCAACATGCATTTATAATAAAAAGTGGTGGGTTTTAATTGGTTTGTTATCTTCTTTAGAATTATCATAGCCAGCCCTGGCTCAGTGTGTGGTTCAAAGTGTGGCTCAGTGGATTGAGTGCTGGCCTGTAAACCGAAAGTTCACTGGTTTGACTCCCGGTCAGGTCACAGGCCTGGATTGGAAGCCAGATCACCTGTGGGCACATGTAATCGATGGTTCTTTCCCTCTCCTTCTCCCTCACTTTTTCTCTCTAAAAATAAGTAAATAAAACTATTAAAAAAAATTATCATAGCCAAAGCCACCCCTTAATGGCTTCCCTGAGCCGATGGCCCCTTCCCCTTAGGACACTGCTGCTTGGGGGTTTTAGCTGAGGGTGCTGGGGGAAAAAGGATATAGTAATAATGTGAAGGTTTTAGACTTCAGTCAGAAAATGGAAAGTTTCTGGGGCTTCAGATATTTTTAAACTTTAGAAATTGTAGAAACTGTAGCTCTTCATATTATTCTGTCCCCATAACATTTCATATGTGTGTTAAAAAACAAAATTCAACTGAGTAAATCTGAAAATCTAATTGGCTTTATTGATTGATTCCAGAATCTACCATCATCCCACTGTCATGAGCGTCTGTTCATGATGGAGTCTTTCCTATAAGTCAGCTGGGCATCTGCTCGGCCAGCTGCCTGCTGAGCAGCCCGGCACCGAGGGACAGACGAGAGTCACACACAGTCACTGTGCCATTCACTCACTTTTATTGACTGCAGGTTCACTCAAAGTAGAACATCCACACACATTAATATCCTACTCACGTTCTAACAGTTAAAGAGGAATGTAACACACACACAGCAATCTATTGGGGGATGGCAAACTCAAGTCCCAGAGTCTCAGTCTGCAGGTCCGGGAGAGAGCATGGTGGGCATGGGAGTTGTCAGCATCTTGCAAAGAAGGACCTCCAGAGCCAGGTGGGCAGCAGGGCAGGTGAAGTCCCCCGTCCAGCAGGGCAGAGCCTCCGGCAGCCGATGCCGCGGGAGAGCAGCGTGGCGTGGAGCAGCGCTCTGGTGCATGGAGTTCGGCTGTCTCAGCAGTGGTCTGGAGCCTGCCTCAGTTATACCCTGAAAGTGATGTACTCCACCCTTCTGGGCCTTTTCAATAAATGTCCTGGTGCCCCTGACGCCAAGTATAGAATTTGCCCAAGAGACTATGGGTGGTACATGGCTGTTCGGTTTGACACCCCTGCTGGCAAGTGAGGAATTTCCCCAGGATCATATATGTGGGTGGTCCCGCTCTGCAGAAATGGCTATTCTGATCACCTGCGCAGCTATCTTAAGCCTGTCTCCTTGCCAGACGTGTCTGCTCTGACCACATGGGCAGATATGTCTCCTTGCCAGGTTTGTGTGCCGTGACTTAAATAATTTTCCTCTTGAACCAAAGTGTCATGGCTGACTGACAGTCATTGTAGTCGATATAAGTGACTCCACTTTGTTTTATACACTTTATGCTACCTTAATCGGACCAATGCCATTTTATTGGTCCTGTTCTCCACATCCACTCAGTAAACAGAGAGGTGCCCTGAGGATCTGTGAACAACAGAAGGTTCTTAGAGGGAACTGTGTGGGACAAGAAAGTTATTAGCAAAAGAACAGAAAGGGTCATTTCAGGCAAGCTTGCCTGTCTCTCGGGGAAAGGCAGCGAGGGTCCTATCGGGCAGGTTACCTCACTAGCTTCATCAAGAAATTCCAGTTTAAAATTCCACTCCTGGGAGGGACTGAAACTGCAATTAAGTCTGGGTTTGCTGTCCTAGGGGCAAGTGACTCCACCTTGGGCCTGTTTCTTTTTCTTTAACATGTGGAAATTACGTGCTTTCTTATATTCATCTTCATCCAGTCATGCATTTAATATATATTTATTAAGAACCAACCCTGTGCTAGGAGTTGAGAATGCAAAGCCATTTAAGACTTCCCTCAGGGAGTTAGTCTGTAGTCTAGCTGGACAGAGCAACATCCTTTTTTAAAAAATGAAATATACGTACAGTGTGCTAAGTGATAGAGTAGGGCTTTTTTCCAATTACAGTTGCCACACAATATTATATTAGTTTCAGGGGTACAACATAGCGATTAGGCGTTTTCATAGCTAAAAAGTGATCCCCCGATAAGTGTAGTACCCACCTGACATCATATATAGTTATTACAATATTATTGACTGCATTCACTATGTTGTCCTTTAAATTTCCATGACTATTTTATAACTGCCAGTTTGCAACTCTTAATCCTTTCACCCAGTCCTAGTAGGGTTCTTGGGTTTGTTTGTTTGTTTGTTTGTTTTTGTTTTTGGCTAGGAGGAGGCCCAGAGGAGGATGGAACTGATTTTTCCAGCGGGCATAAGGAAACCTTCAGTGGGCCATGTGGAGAGTTGGACTAGCAGGGTAGAGAAGGAGGAGGAAATGAAATCATGAAACATGGCTGAGGAGTGTTGGGGCCAAAGTATTTCCAAGGAACCTGGAGTTGATTCTTCTGGTAAAAGTGGTTTTCAAGGTCAGGTCCAAGGCAGGGCTAGCAACCTACAACTCCTTGGAGATCCCGACTCAGCCCTTCTTGGGTCCTTGGAATCTCTCGTTTTTAAAAGATCCCAGGTCTATAACCAGGTTTAGAAAATACGGCTTTAGGCAGTAGGATTCCAGTGACCGAAGTTAAATAGGGAGAGGACATAATCAGATGGACATTTTAGAAACATCTCTTTGGCCAAAATTTGGAAGTTGGGCGGAGCGAGAGATTGGAGACAGAGCAGCCATTTTGTAGGCCAATGAGAGAGAAAGCAGGGCCTGAACTGAGACAGTGGAGCCAGAACAGGGAGGACTGAGCTTAATAGCACTTAGCGACCAGAAGGGAGAGGAGTGCCTCAGTGACTCAGGTTTCTGACTCCCAGGTAGCAGGATAGACAGGTTTGGAGAGAGAATGAGATACTTTGAGGCATAATGAGTTTTCGCTCTGGGCAGGCAGAAGTGCGAATGGATGTAAGATTTGGAGGTTGCCCCTTGGGGAGGGCATAAGTAGGTTGCCTGGACAGAGTGTGAAGAGCAGAGAAGGGGAGAGACCGTTGCTTTCGACCTCGAAGGCAAGTAGGTCAGTGAGCATGGAGGTGGGACAAGGTGGAGACAGGAAAACTGTCAAGGAGGACATAGTGTCCCTCCAGCAGAGGGAGGACAGCCTTAAAGAAGGGTGTGGTCACCCATGCCCACTTCTCCCTGGAAGGCCACCGCCCACTCTGCACAAGGCATCTTGGGAGCGGGCAGTGGCATGCCCAGAGGGGAAGGCAAGGAGAGCAAAGCTGTGGATCTCCGTCATTATTTTTAATCTCCTTGCAGGTTTTCTCAGTGCTCAGCAGCATTGTCTCCCAGAGACAAAGCCGGAGGCTTGGGGCCTGGGCGCAGCCAGCAGCCTTAACTGCAGACTGAGCAGCTCCTCCGGAGGAGCTCCGGGGTCCAGGTTTTGGAGGAGCCGGGCCGTCCGCCCTTCAGGAAAGGTCCCGCTCTGAGCTGTACATCGCCTTGTACCTTTCCTCTGATTTTGGCAGCATACGCCCAGAGCTCAGGGCTCATTTTAGACACTGCAAAAATGTTTAAGGAGGAAAAATAAGTTTTTTTCTCCTTATTCTATACTCTTCACTTCTGTGTTGTGAGTTTAAATTACTTTAAAGGAGAGTATCTGAGGCCCTGCTACAAGGTAAAATATATTTTATTGGGTAAGTTTTGTTGTTGTTGTTTTTTTTTTAATCCAGCAAGATTTAGTGGTCTTCAGCTGAAGATCTCAAGTCTCATTAGGGGCACAAACGAATTAACCTATTCAGCACCCCTTGTGAACTAGAAAAGAGAAACTCTCTCTCTTTAGTGGAGCTATTTTGCAGACAGATGATTTTGGATAGATAACCAGGTGCTATGAGCACATGTCACGTATTCATTCAGCAGATATTTACTGGCTGCCTACTCTGTACAGAACAGTGTGTGTGAAACTATGCCCTGCCCACAGGGACATAGCCAGCTGGGGAAACAAGATATAACATGCGCACCGAGTTTAAAAACACTGCGAAGAACAAGGGCTTGTGCCCTTGCTTGCTACAAGAGGTGCGGAAGGTAAAAGTTTCTGGTGTCAGGAGCCATCACTTAAGTCTCTCGGCCCCAGGAAGACGTGGGTCTCAAAGTGAGAGGCAGTAGGTGGCTGGCAGCACCTAGCCCCCCGCCACTGTGAGCTCTCAGCCGCCCCCTCTCTAGAATGGGAGAACTGTACCCGCCTAACAGTTGCCAAAGCATGCAGCCAGGGTGGCTGATGATATGCTTTCCCTGCCCCTGCCCCCCACTCATTTACTCTCCCCCAGATCCCTGCTTCCTTGTCCCATATCCCTTCTCACACTGAGTGAGAGCTGCCTGATGCCTTGTCCGCTGCCCTCACTCGCCCCGTGTCACTGTGAAGTCTCACCTCTTGGCACGCAGTGGGAATTTTGTAAATATTTATTGAATGAGGGATTAAAGAGCTTTATAGGCAGAGAGCAGATAGTGTGGTCTGAGCCAAGGCTGGGATGTGCTTGGGGTGTTCAGAGGAGAGTGAATCAACCTGTTCGGTTGGAGTAGAGGGTATGTGTGGGAGAACAGGGAAAGACAGGCAGGGGTCGCGACTGTGGCACATCTTATGTGTCCATGCATCAGTTCTGCTGGTACCAGAGTGACATGGAATGGCTTAGAACAGGGGTCTGACTGACAGGGAAATGTGGGAGGAGCATCAGCCTGCGTCCCTCTTGTAGGATGATGGGCCAGGGCAAGAGGAGAAAGGAGAGCAATGAATTCTGTTGCAGTCCTTCCGGCGAGACTCGACGCCGGCTATTGCCGGAGCGGGACTATAAAGGCAATGATATAGTTTAAAGAAAAAAAGTGTCTATATCCCATTAAAGAGCATTTTAGCCACTGATAGGGCAATGACATTTATAATTAAAAATCCAAACAAGCTTCATTCACTGATCTGAAACTCCGATCTTTCAGGGCCAAGGATGCCGCTCTTGTAAATAAGGTCACTTCTCCGCAGGAGGAGGGAGTTCTCTCTGGAGCCTGGATGGAGAGAGATGGCAACGGAGGTATCTGAGCTCTTATTTTTTGTGTTTGCCGGGACTCCAAGGAATGCCAGGCAAAAAGCTTTCCCTGGGGGCCAGTTGGGGGGGGGTCGGGGAGGGGGCGTGTGTGTGTGTGTGTGTGTGTGTGTGTGTGTGTGTGTGTCTTCTGTTTTTCAAGGTCTTATTTGTAGCTAAAATAAACACTGCCCTCCAGTTGCTGCTGATCGTAATCTCTGTTAAGAGAGTCTCTGGGGCTCAGTGAACCTGGGCTTGAAAAATACCACAGCTTCAGACTTGCAGGAGAAGGGGGCAGCTCGGGTTTCAACAAACCCCTGGGGCTGCAGGCAAATAGCTAATGGCAAAAATGACTATCCAAAACCGGGTGTGTCAGCTTTTAAATTTTTTCCAGGATGAATTAATTTGGCATTGATGATTACACATGCTGGCAGACAGAGAGGGAATGGAAAATGCACATTATAAGAAGTAAAGTGTGCGGTAGGAAGGTGAGAAGGAGGCGGGAGGTACTGGGAATGCACGAATAGCATTGGACAGAGATTAGACCAAAAGGCCAGAAGAAACAAGGAAGGCGGGTGAGAAGCACATGGGATGGAAAAGGAAAAATTGACCTAAATGAAAAATTGGACTTTTTCATAATCGGACCAGAATGTATTTTAAATGTGTTTGAAAATGTGTACAGAAAGTATCCATCATGTGGCAGTACATGCTGCCCAATTCTTGTTGTGAGCATTAGGAAGCCTCGAAGTTGATGTGAATCAAAATTTTGCATTTCTTTATTTTATTTTGTTTTATTTTATTTATTGAATTTGTTGGGGGTGACATTGGTTAATAGAATTATATAGGTTTGAGATGTACAATTCCATAACATGTCATCTATATATTATATTGTGTGTTCACCACCCCAAGTCAAGTCTCCTTCCAAAACTGTGCATATCT
Organism: Mormoops blainvillei; assembly: GCA_004026545.1. Taxonomy (NCBI): domain Eukaryota; kingdom Metazoa; phylum Chordata; class Mammalia; order Chiroptera; family Mormoopidae; genus Mormoops; species Mormoops blainvillei. The sequence goes on along the minus strand of PVJD01000152.1, from coordinate 533,052 downwards.
GCAGCATTGTTAAGAACAGCCAAGAAATGGAAACAGCGCACTGTGCATCAACTGACAAACAAAATGGGTATATTCATAGCATGGTATATTATTCCGCCATAAAAAGGGATGAAGTTCTGACACAGGTTGCAACATGCATGACCCTTGAGAACATGCTAAGTGAAAGAAGTCAGTTGCAAAAAAAATCACACATTGTATGATCCCATTTATATGAAATATCCAGAGTTGGCAAATTCATAGAGATAGAAAGTGGATTAATGATTACCAAGGACGAGTGGGAGGGAGCAGAGAGAGTGGCAACTATCCTATATGGGGATTCCCTTTGAGTGATGAAATATTCTAGAATTAGACAGTGGTGATGGTTGCACAACCTTCTGTATATGCTAAAAACCACTGAATTATACACTTTAAAATGATGAGTTTTATGATATCTGAATTATGTCTCAGCATTAAAAATATGAAAAGAATTTTGCATTTCCATGATTTCCCTTCTCAAGTTTGGGCATACTCAGCTTGTTTTGTTTTGTTTTTATCTAAACGTCCCCCTACCCCTGCCCCTGGAATTAGTATTTTAGTCTTATGTTTCAAAGCTCAAAAGATATAAAAGGATATAAAATGAAAGTCTCTCTCTCCCCAACTACTCAGTTCCCTTCTTAAAAACTAAACAATATTACCAGTTTCTCCTGTGACTTCCACAGGTTTTGTATATATAAGCAAATATATGTAAATATCCTTGCCCCTCCCCCTTTTAAACAAATAGACACATTCACATGGCTCTGCACTTTGCTTATTTCACTAGGCAAAATATCTGATTGAACTCTTTTCTCACATCGGTACAGGCGGATCTCTGTTGTTCTAACTTGTGCATAATATCACATTACTTAACTAGGCCACAATTGATGAACATTGGAATCATTTCAATCCTTTGGAATTTTAATGAATTATTTACTTCATATGTGATGTCATATGTTGAGGCCCAAGAATGGCTGCCCCAAAATATCCCACAATGGCATTCTGATTACTTTAAATGAAAGTTACTTGACCAGGAGCTGGTCTCAGAATGGCACCTTGACCCTCCGTTGTCTTTTTGAATGCAGAAAATAAATCTGTCATGAAAAAGCAGTCCTTTCATACCTGGAAGACACCCCTTATCGCTAGAGTTACACAACTCAGAGCCAAAGAGTCTGTGCAATCAAATCTTATTGCCTCTTTCCTGATTTACTACTTTGTTTAAATTCCTCACTAATTAACACCCAAACCTCACTTAGATTCCTTTCTAAAGAACACTATTTTTTTTTGTTCTGTAAATTTCTCAGATATGTATTGTTTCTTCCTTTTTTTATTGCTTAAATAGTATAAAATGGTGCTTGGTTCAGTCATTTCTTTGAACCTCATTTTATGATCTGAGCATCATACTGTGATGCTGCCATACACACATATTAATCTAGTCTTGTGTAAATTTTATTATTTTATTATTAGTCCAGCTGTAAGAACTGAAGAGGGGTAGGTGAGAGGACTTCTCTTTGCTCCAACACATACCTATATGAGGATATTTGTAGGTTAAGTTCTTAGAAGTGCATTTGTGATTTTGGTAGATATTTTCAATTACCCCGCCTTGGATTTGGGCATTGATTTACACTCCTACACCAACATATGAATGTACCCATCCCCAGATATTTGTCAACACATTGTTAACATTTCGATCTTGCCAAATTATCTGATGAAAAAAGTTATGTCTGTGGTTTTTAGCTCGGCTCTTTCTTATCATGAGAGAGGTTGACAGAGTTTCCAAGGTGAAGAGCCTTTTCTGTGATCTGCCTTTGCTCATTATTTTATTGAGTCTGGCCTATTTCTTTATTAATTTTTAAACCCTTATCTATAGCTTTGTCTGTGATATGAGTTGCGAACCTTTTTTTCCCAGTTTGTACTTTACTGTTTCAGTTTGATAGGTTTTCCCATGAAGATTTCTTTTTTAATGAGGTTGAATTGATTCATCTTTACTTCCATTGTTTCTGGGAGTCATGCTCATGAGCAATTTCAAGATAATAAAATGTTCTTATGCTATATTCTAGTTACTAGGTAGTACTTTCATGTTTTTTTAAAAAATTTTTTTAAAAGATTTTATTTACTTATTTTTAGAGAGAGGGGAAAGGGGGAAGAAAGTGAGGGAGGGAAACATCAATGCGTGGTTGCCTCTGGAGTGCCCCCTACTGGGGACCTGACCTGCAACCCAGGCATGTGCCCTGACCAGGAATCAAAACGGCGACCCTTTGGTTCCCAGGCTGGCACTCAAACCACTGAGCCACAGCAGCCAGGGCCGACTGAAATCTTTAACTCATAAGAGATTAATTTTCTTGACATAGCATCCCAACTTTCCCCGCCACAGCCAGCTCTACAGCTTTTCCAACACCAGTCTGCTGAATATTTCATCTTTTCTCCAAAGATTTGAAATGTCACCTTTATCATATATTTAAATTCTTATAATTCTATCTTTTCGTGGATTTTATATTCTGGTTTATTATCTATTCATGCAACATCATCATTCTTTTAAAAATTATTGTGACCTTATGTTTTAATACTTATTGGGCTAGTCTACTTTTATTGCTCTTGGTTTCCAGATTTTTAAAAAAATCCTTGCTTTTTATTTCCTATATGAACCTGGACCTAATCACTGTGGGTTTGTAATCCCAAAACACTGGGTCATCTGGGTGCCTCCTTGGAACATTTCATTAAGTCCTTGATTTAAGAGCTCTGTCCTGCAATACCTTCTGCTATGCCCCCCAGTTTTTTCTATAAAGACTACCATCAGTGATTTATTTCAGATCTCTTTGTGACCTTGAAACCGACCTTTACAGAGCTCACTAAATTTGGTATAAGTCATAACTCTGCCCAAACTATTGCTTTTGGGGTCCCAGCTTCACTGACAGGGGCCCTTCCACTCTCAGCACCTCCTTTTTCCTGCTTTCCCTCCCTGTTCTCTGTGCATGAGAGAAAAGTCAGTCTCTGAGGTGCTCACAGATTCACTGACACCCTCTCTTTAAGAGGTGGAGCTTAATTCCCCACTTCTTTAGTTCAAGAATTTGCCTCTGTTGAAGAGAGCACTGAGTATGGTATGTGACTTCCCAAACTGGATCACAAAAGTCATGGTAGCTTCCTGAGCTCTCTCTTGAACTCCTTGCTCTGTGTGAGTCAGCTGCCATGTTGTGAGGACACTCAAGCAGCCTTATGAGGAGGTCCACTTGGTGAAAAAAAAAAAAATGAGGCCTCCTGCCAGAACCGTATTAATGAGCTAACTGGAAGTGGGTCCTCCAGCCCCAGTCAAACCTTCAGAGGACTGCAGCCTTGGTTGACATGTTAACTAAGAGCTCCCTCAGAGACCCTGAGCCAGAACCACCTACTGAAGTGGTTTCAAACTTCCCGATGCACAGAAACTGTGTGAGATAATTAGTGTCCAATGTCATTTCAAGCTGCTGAGTTTGGGGTAATTTGCTCTAGAGCAATATAGTCTCTATTTGTAGAAATTACAGTTGAGATGAATCTCAAGCACCTGTAGCTCTTTGTGCCTGTGGCATCACCCACGGTTGGGTACGAATGTGTCAGAAGAACCACAGTGCCCCAAATTTTAAAGCTCTGAAATGACACCCAATTGATTAGCTTGGACTACTGGTTTTTTCCCGAACTTCCTCTCTTCCCCACGTACTCCCTTTAGGAGTCAGTGTATGGCTTAGGAGTCAGTTTTGTTTACCCACATAATGGAAGCTGCTGCCAGCAGCTCTATAGTCAGTCAGGGATTTTGACTTCTTGCCCTTGTGCTACTCTGGACCACTGCTATTGGCAAGAGAAACAGCTGTATTCTCACCCCCTCGCACCCTCCCAGCCTGTTCAGACCTACCTTGGGACTCTTTTCTTCACCGTTCAGGTGATACTTAGGGCAGATCCCATAACTTGCCTGGTCGCTCGAAGATGATAAAAAGTCTCCTGTCACTTCAAGTCTTGCAAATCAGTTTTGTTTTTGTAATTCAAATGTCCAATTCTGTGTAACAGTAAAAATGCAAAATCTTTGCACCTCATGTACGATTAAAGCCCTCTGTCTGCCACGGTTTTGTTCTGATTCAGGCTGCCTGCTGCTAGTAGGAAAGAGAGCCAGGAGACACGGACACTACTTCCTCACCTTGAGATTCGACTGAGCTTTCTATAACTTGCTAACCATCAGCTCCGACCCCGCAGGACCAAAGTAAGGTGGGGAGGAGACAGCAGGCTGCAAAGGTCAGGGTGTGGGGGAACAGGAGCAGTTTTTCTGGAGTTGTTCTATTTTGAGCTGTCATCGAAGTTCTCTGGGCTTGGCAGATGTTTACAGTTGATTTTATGTCATAAAACACTTTGAGAGTTTTAGTGCTGCTCAGTCTCCAAAATTCTGTAAAAGAGATCCCTCAGGGTCTCTCCCCTACACTTTCTTTACCACAGGGAAATGCACTTCCGCCAGCTGGGCATGGCAGCGTCCGTCAGCTGACCTCTCCTGCCCTCTTAGGTCACCCTCTTGGGCAGGCTTCGTGACAACTTCAGGGCAGCTTTCTCTAGACAGGCTCAGCTCTTATCCATGGGAACAGCTCACAAACTCTGGCAGTATGGGCTGTTCCCAATGTCGGCCGTAGCTTCTTGCCTTGGTGGTTTCTGAGACATGAGTCTTAGTCCAGCATTTGTCCATCGTGTCTTATAAACTTGAGGGGGCACAGGTCAAGCCCTCCAACTGCCCCTCTTACGGGTCCTCCTGCTGGCCTCGAAGCAGGGGAGATGCCCTCCTCTCTCCCACCCCCATTGTGGGGAAGGAGTGGGGAAGGTCAAAACACTTTAAGAATCATTCCAAAGAGACCTGGCCGGATGGCTCAGTTGGTTGGAATGTCATCCTGCACACCAAAAGATTGTGGGTTCAATTCCTGATAAAGACACATACCTAGATTGTGAGTCCGATCCCCAGTTGGCATGTACGGGAGGCAACCAACTGATGTTTCTCTCTCTCTCTCTTTCCCTTCCTCCCTCTCTAAAATCAATAAACATATCCTCATATGAGGATGAAAAAAAAAAAACAATTATTCCAAAGAAATGCCCTCTTCAATCTCTAACTCACTTTTGGAGTCTTCAACTTCTTGCATAGCGCTGAGGGACGTGTTCTGCTATAGAGCACAAAGGTGGTCTTTGACTGCTTCCTCATGAGAGATCACTTTTGCTAATTTGAAACCAATGATAACTATTGCTGTGATGTACTGAGAGTTTTCTATGTGGAAAGGGATTGTTCTCAGTGCACTAGCACATTAATCTTCATTACAACTCCGTGAGAGGTGGGTCATTATCATCATCTGCATTTAGTTCTGAAACCTGTGCACTTGACACAGGAATGAGTGACAGAGCTCAGGTCTGCACCCAGAGGCTGGCTCCAGAGCGCCCCAGCTTAGCTTGGACCTCCTCTGTACACGTGCGCCTCCTCCCTGCCCTTGTTTGTAGTCCATCGACCAGTCGATCGAAGGTTATTTACATTAGGCTTCTCTTAGATTTCAAAGGAAAAAGACTTTTAGCTATGGTAGTATCCCTACTTTGGGCCAAGGGCTGGGCTTAGCCTTATTTCCTTTAATATTTCCCATCCTGGAAAGCAGCCCTTATTATGTCATTTACAGACTGAGGAATCTTAGAGGGAAGTAATTTGTCAAAGGTTACATTACTAATAAATGTCAGAGTCTGGATCCAAACCCAGGTCGGTCTGACTTCAGAGCTTTTCCCATTTTTTCCTTACCACTTCTTGTCCACCTGCCCTGGGGGTTATCTTGAACTCAGAGGCATTTGCAGGATGGAGGCTGCACAGGTGACTTCTGGGGCTAAGTAGATAAGCATCCTGTCATTTCCCTTCCCTTCCCCTCCTGCCTTCTCGAAATCTCTAGTAGTGTGTTCTTCCTACTCAAACATGCTTTCCAGGGCAGCAGATCCAGGTCACCAGGGAGGGAACGTCAGGCCCCACCCACCTACCCCATCAGAATCTGCCTTTTATCATGGCCCCCAGGAGGTTCCTATTTACATCGAAGTTTGAGGACCATAGTCTAGTCGTAACTCCAAACCCTTCTATCCAGGAACTGGTAATGCAACATCTACAAATAGAGTTATTGTGCAGTTTCTATCTTTTTAAATTTTTTTTGGTCTCATTTAATCTCTAGAGTACGTGCCTGATTTCCAGGGGATCCCGTTTCAATAGAGAGAGTGGGGCTGGGCAGTGGTTATCGAATCACTAACCTGATCAGCTCTACCATGGACACCTGCCTTCCAGCTAAAGAATGACGAGTTTTTATTTAATGAATCAGCACTAGACTTACATTATAAATTAATGATCTTCTTTGGCTTCTCTAGCTTGACCAGTTAAAATCTGAACCGTTCAGTTTCCCACCTAATATATTCCTCTTCTTGGATTTTTGCCTTCCTGTTGGAATTATCACCACCCTTCCCCCATCCTGGGCCCTTTGGCTCTGCCTCCCTCCCGGAAGCTCTAAAAACAGCTGCTTGTTAGGGCCCCACCAAAGCCTTTCTCTCTAAGCTCCCTTGCACTGCGGGCTTACCTGGACAATGGGGTTGGCTCTCAGACTTTCTTCCCAGCCTCCGTGCTCTCTGTCACACAGAACACAGACCACTAGCGTTCTCTGCCTTTTGTGTTGTGGGGGAGAAAATTAATTTTCCTTTTACCTTGCTACATTCTTCTGGTAATAAAATTAACATGAACAGATTAACGGGAGAAAATAACCACACTTATTAGGTATGTACGTATGGGAGGTTCCATAAGATTATGGGGACCTGAGGACAAATCAGGCAGTTGAGGCTCGTATGCTGTTCTGGACTAAGGAGATGGAGACAGGGATCTGGGACTTCAAAGGGAAAGTAGGCAATTCACAGGTAGATGAGAAAGAACAAATGGGTGGTGACCATTCTTGCTGGACCACCCAGAAATAGTGGGGCACAGAGGGAAGTCTAACAAACAGACTTTACCTGATTCTTCTCTATCCGCCACACTTAGTTCATATCATGTTACTAAGGTGATAGCTCCATCCCTTTAAGCAGGTTTTTTTTTCCTATCAGAATTCCTTTAGACAGGTAAGGGGGAGGTTCAAAGTTTCTCTCTGAGCCTACTGTTTCTTTAAGCTAACCAGATTAAAATAACCAATATTCCAAAAGTCGTATTTTGGAGTGACACTCTCTTTCCTCTTAGTATGACTTGGCTCACTCCCTTTCCTGCTTAAAAACCATTAGTGGCTCCCCTTGGCCTGTTGTATACAACAAGGGGAGCAGAATCAGTATCTCTTCTGATCTGGTTCTTTGGTCCGTTTCAAAATTTCCTTCCTGTAAACTCCTTTCAAAGTGAACGTTTCCAGTTCCCACCAGGTGGAAGTACTTGCTGTTGCCTGAGCTTTCTGACCGCAGAGCTTTGTCTCCTGGGATTTTTGGAATTCTCTTCTCCTCCCTCTTCATGAGTTTCCATGGAAGCTTTCCTGATTTCTGTCCCTGTCCCGACCCTGCCACTAGAAGTAACCTTCCCCTCCTCCAAACACCCTCAGTCCCTTTTCTGTACCTCAAGTGTGACACTTTCCCTATCTTCCTTGGATGTCAAATTTCTTCCGCTAGAAGGCAAACACTTTGAATAAAAGCCTCTGTCTGCTTCATATTTTTAAAGTAATTTTTTCCACTATGACTTTTTCATTTTAATTGTGGTAAATTATACATAACATATAATTTAGAATCTTAACCTTGTTTTAGTGTATAGTTGCCAACAATAAACAAAGATGGGTGTCAGTTAAAGCAGTGAAAACAAATTTTATTCGGTAACTACTGTGGTAGGGGAAGCAACCGAGCTCTTCTCTGATTCCCCAGCAATGAATGGGCGATTTAAAGGCAGTAGGGAGGAGTAGTGAGCTGGGGCAGGGAAGCGAATTAAACATTACAAGAAGCCGCTAAGTCAGTCACTGTGAATGCAACTAGGCCAGCTGTGTCTTCTAACTGGCATTTACCAAAGTTAGGCTTCTACCCTCCTATAGGCACTGGGGGCCAGAGGCCCAATTGTTCTTGATGATTATGTTTAAAAGGGCTGGCTTTTAACTTTAAAAAAAAACATTAATTTTAGAGAGAGAGAGAGAGATAGGAAGAGAGAGAAAGAAGCATCGATTTGTTGTTCCACTTATCGATGCATTCATTGGTTGACTCTTCTTTGTATGTGCAGGATCGAACTTGCAACTTTGGTGTATAAGGATGATGCTCTAACCAACTGAGCTACCTGGCTAAGGCTAAAAGGAATGGCTTTTAGTTCTTTCAGAAAGATACTCCTGGGTGGTAGCAGAAACACATGCATCTCTAATGAGGAAAGCTGTACAATTTTTAAAATGGTAACTTTTTTTCTTTTTTTTTTTTTTTTTTGGTAAATGTTCTAAGAAAGAGATTGATTAGGTTTTGGCTGGGAACAAAGGTAAATTCTTCAGGCAGCCTTGCGTTTTTCCAGAAACAGGATCTCAAGGGAGAACTGGGTCTCCCCAGTGACCAGGGCTTAGGCTGTTAGAAGCCATGCTAGAGTTTGGTCTCTTTGTGCAGGAGTTTGAATGGAGTCCTTTGAGTGGAGAGTTTATGGAGTTCTCACAGTTCGGTGACATCATTAAGTACATTCACATTGTTGTACAACCAGCACCACCTTCCATTTCCAGAACTTTTTCATTTTGCAAAACTGAACCTCTGTACCCATTAAACGCTAACTCCTTACTCCTTTCTCCCCCCAGCCACTGGCAACCAATATTCTACTTTCTGTCCTTGTGACTTTTACTACTCTAAGTACAGATAGAATCATACAGTGTTTGTCTTTTTTTGTGACTAGCTTAATTCACCTAACATAATGTTCTCTGTTGACTTTAAAAATAAAAGTTATTTTACCAACAAAAATGGGTTTATTCAGGAAGAGCAATAGAATTGCAATTTGGGAAATGCAAGCTATGACAAAACCATAGTCCAGTCTGCAGAACAAAGGAGAGGAATGTTTTTTATTGAGGAAAGGCAAAGTAAGGAGGGGCTGTTATAAACAAAAAGTCCTTTGGAGGAAAACGGGGGCTTGAAGTGTAGTGGCTTTTCACTGGATGGGTTGTGACAGTCTCTACTGGCTAGGCTGCTGTGGGGCTAGAGGGCCAGAGAAGAAAAGCTACCTTCCTCTTGGTGGGGTGGTAGGGTAGAAAACATCTTCCTGCTTGGGGGCAACCTTCGAAGAGTGGTAGGGTGTGAGAGACCACCCTCCCCCATAAGCCCTCCCAACTCCAGTATTGGTTGAGGTCTTTATTAATTTTCACATCTCCAAGTTTTATCCAAGTTGTGTCAGAATTTCCTTCCTTTTAAAGTCTAAATAATATTACATTGTATGTATGTATCACATTTTGTTTATCCATTCTTCCATCTGGACACTTGGATTATTTCCAGCTTTTGTGAATTACACTGCTGTAAACATTAGTTTAAAAACATTGCTTTTCTGAGATCTGCCCTTAGTGAAGTGGATCAGTGATGAAAATAGCCAAGTCTGAGCATCAGAAGGCCTTCCAGTCTCCTTGATGCATGATATCTATAGTTCTGAGAAGCAAAAGTATAAGGTAGTTTAAAACAGTTACTGCATGTGTGTGCGTGTGTGTGTGCGTGTGTGTGTGTGTGTGTGTTAGGGTGACAGTGGATAACTGAGGACTTCCTGAATGAGATTTAGGGGGTGGGGGATGTGTGTGTGAAAGGCCGATCAGTTCTGAGCAATGGCGAAAAGGTTTTACTACTGACCTATATAATTATGAAAGTTTCTGCACTTGATCTGAGCTCAGAATCGAAAAAAAAAAAAAAGATAAAAATATCACTGTGAATCCCTGATTTCAATTGTTTTGCTTCCCAGACCAGCCATGTGTTAGCTACTCAATAAACTCTTGTTTAAAATCCTATCGAATGGGTTTCTTGGCAGTGGGAATGGCCACAGGAGCTTGACTGAGGCCCGCAGTGGAGAGATTCCCAGAGGTCCAAGTGGAGGTGGAGGTCCCGGACCAGGCTGCATGGTCAGTGCCCTGGAGGTAACAGAGCTGGGTGCTGAGACAAGGAGAACTGGGGCACCTCCTCTGAGGCTCTGGAGCTGGGGTTCAGTCCGAGGTAGCAGTGTGTTGACTTGCTGGCCTTGGAAACCTGCAGCTGCAGTGAGCCCCTGCCTAGCACATTCCTTCTCCAGCTCTTTTACCTCCTTCGTATCTCAGGTCTTTTATCTTCTCTTCCAGGAGACCTTCCCCAGCCACCACAGAGCAGCATCCCCATGGCCAAGTTATTCTCCAGCATAATGCCCTGTTTATAATCTTTACAACCTTATCACAGGTTGTAACTATTTCATTTGTCCGTATGTTTTCTTATTTATTGTCTGCTCCCCAACCACCCTGTAAACACCATGAGGACATGGGTCTTGTTTATCTGCATCCAAGCAGTGCCTGGCACAGAGTAGGTGGTATAACAAAGGGTAGAATGAATAATGATCAGTGTGTTTACATGAGGAATATAGGCACCTCTGGTTGTAGTTTAAACAGTGCTGGGGAGGAGGCAGTAATCCGAGATCCTAGTCAGCTGAGACCTCACTGATCTGGGGAGGGGGATACAGTAGATCCCTGGAGCAAGTAGGGAATAGATTTCAGGCAATCAGACATTCTGAGTGGGGATTGGCAGTCCAGACATATGACACAAGGCCTTGGGCCCTGGGTTTAAGCTCAGGCACAAGACTCTATTCATTAGAAGAACCAATGAGAGTAGAAAAGACTCAACCAAGAGGAACCAGACATGAAGCTGGAGTTGCTAGCCTGGGTTGGACCCGAGTAGTACTAATGGGGAGAACCCCATGAGAGGGCCCAAGACGTAAGATCTGAGTGGAACCTGGCCCTCTGGTTGCCCTAATTTGGGCAGGTTGGCCTAGAGCCTGAGCCGGGGGTGAACTGCCTCAGTATCATGATTTCAGGGTGATGGGAACCAGAAGCAAAACAGGCCATTACAGCAAGCATGGCAAATTTTTGGAATGAAACTTCATGGAACATAAAAAACAAGGACCATAAGAAAAGGTTAAAAAAAGTGAATGTGTTAAAATTTAATTTAATTTTATTTTTTGTCAAAAGGCCGCATAAACAGGGAGGGACCCAAACAGATGCTTTCACACCCATGTTCAAAGCAGTATTATTCACGATGGCCAAAGGTGGAAACAACCCAAGTGTTTGTTCATCAGCGGATGAATGGGTAAACAAAATGTGTTCTATGTACACAATGGGTATAATATTATTCAGCCTCGAAAAGGAGTGAGTTGGGGGAGGGGGCTATGGGGAGCTGTTAACAGGCACAGAGTTTCAGTTTGGAAAGACAGAAAGAGTTCTACAGATGGACGGTGGTGATGGGAGCGCGACAATGTGAATGTACTTAGTTCCACTCAAGTCTACACTTAAAAATGGTTAAGATGGTGAATTTTATATTATGTGTATTTTATCGCAATTAAAAGGAAGTAGATTCTTACACATGCTACTACAACATTAATGAAACTTGAAGACATTATGCTAAGTGAAATAAGGTTGTTGCAAAAAGACAAATACTGTGTGATTCCACTTATATTGGGTACCTAGTGTAGTCAAATTCATAGAGACAGAAAGTAGAATGGTGGGTGCCACTGGCTGAGGGGAGAGGGACAGGGAGTTTGTGTTTAATAGGGGCAGAGTTTCAGTTTGGGAAGATGAAAAAGTTCTGGAGATGGATGGTGGTGACGGTTACATAACATTGCGAATATATTAATACCATTGAATTGTATACTAAAAAAATAATCGAAATGGTAAATTTTATGTATATATATTTTACCAACATGAAAAAAAAAGGACAGCATAAGTAGAAAAAAGGCAAGGTGCAGACTAGGAGAATTTATCTAAGTTTTTATATCTATATACATGTATTTACCCTGACAGGAAATATGAAGTTTCTGGAGCAGAGAACAGAACAGTTATTTGCTCACATATTGGTTTTACTGCTAATTCCCAACAGGTGACATGTTGAGAGCCAGATATACCCTGAAAGTCCAGGGCTTGTGACACAGGGAAGAGCTCTGAAACTGTGGTTCTCAGAGCAGCATTGATGCTGCCAGCACAGCTGTCCCGCCCACTCTGGAGGGGGCAGGAGAGACCTTTGCTCTCTAATGTAAACAAATCGGCTCTGGGGAGAGGAGAGGAAGGTCTCTGGGTTTTTGTAACCATTCGGAATGTAAACAAATAGCTCTGGGTTTATCACCTTTAGATATTGAGCAGTAAGTAAAGAGGCCTGGGGAGAAAGGAGGGCTTCTCCATGTTTTTTTCTTTTTTTAAAAGATTTTATTTATTTATTTTAAGAGAGGGGAAGGGAGGGAAAAAGAGACGGAGAGAAACATCCATGTGTGGTTGCCTCTCAAGTGCCCCCTACTGGGGACTTGGCCTGCAACCCAGGCATGTGCCCTGACTGGGAACTGAACCGTTGACCCTTAGGTTGGTTCACAGTGCAGCGCTCAGTCCACTGAGCCACACCAGCCAGGGCAGAAGGGAGGCCTTCTCTATCTTGGTAGCAGTTTAGTATTGAATATCTGTTGCTCTGAAAGTTCTGGACGTGCAGCAACACAGAAGTCCAAAGAGGATTGCCCTCCCACATCTGCAACATATGCTACCAAAAAAGGATTCATATCCAGAATATTTAACTAACTTACACAAATAAACAAGGGGAGATAATTAAGTCCATTAAAAAAGGATAAAAGAATATAAATTGACAATTTCGAGAAGAGAAATGCCAAATGGCCAATAAACATATGAAAACCTTATGGGACTTACCAGTAACCAGGGACATTCAGATTAAAATGGGCACCAACCACATATTGAAATATTTCCCAATAATAAAGACATGAAGCAAATTGTTATGTAGGTAGGCTGCAGGAACTTGCGAAGAGAATGAAAGTATGATTTCACTTGTATGAAATGTCCAGAATAGATAGACAAATCTATAGGGACAGAAAGTAGATCAGCGGGTGCCTAGGACTGTGGATAGGGAAGACGGAGGGAGATGCGTGATGGCTAGGAGGAGCTGGATTTCTTTCTAGGGTCATGAAAATATTCTATAGCCGATTGTGGTGATGGAGGCACAACTCGGGGATTATACTAAAAGTCACTGAACTGTACACTTTAAAAGGGTGAATTGTATGGTGTAGGAATTATATCTCAATAAAGCTGTTTTTAAAAGGCGATGGGGATAGCGTTTCCTTCCTACCAGACGACCAGAAAGTAAAAAGTCTGACTGTCCTGTTTATTGGCAAAGATGTGGAGAGATAAGAACCCTCTCACGGCTGGTGGGAGCATAAGCCAGTCAATTTAAGGAGAGCAAATTGGCAGCATCCACAAAGGTATGCCCACTGTGTCCTAACGATTCCACACCTAGGTAAAGAATCTAGGATCTGTGTACAAGGAGATTTTACAAGTATGTTTGTGGCAACCTTACTTGTAAGAGTGAAACTTTTACATGACTTCAATGCTCATGAACAGGATAATGGAAAAATAAATTGTTTTAAATCCGTACAACAGAGTACTACACAGCAAATTAAAATGAATGAATTACATGGACGCATCTCACAAAGATAATGTTTGGTGAAAAAATTCAAGTTTTCAAGAAGATGCATATAGTGGGATGCCATTTATATAAAGCCATGCAAAACAATGACGTATTTTTATCATGTAACATGAAATGATAATGTAAAACACACAGGCGAATGACAAATAGCAAAGTCATGATACTGGTTAGCACTAGAAAGAGAAAAAGAAAGAAAATTTATGAGGAATACATGGGGAATATCAACTACACCTGTACATTTGTTTCTTTAAAAAAATTTAATATCGAGTTGATAAAGCTTGTACACACACATATTTGCAGTACTACCTGCACTTCTCAGTACATCTGAAATAGTTGCCAATGTTAAAGAAAAAGGTAAAGTTTTTGTTGTGGGGCTGTAGGAGTTGGCGAAGAGGATGAAGATCTGCTGTGTAGAAGAAACCAGCTGCCCCCACCCCAGCCTGGAGCACACCGGGTGGGCTGTCAACACTGTCTCCGCCATTCATCCCACACAGAGGAGGGGGTAGAATGGGGGTGGTGCTGGTGGGCAGCAGATGTTACCAGATGCACCATTTGTCTCTACCCTTGATGTCTGGGCTAGAGGAGCACAGGCAAACTTTTACCATGATGAATGTCTCTGGTTCTAGGTCAGCTGTGGGTTGAAGTCTCCAGTCTGGGAAGGACTTAGACTTTGCAGCACACCTTATTATTTAGAAATTGTGCCCCAGAGCCTCAGCTGCCTCTTATAGGGTGACAGGCTGGAAGACTTGAAAAATGAGACTGCCTGGATGACTCTGGCATTCCGTGGGTGTTGAGAAGCCACAGCTGGTGGTTATCAGTGTTGCCATGACAAAATGATAGGGAACATGAATTACATCATGGGGGTGAAAGGCCATGTCAGACACTAATGAATGTGTGTAGTAAAGCCTCTTCTGTGCCTGGACTATGTACTTGACATGCATTGGATGGTCGAATTGAAAGTAATTTTTCTTTTTACCCCAAGTGACCTCCTATTAAGTTTACTTTTTTTTTTTTTAGTCTAATGTGTTGGCATGTTGCTTAGCAAATAATTATACCTGGTACTACACCTTACAGGGGCATGTCTACTAACTGTATGAGGTATGATCAGAGGTAGTACTACCTCCCTAGTTTGTGTGGTCTTTAAACAACCACAACTTTCTTACCTCCTTCCAGTGCTGTGATATGCTAATACCAGCACAGTTTGTAATTTAGACTCTAAAGAGTCAGTATAATTAAACTCAGAATAATTAAGCTCCCAGAAACCTGCTGCTAAGAGAAGGAATGGATAGACCCCAAGAGTTATCTGTTTGCCAGTGGGTTTCTCTGTCTAGCTACTGGATACCCTAAATGTGGTCCTCGGACCACCATCAGCAGCTGAGACATTTTTAGAAGTTCAGAATCTCAGTTCCCACCCAGACATACTGGATCAGATTGTTCATTTTAATAACATGCCCAGGTGATTAAAGTTTGGGAAACATTCAGTCTTATATCCTGAGGCAACTAACTGCCTTCCAAGAAGATGCTGGCATTATAAGAAATAAAGCTTTCAGAAAAGAGAGACCCTCGGGAGAGCTCAGGAAGAAAGGCTTTCGAAAAGCCACAAAAACAGATTCTCTGGGCTGTCCCAAAGCACTGGGTTGCTATTTTAGATTATATTTTGTGCAAAGTTGTTATTCCCTTTTCCCATCCATTGAAAATATGAGTATAATTCTGGAAAACAGCAGGAAAAAAGGGGGAGGAACTTAAAATAAAAGGGAAATCTGAAAGTTGTTATCGGATCACCCTTTTGTGTGAGGTTCAGCATGGTTGTGACCCCCTTTGTGCCTTAGTTTCTTCAACTTTGAACTAGCCTGCCTCATATCCCAGGCCCTCCTGAGGATTCATAGTCGATGCTTTTAAGGACTTTGAGGTCCTCAGATGAAAGACGTGGCCCAGGCACAGGTGTTGTTGGGGCCACTCTGCGAGGGCCAAGCGGGTTCCTGATTCAGCAGCCTCCCTGCGCTTGGGCACCCTGTGTCCACTTTCATCTAAGTCTCCAGCCTCTCTGGAGGAAAGGACAGGGAGGACACATGGGTGGGATGAGGAAGATAAAGCAGCTTTGTGTATGGATGAGTCAGAGGAAGCCTCATTTGTGGTTAGCAGGTCCATTACTCACCGGGCCCCGGCACTCCCACTGATGGCTGAGAGGAACCAGAGTTTCTCACTGCACTTTGGTGATGTGACGTCAGGCTATGTCCATGTTCCAGTCTCCTGTAGAAGGGATAATTACAGAATGACGTTATGAAGCAGCAGGTTGATCATCACACACATAACACATAGCAATAATGAGTAAATGGTTACGACTCTCAAAATGATTTTTAGACACAAGCACAAAATGAAATATTTGTAAATGTGTGTCTTTCACAGAATCTCCTTGAAGAAGTGATTGCAAATGGGCAGCTCCCACAGCAAAATATATCTGAAGTGTACCTGGCTTTGAGAAATTCAATATACATAAACTCGAATTTTCAAAACAGATTAGTTGGGGGAGGGGGTATGATTCCTCACATTATATACGAGCCTTTTGCTTTACAAAGGAACTCATCTATGGGCTCTTTTTTTTTTTTTTTAAATCCTCACCTGAGGACATGCTTATTGATTTTATTTATTTTTAAAAAATCATTCTTTAGTTCTGATTACAGTTGGCATACATTATATTAGTTTCAGATGTACACTCCAGTGTTAGCCATTACTTACTAAGTGATCATCCTGATATATCTTGCACCCATCTGACACCATACATAGTTATTAGACTTTTATTGACCATACTCCCTCTGCTGCACTTTCCATCCCCATGACCCTTTTGTAACAGCCAATTTGAATGTCTTAATCCCCATGGACTGACTGCTCTAAGCACCTCACACGAGTGGAATCGCATCGTGTTTGTGTTTTGGTACAAGTGCTGCTGAAGCGAGCACCACAGTGTTCATCTTTTTGAGTCTGGCTTATGTCACTGGAATAATATCTTCAAGGTTCATCTGTTTGTAACAGGTGCCAGCATTTCCTTTGGAATACAATTATATTCCACTGTATGCATATATTACATTTTGTTTATCCATTTGTCCGCGGGTGAACACTTTGGGTATTTCTACCTTTTGGCTGTTCATGCTGCTATGAACGTGAAGACCCTCTTTGAGTCCCTACTTTTAATTCAATAGTTAGCAGTGGAATTGCTGTATCATCTGATAACTCTATGTTTAATTTTTGAGAAACCAACATACTGTTTTGGTTTTAATTTTTCCACCCCCTTGCTAATGTATTATTTTCTGCTTTTGGTTTGTTTGTTTTTTGAAAGTGGGTTTGTCTTTTTTAAGTGAGTGTGAGGTGTCTGGGTTCTTTTAAATGGCAATATATGAAAATGTAATTCTGTTTATCAAAAAAAAAATCTATGCCCAAATTTTAGGTAACTGGAATAAATGAAAGAATATGGTAAAATCTATAGGCTCTCCTAGTTATACTTTTAAAGTAGGATAGAGCGTAAGGTACAGAAAGTGAAGTTAACTATTCTCAGTTTACGGTCGGTCTTACTTTGGGTCTTGCAAGGCCCGTCTCCCCGCTCCCCCTCCTCTCCCACCACAGATGATGCCATGTGACTGCAGCAATAGTAACACAAGATTGCAATCAGAGGCCACAGTGATCCCCAAAATACTTGGAAAATAGCTCTTTGTTAATGATCTCACTACTTACCTGTCACCTTTCTCACTCAGGCCATGGTGCTGGGGTTGAAAGACTGCTCGCGAGCTCCCAAGAACCGTGTGGCATCACCTGGTGGACGCCTGCAGGCTGATGAGGGCTGTGACTGAGGGCTGGCTGAAGGCCTTGTGGTGCAGTGGGGACCACAGAAAGGTACCCAGTTCTACTTGCCAGGGAACTGAGGACTCCAAGGTGGCTTCCTAGAAGAAGTCATTCCTAAGCTGGGGGGTAGGTTGAGCAAAAGGGGGAAGGGAGGAGGAGCATGTGCCAAGGTCCAATGCCAAGAGAGGCCCTGACTTGTGAGAAGAGACAAGAGTGGTCAGTGGGGCTGGAGTTTGGTGTTTGGTTGGGAGAGGGGCGGTGAGGGAGGAGGTGAGTAGGAGCTAAATCATAATGGGCCTTAAAAAGCCTGTGCTTTATCTTGTGAGAAATGCACAGCCACTGGGTTTAAATGAGGGCATGGCATGATTAAGGTTTCTTTTTAAAGTGATAATTTGAACTGAAATGTGGAAAATAAATTGGATTGGAGTGTGGGGAGGTATGTCAGGAACCTGTTTCATCTTGGCAAGTAATGAAGAGGGCATTGACAAAAGAGATAAACACATTTATCTGTTCGTTCCTTTAATCATTCATTAATTCAGTACCCACTCACCATCGTTACTGAGCCCCTATCTACCACGTGCTACCATAGCATTGTGCTATGTTCTGTGCAAGCAATACAAAGATAAACAAGATAAACTTGGCAGTCCAGAAAAGTACAAAGGCGGTCACATTTAGTGTGCAAGTGTTAAGATGGTGCAGAGCATTTTTGGAGCTTATATAACAGAAGAATAGTCTAAGAGATTTGGAGCTTCCAGAAAGGCTTTCTGTAAAACCTCCCTAAAAATGATGTTTAAATTAAGACCTGAAGGAGGAGAAGGAGATGGCCAGGTGATGGAAGGGATAGAGAGGGTTCCAGGTACATGGAATAATCAATGATGTAACTACCCAGAGGTGAGAGATATCAGGGCTTTCTGAATGAATGAAAAGGAGCTGAGTGTGACTGGACCATCGGAACTATGAAGGGACAAGGCTGATGAGGCTAGTGAGGTAAAAAGGGACCCAATTCCAAAGGGCCTGTGAGGAAGGCTGGGTCCCATTATTATAAGAGGAATGGGAGGTTCAGAGAGAAAAGGTTGGACAGATATCTTGGGAAGATCACTGTCTGGAGAGCAATTGGATAAATAGTAAAAGGTTAGAATCAACAGGACTTGGAGAACCATTAGATCTGGGGCTCTATGATAGAAGAGTATGGAATCTCCCAAGTTTCGGACTTGGGTTCCATAAAATGGTAAGAGAATGGAGGTTTGGGGGAAAAGTGTAAGTTCCATTTGTACATATTCATTTTGAGGGACGTTCAAGGGGAATTCTTCAGAAGGGGATTGAGAATCCCCTCACAGATAGCATGCAGGATTACAGGTGGTGAAGAAGTCATGGGAGTGGGTAAAATCAGGTAGGTGAGTCCCAGGGGGGGAACTGGTGAGAGCTGAGGAGTAAACCACAGGGAATTCTAACATTTACAGCTCAGGCAGAGGAAGACTCTGTGGAAGAGGCTGGGAAGGGGCGGCCAGGGGTCTGAGGAGAACTCGGAGGCAGGAATCAAACACTCCACAGAGAGAGCTTCAGGCAGGGAGAGGTCAAGTGTGCCAAATGCCTTGGGGAGGTTAGGTCCAACAGTGATAAAAGTGATCACAGAGTTTGGTGAGAATGGTTTCAGAGGAGAGGTGGAGGTGGGAGCAGATCACAGTAGCTGGAATGGTGGGAGGGAAGAAGAGACTGTGAGTCAATGAAGAAAGAGGCCAGTGTGCCCTTGGTGGTAGAGCAGAGGCTAAGTAACCGTAGGAGAGTCAGCGGAAGCAGCAGTCACTACGGCGGACTAAGTCCATGATTGCAGGAGGACAAGGCCAGTGGGCAGTGGGGGATCAGAGGGTGTTAAAATAATTAAAGATCAGTGATTCTGGCTGATAAAGGATGCAGAGCTGCCCACCATGTTACTTACTGTTGTTATTATTAACTACAAGTTTTGATTGCATTCCCCCAGATAGGAAGCAAGGATTCGATTAATGTTTTTTAAACACTCATTGGATATTTATTGAACACTTACTATGGGCCATGTGCTGACATTAAAAATATGGTTCCTGCTCTCTAATATCTCATTCTTGTCTTTGGAAAACCTGTATTTTATTTTTTTAAAGATTATATTTATTTATTTTCATAGAGAGGGGAAGGGAGGGAGAAAGAGAGGGGGAGATACATCAATCAGTTGCCTCTCACATGCCCCCAACATGGGCGGCTGGGGACTGGCCTGCAACCCAGGCGCTTTCCCCCACTGGAATCGGTCTGGGGGCCTTTTGGTTCACAGGCCAGCACTCAACCCACTGAGCCACATCAGCCAGGAAATACCTGGGTTTTCAAAAGGCAGCCCTGGCTGGTGTGGTTCAGTGGGCTGAGTGCCAGACAGTGAATTAGAAGGGCACCCATTTGATTCCCAGTCAGGGCACATGCCTGGGTTTTAGGTGAGTGCCTGAACGGGGGCCTGCGAGAGGCAACCAATCAATGGTTCTCTCCCTCTCTTTCTTCTTCCTTTCCCCTGTCTCTGGGAATGAATAAATAAAATCTTCAAAAAATAAAAAGGCAGAGTAAAACTCTGATTTTCAAACCATCAAAAACAACAAAGGATGTAAATTTTAATACACTCTTACTTAATTTTTGTTATATTCGTGGGCAGTTACATAGAGTTTTGCCTTTACAGTTCAAATTCCCAACATCCAAGGGGGTCAAACAGCACTGAAGGCAAATAGTCAAAACTTAAATCTGGGGCCCTGTGTAAGTGGGGCCCCCGCTGAGGAGCTTGGGGTCAGGGTGGATGGAGAAGCAGACCATGAAGCAGGGACCGGAGTACAAGCTCATGACCAAAATGCAAGTGGTCTTATCCCACATGGGTACAGAGTAAGAATAGGAAAATTGTTTTTGATTTATTTGCCATGTAGTTTTTGGGGAAAAAGGTAATTATACAGAAAAATAAGAAAGGGATATAGAACAAAAATGTTGACCTGTCTCTTGGTGGAAGATTATGGGTAATTTGATTTTCTTCTTCATAACTTTTCATGTTTTATTTATTTATTTATTTGAAAGATTTTATGTATTTGGTTTTAGAGAGAAGGGAAGGAAGAGAAAAAGAAGGGAGGGAGAAAGATAGGGAGAAAAACATCAATGTGTGAGAGATACAATGATTGGCTGCCTCTCGCACACCCCCAACCAGGGAACTGGCCCACAATCCAGACATATGCCCTGACTGGGGATTGAACTAGAGACATTTGGGCTTGCAGGCTGG
Source organism: Mormoops blainvillei (assembly GCA_004026545.1). Classification (NCBI taxonomy): domain Eukaryota; kingdom Metazoa; phylum Chordata; class Mammalia; order Chiroptera; family Mormoopidae; genus Mormoops; species Mormoops blainvillei. The sequence continues at coordinate 512,270 of PVJD01000152.1, read as the reverse complement.
CATGCAATCCACTGAGCCACACCAACCAGGGCCATATTTAAAAATTTCATAATGAATAGTATTAATTTAATAATCTGAAAAAGAGTGCTGTCTTTGTTTTTTTCTTTAAAGATTTTATTTAGTCCAGCCAAGATGGAGGCTTCTTCCCACAACCAAAGAAGGACAACAAAAAATTTAAAAACCAAAAACAACCAGAACTGCCAGAAAATTGAACTGTATGGAAGCCTGACACCAAGGAGTTAAAGAAAAAACATTCATCCAGACTGGTGGGAGGGGCAGAGATGGACAGCCAGGGCAGAGAGGACATGCAGCAGGAAGTGGACTGGGTGGGTGAAGCAGCAGCTGGTGGACCAGGTGGTCCCACATTTGTGTGTGGATACGCTGGGAGGAACAACTGGGGAGCGAGACAGACTGTGCAACCCAGGGTTCCAGTGTGGGAAACTAAAGCCTCATAACCTCTGGCTGTAAAAACTTGTGAGGGTTGCAGCTGTGGGAGAAACTCTTGACCTGATAGGAGAGTTCATTGGAGAGACCCACGGGGTCCTGGAACATACACAAACCCACCCACCCGGAAATTAGCACCAGAAGGGCCCAATTTGCTTGTGGGTAGTGGGGGAAGTGACTGGAAGCCTGTGAGAGCCTGTGGAGCAGCACTGTTCCCTCTCCAACCCCTCCCCCACATACAGCACCACAAAGCAGCAACATGAGTTGCCCCACCCTGGTGAATACCTAAGGTTCCGCCCCTTAAAACATAACAGGTGCATGGAGACAAAGAAATATGGCCCAAATGAAAGAATGGATCAAAACTCCAAAAAATGAACTAACCCACAAAGAGATAGCCAAACTATCAGATGCAGAGTTCAAAACACTGGTAATCTGGATGCTCACAGAAATGGTTGACTATGGTCACAAAATTGAGGAAAAAGTGAAAGCTATACAAAGTGAAATAAGGCAAAATATACAGGGAACCAACAGTGAAGGGAAGGAAACTGGGACTCAAATCAATGACATGGAGCAGAAGGAAGAAATAAACATTCAACCAGAACTGAATGAAGAAACAAGAATTCAAAAAAATGAGGCGGGAGGCTTAGGAACCTCCAGGACAACTTTAAACGTTGCAACATCTGAATCATAGGGGTGCCAAAAGGAGAAGAGGAAGAGCAAGAAATTGAAGACTTATTTGAAAAAATAATAAGGAGAACTTCCCCAATATGGCAAAAGAAATAGACTTCCAGGAAGTCCAGGAAGCTCAGAGACAAGAAGTTGGACCCAAGAAAGTACATACCAAGGCATATCATGATTACATTACCCAAGACTAAAGATAGAGAGAATCTGAAAAGCAGCAAGAGAAAAGGAGGTAGTTACCTACAAAGGAGTTCCCATAAGACTATCAGATGATTTCTCAAAAGAAACGTTGTAGACAAGAAGGGGCTGCAAAGAAGTATTCAAAGTCATGAAAGGCAAGGGCTTACATCCAAGACTAATCTACCCAGCAAAGCTATCATTTAGAATGGAAGGGCAGATAAAGTGCTTCCTAGGAAAAGTTAAAGGAGCTCATCATCACCAAGCCCTTATTATATGAAGTGTTAAAGGGACTTAGCTAAGAAAAAGAAGATCAAAACTATGAACAGTAAAATGACAACAAACTCACAACTATCAACAACTGAGCCTAAAAAACAAAAACAAAAACAAACTAAGCAAACAACTACAACAAGAAGAGAATCACAGAAATGGAGATCACATGGAGGGTTATCAGGGGCGGGGGAAGAAGCGGGGAAAAGGTACAGGGAATAAGAAGCATAAATGATAGGCACAAAATAGACAGGGGGAGGCTAAGAATAGTATAGGAAAGGGAAAAGCCAAAGAACTTATGTGTACACCCATGGACATGCACCAAGGGGGTGGAATGCTGATGGGAGGCAGGGTGAAGGGTGGAGGGGGAGAAAGGGGAGAAAAAAATGGGACAACTGTAATAGCATAATCAATAAAATATACCTTAAAAAAAGAAAAAAATCAGTTTATTTATTTTTTTAAAGATTTCACTTATTTATTTTTAGAGAGAGGGGAAGGGAAGGAGGAAGAAAAGGAGAGAAACATCAATGTGTGGTTGCCTCTCATACACCCCTCACTGGGGACCCAGCCTGCAACCCGGCCATGGGTCCTGACTGGGAATCGAACCAGGGACCCCCTGGTTCACAGGCTGGCACTCAATCCACTGAGCCACACTAGCCAGGGTCATATTTTAAAATTTTATAATGAATAGTATTAATTTTATATTGTGAAAAAGGTTGCTATTTTTTTTTTCTTTAAATGTTTTACTTATTTTTAGAGAGAAGGGGAGGGAGAGAGAAAGAGAGAGAGAGAAACATCCATGTATGAAAGAAACATCAATTGCCACCTCTTGCACTCCCCCACCCGCGGACTTGACCCACAACCCAGGCATGTACCCTGACTGGGCACTGAACTAGTGACCTTTCAGTTCACAGGCAGGCACTCAACCCACCAAGCTACACCAACCAGGGCAAATGTGTTATTTTTAAAACATAAAAGGAAATATCAAAAAGAGGCAGGATGATGATAACATTGCTTCATTCGAAAATGGCAGAAAATAGAGTATTGGTGAGAAATACTCAGAAATAACACTGGAGGCTTAGGATCACATGCCACGCTTAACTTTGTAACAAACCTGTGATAGTTCCTGACATATTCTGTAATCTATTTATCATAATATTGAGGAAAAGTAGATCTGACCATGCGACTCTGTGCCAACCCCTGCTCATGGTTCCTCTAGAAGAGGAAAATGACTTGCCCGGGCTCACAGTTATTCTCTACTTTTGTCCTATTACATGATGTGCAATTTTGTCTTGCAATTCTCAGGTAGAAAGTGGAGTGTGAGGGTAAATAAGTATTAAGAGTTATAATACTTAATTGTGACATTTTTATTCATGGAAAAAGAGTTGATGTCTCCGATGAGAACGTGACACATTCTAAAATAAAAGTCACTACTAACTGCAATAGAGCTTTATGGTTGATTCATTTGGTAGGAGGGAAGTTAATCTTTTAAAAGACATACATGGCTATTCTTAAATTCAATTTTAATGAGTATTTGTCGGTAGGTAGGGAGAGATGGAAATTGAGTTTTGAGTATACATCCTGTTTAAATACAATTCCTTTTTATTAGCTTCATGGGAAGGGGACCAGCAAATCTCTCTTAAAAAAAAAAAAAAAGTGAAGTGCTGGTCCTGCAAGTTGCTTCTTGTGTTGGCAGGTGAATGAATATGCTGCCACTGGTGTACAAGGGAAGCTTTCTGCTTTCCACACCCATTCCTGAATTGCAAGAAAGAACACCTACCCAGAAGCTGGAAAGAATCCAAAAGACATGGACAAACCCACAGCTTCTCCTTGAGAGAAAGGTGTGTCCATTCCTTTCTCGGGTCTACTGAAGCCTTGAGAAATTAATTGAGGGATTGCTTGCCTTGGAGGCCTTTCACTTAAGCAGGCTCAGTCCTGATCTGCAGCGTTCCGGACTGTCCAATAGGCGCACTCGAGCACCACAGCATGTGAAATCCCCAAGACACAACTGCTGACCTAGGATCCTGTAGACTCTCTCAGCCCTTTAGAGCCAAAGCAACCCAGTAGGGAACAACTGCTTCCTCGTCATGTTTCCTTTCCTTTCCTTGTCCTGTTTTCAAAATAAATTTGGGTGAATGGTCACAGCTAAATTTGAGAAATTATTGGCATAACTTTTAATTACGTTTCTCTAGATAGAAAACAAATTATTCTTCTATAAAACAAAAATATCAGTTCAGAATTCATCCAGGATTTTTTAGTACCGTGGGGGTCAACTTAAAAATTTACTGCCTTTCCTTCCAATGCAGGTGTCCATCAGGCGTTGTAATGCAGTTTTCTTCCAAGGGACCCAGCTTGTCAAATCTGGTAACACAGAGAAAAATATTGGTAAGCTATTGGTAAGAAATATTGGTAAAATATTTAAGATATTTGGCCCACCTCATTCGCCTAATGAAATAAAGCTAAGGGCTATTTAGTAGGGATTTATTTTTTGGCCCATTTTTGGCATTAGGACGGATAATTATTTAGTGCCTACTTTTAAGTCTATGAATGATTTTTTGTGCATAGTGTGAGGTAAAGGCTGTATTTTTTTTCCCTTGGCACCTTTGTTGAAAATCAATTGTAAATGTCAGGGCTTATTTCTGGACATTTTATTCTCTTGCACTGATCCGTATACCAATGCTCATGTCAAAACAGGATTGTCTTGATTACCACAGCTTTATAAGTTTTGAAATCAGGTAGTGTAAGTTCTCCAACTTTGTTCTTTTTCAAAATTGTTTTGCTCTTCTATGTTCTTTGCATTTCCGCATAACTTTCAGGGTCAGGTTTTCAAATTCTACAAAAAACCCCCACAAAACCCCTGATTTTTACAGGGTTTGTGTGGAATTTCTAGATCAGTTTGGGGAGAATTGCTTTCTTACCAATATTGAGTCTTCTAATTGATGTACAGGGTATGTCTCTCCATTTATTCAACTTTTCAGGTAAATATCTTATTAATGTTTTGTACTTTTTAGTTCATAGTTCTTATACTTCTTTTGTTAAATTTGTTCCCAAGTATTTCGTTCTTTTTGATGCTATTGTGAAAGGAATTGCTTTTTAATTTCATTTTTGGATTGTTCATTGTTAATATATTGAAATACAATTGATTTTGTATATTGGTTTTGTATGCTGCGGCCTTGCTGATCTGGTTCATTCATTCTAGGGAGTTTTGGGAGACTGCTTAGAATTTTCTACATATAAATCATGTCTGTGAATAAAGGCAGTTTTACTTCTTTTGTCCTAATCTATATAACTTTTATTTATTTTTCTTGCATTATTTCACTGGCTAGAGACTCCAGGACAGCAGTGAGAGCAGATATCTTCGACTTGTTCCCAGTCTTACAGGGAAAGTATTGATTCTTTCGCTATTTTATTTACTTATTTTTATTTTTTAATTGTAGTGAAATATAAAACATCATAACCCAAAATGTATTATGTTAACCATTTTTAACTGTACAGTTCAGTGGTATTAAGTACATTCACGTTGTTGTACAACCGTCACCACCATCCATCTCAAGGATTCTTTTCATTTTCCCCAACTGAAATTCTTTACCATTAAATACTAACTTCCCCCCACCATTCCTCTTCCCCCCACCCCAGCAACCACTGTTCTACTTTCTGCATCTATGAATTAGACTATTCTAGCTACTTCCTGTAAGTAGAATTATGTGCTATTTCTTCTTCTGTGACTGGCTTATGTCACTTAGCATAACTTAGTCTTTAAGATTCATCTATGTTGTAGCATGTGTTAGAATTTTCTTCCCTTTTTAAGGTTGAATAATATTCCATTGTATGATCAGTCTTTCACTAATAAGTATAATGTTCTTTGAGGAAGTTTCCTTTTATTCTTAGTTTATTGAGAGATTATATCATGAATGTAATTTGGATGTTGAAAAATAATTTTTATGCAGCTATTGTGATGACCATGTGGTTTTGTTCTTTTTTCTATTAACTGTAAATTATATTAGTTGAATTTTGGGTGTTAAAACAACCTTGCATTCCTGGGACAAATTCCACTTGGTCATGGTATATTAGCCTATGCTTTTTTCTAAGACATATAGAGTTCTAGCTTTTACTCTTAGGTCTATGATACATTTGAGTTACTTCTTGTTTACAGTGAAAGGAACGGGTCCCAAACCCTTCCTTTGCATGTGGATATCCAGTTGTCCTAGGATTATTTGATGAAAAGACTATTTTTTTCCCCATTGAATTATCTTGGCATCCTTGTTGAAAGTCAATTGACTGTAAATATAAGTGCTTATTTCTGGACTTTCAATTCTGATCACTCGATCTTGCGTCTTCCTTGTGCCATGCCATATTGTCTTAATTATTGTAGTGTTGTAGTAAATTTTAAAATCAGCAACTGTGAGTTCTCCCACTTTGTTCTTCTTTTTCAATGCTGTTTTGGGTAATAGGCATCTTGTATTTCCCGAAGTCCTTTTTAACTTTACCTCACCTGGGAAGAATTGCCTCCACTTAGGTGTGATTTAGGGTTATGCACTGTGCTGGCGGACTTCAGATTGGCAATACATGAGAATCACCTGGGGAACTTTTAGATCACAGTGGATAATTCGGCCCCATCCAGACCAGTTGTCTGGACGATCACGCTCTGGAGTGCGAGGCCTAAGCATTAGCAGAACTGCCCAGCTGAGTTCAGTGCAATTCACTGACCCTCAGTATCATGAGCACATAGAATGGTGGTGCTTGTTTTAAACTTTGGGTTGAGTTGTTACACAGCAATGGATAACATACAAAATGTGTATCCCAGTTTGAGAACCTATTAACCTTTACCAGAGTGCCTTCCTTTACTTATTGTCCTTGCTATAGGAATGTATGACAGGTATAGTCTCTACTTGCGCACAAGGTGGGGTAGGAGTAGAGTAGAAGCTACAGTGAAACTGTGTATGAGGAATATATTTTAGAACTAAGTGTTTAGAAAAGCGAAGCTTTCCCTGAGGAAGTTTCTTTTCCTCTCTAACAATTAGGGCTGTGTAACTGACCGTGTTTTCCTCTTTAGTTTGGCTATTAGTAAACAAAAAGTAAAAATTGAGGCAATTGGTAGCTATGTAATTTCTTATAGCCTGTCTTTTTATGTTTTTTCCCTCTTCTGTTATTAACTTTTAACGATTTATGTTTATTTTATCCATTATCTTATTATTTTATTCTTATTTATATTTAGTCATGTTATTTTATGTAACTTTGCGGCAAATCACTTTAAATTCCTTTGGGAAAAGGTGGGATATAAAAAAAGCATTTAAGACTTTAGAGGACCTAACAGAGTACAGAGAACTTTCTGTTCTCTGCCACTATGTGTTTTGAGTACTGAAATAAGGCATGATAACTGGCTGGGGTGAGAGGGCAGGAAAAACTGGGTAAACTAGTTGAAAAACTAGTTAAACAAGTTGAAAAACTTTCAACTTGATTAGGGACGAGGATCGAGTGGGGCCCACCTACCATTTATCAGTCATCTGCTGCACTAGACACTTGCCTAGACCATCGTGCTCAAAACCGGGCTGGGCAGTGATGGCTGCTAGAGTTCCCAAGAACATGGGCTTTATGACTATATTCACATCTGTAAAACGGGTTGAACAAGCCTACCTCACAGGAACGTCAAGGGGATTAAGTGAGACTATATAGTTATAGTACCCATCTTAGAGTGAGGCACATGGTCCGTCTGTGAATATCTGCTTCTCTCCTCATACCTTTCTTCAATTAGATGCTGTGAGAACTTGCTAAAATTACATTTGCTTTACAAAAATAATATAGTTTGCCAAATGCTCAAATGAACTTTGCCATGTCTTGATCAGAGGAAATTTCTGATTTTGGGGGATCAAGGGAGGAAATGGAGTGACAGGCAGAACACCCCTCGTGGCCCGTGATAAACATGAGACAGCCGTGCATGGAATCATTACTCCGAGGGCTTGGGTAGCAGACACATTATGATGCAGGAGTCATTAAAAGAGAAAACAGACCCGAGGGCAGGGGAAGCAGGCATGGAATAAGAATTGCCAATAGCAGTCATCCTCAGAGAGGGGGAACACCCCCAGCCCCGCCCTCTGTAGGGGGCTTGACTCTGTTGCCTAAAAAGTGATCAGTTCTCCAGACTGCTGTCGGTTGTGCAGTAGGCCCTACCTGCTGCACCCCTTGCTTTGCCTCCACACCTTCGCAGCCTGGACCCAGGATACCTGCCTGCCAACAGCAGGGCCCTGGTGTCACTCGGCTCATTGGGAACTGCCCTCATAGCACCCACTCCTTAACTGTCTTTGTTTTGCCTGGCTTGCTTGTGATAAACTGACACTTTTTAAAAATTGGGGACAGAAAGTGGCAGGAGAGCTTTTTTTTTATGCTATTCTGAATAATATTTTTGAGCTTTAAGATTCTTGGTTCAATTTTTCCTAGGACCGCTCCTTCCACCTCAACCATATTTTACAATCCAATAACCCGGTTTATGTTGTGTATTTTAAGATGAAGATGAATTACCTGTGCAGTGGCTTCCTTTATTATTACTTATTAAGGAGGATAAAAACATAAACCTCAGGCCTTACTCTACTTCACATCCTACATTTTCGGTCCCACCTCCCCTAATTCACGCCCTGGCTCACAGTAACACAACTCCACAAGGAGTTGTCACAAACCAGTCTTTCTTGTGCCTTTGTGTATTCTGTCCACTCCTCCTGGAATACTCTCCTGACTTTTGTATGTCAGGAAAATGCCTATTCATTCTTTAATATTCACTTCTGATTTTTACTGTGATGACTATTACCATCCTCTAACCTCGACTCACTCCTTTTTGTGCCTTTATCAGACTTTTATTTTAATGATTTACTTATTTGTCAGTCTCTGAGTTATACCGTGAGTTCCTTGAAAACAAAATCTCTATGCTATCGGTATTTGCGTTTTCAACAATGGGACCATCTTTGTATCTGTAGGTGTGATAAATGTGTCTGCAATTTTATGTTAAAAGAAAAAAAATGTAGGAGGAGAATTTCTAAACGTATCGTACCCCAACAGATGAACAATTTCCCGGTAGGGTTTTTCCCATCTTAGTTATTGGTTAGAATGAAAATTACACCCTTTTGGGGACACTCCCAGAAAAGCTAGTAAATTTTCTCAAAGTCTTTATCTATAGGGTGGCATTATGCCATAAAATAAATAATTATACATGTGAAGTATGTAATACTCTGTGTAATTAAAGATGTGATGCTAATTGAATCTACTGCCCTGCAGCGCTGCCCCTTCGCCTTCAGTCCCTAGAGCCAGCCGTGGGGCGTGCCTGCGCAGTGCAGTTTAAACGGACAAAGCGAGCGCAATAGAGGAAAACCGAGCACACGAGCCATCATATGAAACCTCCCAAATGTCATCTCTACAGAAATGCACACTGTTTTTAAAGATTCTCTTTTAACTTTTAACCAGTATGACATATTCATCACACTTTTTTATTTGTGCTTTTCCAGAGGCCTATTTCATTCAGGAGGTTTAAATATTGGAGAACATATCTGATTTGCAGGCAGATCGCTCTTTAATTCAATAGTGGATATCCCTGAAAATCAATTTCTGATCCACTTGAAGGTTTAAAAGTATCCAATGAAATTGCAGGGATTTTCAAAGAGGCTTGAAGTAAACAAGAACCATATGCGCCCTCTTAACCAAAACCTTGTCTGAAAATTAAACGAACTTCATTAGCATTCATGAATGTCATTCGTTGTCTCCCCACAATCATCTTCTTTCTCCATCTCACGGGGAACTGAGGTTCTCTATATTTACAAGCACATTTTGAGCATCTACTAGGTGCCAAGCACCACGGAATACGTCGATCTCAGGGCTCATGCCACGTTTGAGACGGTGGCACACCGCCGCGCTCTGCAGCCGACGTCCGAGCAGTGTGTCAGGCAGCCGGTCCTGGGTCAGCTGGTGAATCCTTGACCACAGCAAGATGACTATTTAGAGTCAGATCCCTGTGCTTTCTCTGAAGTTTACAGAACTTGTGATAATATAGAATTGGAAATGGATATGTTTTGTCTTAAAAAGTAAATTGATCCTTGGCTGGTGTGGCTCAGGGGACGAAAGATTGCCGGTTCGATTCCGGTCTGCGCGTATTCCTGGGTTGTGATCCCCAGTTAGGGGCATGCGAGAGGCAACTGATAGATGTGTCTCTCCCTCTCTTTCTCCTTCCTTTCTCTTCTCTCTGAGTCTTTAAAAGAAAGAAAAAGTAAATTAAAAGGGCTATGCAAGCCTTAGTGCCTTTTGTTTTCTTCAGAAGAGAGGCTGGAAGTTTAAACATCTCCTGGCTAAGCAAGCTTTCAGGCACCTGTCAGCTGAGATTATTCTTTTAAATATTATTCCTATATTTGATATGGGATGTTAGCTTCATTAGGAAGAGGAAGAACATGCCACCAGAATTACAAAACTTGGACATAGGAAGTGACTTTTGAGATCAGCATCTCAGCACCTTAGGGTGGCCCAGAACTCCTGCAGGTCAGTATCCTAGCTCCGAGACTCAGTCTTGCTTCTCCTGTGTTTGCTGGAGCAAATCTTCCCTTCCTATAACTTTTTTGTATTTAGGCATATTTTGGTGGTCAACACAAAACATTTTCAGAAGAAAAAGTTGGCTGTCACCACCCAGTCTCCCAATAACTACCCATTTCAGGGAGTGCCATGTCCACATTGCACTGCAGTTCTCCTCACGTCTGCCAATTCTCATTTTATTAAAAAATGTTTTTATTATGGTAAAATATATATAACAGGAAATTTGCTATGTTAACTATTTTAAGTGTTTAATTCAGTGACATTAAATACATTCACAATGTTGTACAGCATCCTACTATTTATTAATTTCCAAAACTTCCAAACAGAAACTCTGTGAGCATTAAGCAATAATTCTCCATTCCACTCTTTCCCCAGCCCCTGGTGACCTCGACTACACTTTCTGTGTCTAGAATTTGCCTATTCTAGATGTTTCAGGTGAGTGGAATCACACAACATTTGACCTTTTTTTGTCAGGCTTATTTCATTTTGTATAATGTTTTTAGGTTTTAACCATCTTGTAACAGGACTTCATTTCTTTTTATGACTGAATAATATTCTATTGAATGGATATACCATATTTTTTATCTATCCATTTTTTGATGGACACTTGGATTGTTTCTGGCTATTATAAATAATGCTACATTAAAGACTGGTATACAAGTATCCCTTTGTATACTTGTTTTCAATTCTTTTGGGTATATACCTAGGAGCAGAATTGCTAGGTCATTTGGTAATTCCATGTTTAGCTTTTTGAGAAAACAACACCAAACTCTCTTCCACAGTGAGTGCATCATTTTACGTTCTTACCAAATCTTCATCAACACTTACTTATTTTTTAACATAACGGCCATTGTAGTAGGTGTGAAGTACTATCTCATTGTGGTCTTGATATGGGTTTCCCTAATGACTAATAATTTTGTACATCTTTTTATATGCTCGGAGGACAGTTGTACGTCTTCTTTGGAGAAATGTCTGTTTAAGTTCTTTGCCCAGTTCTTAAATTTGGTTGTTTATCTTGTTGAGTTTTAGGAGTTCTTTGTATATTCTGGATGTTAAACCCTTATCAGATATTTGATCTGCAAATATTTTCTTCCAGTTGAAAGGTTGTCTTTACACTTTATTGGTAATGTCTTTTGATGCACAAAAGTTTTAACTTTGAAATCTGATCTTTCTTTCTTTCTTTCTTTCTTTCTTTCTTTCTTTCTTTCTTTCTTTCCTTCTTTCTTTCTTTCTTTTTATTGTTGTTGCTTGTGCTTTTGGTGTCATACATAACACTCCATTGCCAAATCTGAGGTCATGGAGAATTGCTTCTGTGTTTTTTAAAAAAGAATGTTATGTTTTTAGCCCTGGCTGGTGTTGCTGAGTGGGTTGAGCATCAGTCTGTGAAACAAAAGGTTGCTGGTTCTATCCCTGGTCAGGGCACCTTCCTGGGTTACAGGCCAGGTACCCATCTGGGGGTGAGCAAGAGGCAACCGATTGATGTTTCTCTCACACATCTATATTTTTCTCCCTTTCCTTCTCCCTCCCTTTCCTTCTCTGTAGAAAGTAAATAAAATCTTTTTTAAAAGAATTTTATGGTTTTAGAACTTATATTTAGATCATTGATCCATTTGAGTTCATTTTTGAATATGGTATATGATACGGGCCCAACTTCATTCTTTTGAATGTGAAAATCCAGTTTCCCCACATCGTTTGTTGAAAAGACTGTTCCTTCCTCAACTGAATGGACTTGGCACCCTTGTTGAAAATCATGTGACCTGCAACATGAGTTTATCTCTAGATTTAATTCTATTCCACTGGTCTGTATGTCCATCCTTATACCAGTACCACACTGCTTTGATTACTGTAGCTTTGTGGTAAGTTTTCAAATTGTGAAGTGTGAGACCTCCAAAGCTTTTTTTCCCCCTCAAGATTCTTTGGCTATTTATGGTCACCTGTAATTCCATATGAATCTGAGGACTAGCTTTTATATTCCCCACCCCATGCCACCCCCAATTGCCAACCCTCCTTTGTCCTCTTCCCATAAAGAGTACTCAAACAACTGCCTTCCTCCATGAAGGCCACCCTGGCGCCAGCTCCCCTCAGGCCCTCTTCATTATTCTTATCACAGCTGTTAGCCCCACCTGCCTCCCAGGTCAGGTTAATCATCTCTTTGGATGCAGACTGCCAAGAGCCTGGTCATTCAACCCTTTTATCAACATTATGCATATGAGGTTAAGTTCCCATCCATTAAACTCCTTTTGGAGGTCTAAGAGCTCCTTCTGACTTGGGGCTAGTGCTTTTTTGAGCTGCATTAAGGAAGTAAGGGGTTGGGATTTAGGGGCCATTTCTATGGATTGAAATGAACACATTTATATTTTACTTCTGTCCTTCTTGCCCACTAACCCTATTTTCTGGGCTAAGGGGAAATCCTATAAGGACCTTTGGGGTCTTAGCTATTGTCTCAACACTAGTTTGTTGAGTACCTGATATGCACTGGGTTTGGCAGTGTAAGAAATACCTAAGAGGTTCCAAATTTATAACCTCAAGGAGTTTGGAGTCTCATGGGGGAGTTTGCATGGCATAGGAATATTCCCAACATCTCGAACATGGTACGTTATTTAATATCAAAGTGCATCTTATAGTATAAATATGTGTAATTAGGATTCAGCCAAAGGAGAGTGCCACAGGAACTGTAGTGCCACGGAGGGCTGTGTGGACAAAGGCAGCACATAAACAGGACTGTGAAAAGTCAGTTAGGATTTCCAGAGGTAGGAAAGGAGAGACGACATCCTAGTAGTAGGGACAAGTGGTGTGATGAGGGTAGATGACAACAAAATCCATGACAACAAAGAGTGAGTTTAATGCTTCTCTGAACCAGCAAGAATCTGTTTTAGTAAAACCCATGGATATTAGAGGAGAGAGAGGACCCAGATGCAGAGCCAAGGTGGGGCCAAACTGAGCCGACTTTGTATCTAAGGGAATTGTCTGGGATCACTGGTATCCCATCACATGTGAGCTCATCGTGTACAGCTTTGCTAATGACTATCTTTCCAGTTTCTAGAGGGCTCACTGTTCTCAGGGTGCAGAGGGAGCGTGACCCTTGTAGACACATCAGCTGGGTGCAGAGGCTTGGGCAACACCCAGCACACCCATCTGTCTCCAGTTTCTATTCTGTGGTCACCACCTTGGTCAAGTCATTGTCACCCCACACCTAGAATGACAGAAATAGCCTTTCATCTGAACTTCCTGCCCCCAGGCTCCCCTCTGCTCCAAACCATAGGGCAAACCAATGTCATGTAACATGTATACAACATCAACATCATGATGTTCCTTGGCTCGAGGGCATCTTAAGGCTGGGATCTGGACTTCTCTCTCTAGTGCTCAAGATTCTCTGTGATCTTTCCCACATTAAGGTCTCACAAACTTCCCACTATATCTACAAATGAAGCAATTACATTGCTTCATCCCTTCAGTTTTTCAACCATCTCCTGACCATCTACTGCGCCTCAGGCACAGGCACTGTAATGGGCTGAATTGTGTCCCCTTGAAATTTACATGTTAAAGTCCTAAGCCGCAGTACCTCAGAATGTGACTATTTGGAGATAGGGTTTTAAAAGAGGTGATTGTTAAAATGAGGTCAGTAGGGGAGACTCTAATTCAATATGACTGGTGTTCTTATAAGGAGATGAGATTAGGACACGGACACACACAGAGGGACGACCATGTGAGGACACAGGGAGAAAACAGCCATCTAAAAGCCAAGGAAAGAGGCCTTAGAAACCCCCCACCCTGCCCATACTCTGACTATGGACTTCCAGCCTCCAGAACTGTGAGAAAATACATTGTTGTTTGAGCCACCCAGTCTGGGGTACTTTGTTCTGGCGACCCTAACAAACTAATACAGGCACCTCCCTCAGTAGTGGCTTCCTTCACCTCACACACCACACTCGTGGCCTCTGCTTCCCTCTCATGTCTGCGCCTCTCACCTGCCCTCAGCCAGGCTGACCCACACTCCTCAAGCCTAACTTAGCCCCTTTGTGCCTCCTCTCTGATGACGCCAGCCATAGGGCTCTCTCTCCTCAGATTGTGACATATCTATTTCCATTTGTTCTCTAATCCTCTTTTATGCATTATCTTTTTTTCTCAGATCATAAAACTTAGCAAGTTTTAGGTGACTTTCCCCCATCTCCTATGAAAGGAAAGAGGCAGGTATGAAGGAGGGAAGGAACTGAGAATGACTGATTCCTGCATTTTTGTCTCGAGCTGCCGGGTGGATTGTGGTGCATAGTGGGACGGGAAAGACCGAGGGAGGAAAAGATTTGGGTATTTATATGCATGTGCACACATTATTTCCTAATAAAAATGATATATGATACGTATTGTTTTGTAACTCAAATTTTTAATTTAGCCACACTCATGGGACACCTTGCATGTCACTATTTGCTCCTACTGCATTCTTTTTCATATATGCATAGTTTTCCATGTACTTCCCCTAGTCTTTTTAACAGAAAAGAAATCAATGACATTAATTTTATTAATGCTCCTAGAATTTATAATGTGAGTGAATATATACTTTTTTCAAAGATTGGTCCAGGTGGCCTTCAGAAAGTGAAGACAGGCTAGAACAAACTTTTTATGGGAAGGACCACAGAAGTCACCTTGTAGAGCTCCCATATGTTAGAGACACAATACCAAGGCCTGGAGGATTTAATGGCTTCCGTAAGGTCATGTCAATGGTAAAAGGATGAACCAGTGGAGGAATCCAAGCCTCCAGAGTCATTCCCACTATACCACAGTGTGGTTCAAACAGCAAGATCACGAGTCCCTTCCCTGGGACTGCTACCCCGGGCTTAATTTGGTTAACCTATCTAACAGTCATTTTTATTAACAAAAAATAAAATTTAAAAATCCCATACACCTCATTGCTGCCCTGGAGGCCAGCTGGTCTAATTTCATCTTATAGGCGAGAGAACTGAGGACCTGTGTTCCCTGAGTAGGTTTCTGACTGTGATAAATGTTACATATAAATGAAATCATACACTATGTG
Source organism: Mormoops blainvillei (assembly GCA_004026545.1). Classification (NCBI taxonomy): domain Eukaryota; kingdom Metazoa; phylum Chordata; class Mammalia; order Chiroptera; family Mormoopidae; genus Mormoops; species Mormoops blainvillei. The sequence continues at coordinate 497,107 of PVJD01000152.1, read as the reverse complement.
GCCTTCTATGGCTGGCTATTTAAAAAGAATGATATAAATCTGGTCGTGTTCACCTACTTTGGTCCCTCTCGTAGCTTCCTATGACACTTGAAACAAAGCCCACACTCCCTACCATGGCCTCAAAGCTTCCTTCCATCTGGCCCCAACAGCTCATCTTTTTCTTCCCGTTTGCTCATTATGCTTTTGCCATGCTGTCCACCTCGCTGTTCCTCCTGTTCTCAAACAGGTAGACACTGATTGAGAAGCTATTTAGTGTAAGACCAACTGTCAGATGTTAGAAGAAATATAAGCGCATAAAAATCGGGCTGGTTTTTCATTCAATCATTCAATACAAGATTATTATTTGTGTAGACATTCAAGGCCCAAAGCCAGGCCCTGGGGACACCAGATCCAATAAGGCAAGGACCTGGAGTCCAGCAGGGAGGACAGCCAGGTGAGTGAGTGGTAAAATTGAGGCACTAAATGCTCAAAAATTGAGCAAATGGGACTATGGGACTAGAGAAGAGGGCTCCGTAAATCTCCTGGGGGATCCGGGTGGCTTCTCAGAGGAGGTGACTGCTGAGTTACATCTTGAAGAACTTGGGGAGTTAGATGCGGAAAACAGTGAGGGGTGCAGTGGGGTGGGATGGGGGTGGGTCGGGAGGATTAGAGGGCTCTAGAATAGCATGCGCAAGGCTTGGTTTTGTGGAAGGCTGGCTGCATTTTGGGGGACTGCTTGCTTTTCTATCATAGGGACAGGTCAGAGCAGTAGGAGGTACCACTGGGCCATGGCCTTACAGACTAAGCTAAGAAAAAAACCAACAACATTTTCATTCTGAGAGTTACTGGCATTAAAAGCGAAGTTACATGTGGGATCACTTTTTTATAGAGCTCACTGATGACATAGGGAGCACTGAATTCTATTCAGGTGTCACTGCAGTCACTCTGGCCAGTTAGGAAGCTGTTTTAGTAATTCAAGAAAAAAGTTGTCAATGTATAATTTTATGTGTCTAGTTTCTATAATATGCTAGTTTTCTCCCCTCTCTGTTTATATGTTGTGTTTGTACAAAAGACTTTTTTTTTTTAACCCCCTTTTGCAGTCGAGGAAACTGAGGCTCAGAAAAGCCGAGTAACCTCCCGAGGTCCCATGGGTAGCAGGCAGGGTGGAGATCGGAGGCTGCCCACCTCAGTGCCACATAGAAGGTCCTGGGTGAGGACGGCCTAAGCTAACGCAAGCAAGGGAGGAGGAACTGATGGGGACAGATGGGAGACACCTGACAGAGCTTGAGCGTAGGGTGGGGGAGAGGAAGGACTCTGGAATCTTTTCTAAATTCCTGACTTGAATAAGGAGAGATGGTGCCACTTACTAAGGTGGGGGGAAAGGACGAGGAACAGGTGAAAGACAACCAGGCCAGGCCAGGCCGTGTTGCGGGGCAGGATGGAGGGAGTGCCGAGGCGAGTCCACGGCACTCGGGGTCGGGGGGCAGGAGAGTGAGGCAGAGCTTCTGGCTGAGAGCCTCAAAGAGGTTCCAAGCAGGCTGTGTCATTTGCCATGAATTCTGGATTAGGACAAAAGAGCTTTTGGCCGGTGACGTTGCAAGGAAGAGCATTCTATGGAGAGGACACAAGGCAGGGGAGCTGGAGGCTGTGTTTGGAGAGCTGTGTGATAGTCGGTTTCGGTGAAGGGCATCAACTGTGACTTTGACGAGCAGGCAGAGCAAGGTGTTCTAGGCAAAGAAATAGAAACCCTTGATGAGGCTTGACAAGGGGACACCTGTCAGGGTCGATCTAGGTTGATTTGAAAGGGCAGAGACTTTAAGTCGGGAGACCAAGTGGTGCAGGGGAGAGACAATGGGCACCTGGACTGGATGGGGACACAGGTATTGCAAAGAAGGGGGTGATGTAAAATCAGTAGATATAGAGTCAATAGGCTTTACCAGGTGTGAGGATGGGGAGGTTGCCTAAGATCCTTTTGAAATTTTTGAGCTTGGGTTGAAAAAAATAAATTCTGTTTTGGAAGTGTTGATTTAAGGCCAAAAGAAGATGGAAACTTTGTCTGGGGAAAGGTTAAAACTAGAGTTAAAGGTTTAGGATGATCCTCATGGAGGTTACAACTGGAGTCTTGACAACAGATGACAATGTTGGGGGTGGAATGAAGACACAGGAAGGGAGCTGAAACAGGTCCGTTTATGGGGGAGGAGCAGGAGAAGCATGAAAGGCAACCAGGAAGATGAGGGAGGAGAATGAGGGCAGTGGAGAGGTTCAGAAGTCTGGAAGAGGAGGTGGCATAAATAAAAAGTCACTTCAAAACCCAGAACCTTGCTGGTTTAGCATGTTGCCACTTGTTCAGTATTTTGGCCAAAGGGTAGATGGAGCCCTTTCCTTTTTTCCCCTTATTACTGCTTTAATATGTTGGGACTTAAAAACGTTTTGTCCCCAGTTCTAGCAGAGCACAAAAGAGAACACAGTAGGCCCTGGCCGGGCCGCTCAGTTGGTAAGAGTGTCCTCCCAATACACCAAGGCTGCGGGTTCCATTCCTCGTCAGAGTACATACAAGAGTCAACCAATGAATGCGTAAGTAAGTGAAACAACAAACTGATGTTTCTCTCTCCGCCTTCCTTTCTCTAAAATCAATCAATTTTTTTTTTAAAGAGAGAACTCAGTAAATATCAGATTTTCAAATATATAGTTCTAATCTGTCACAACCAGTTTGCTTGGAAGGGCTCATCGATTTCATCCCAAAGGGGAGCATAGTCCTCCCAACGCTGTCCTCAAGGGTGGTATAGTTTCTTTGGGTCCTTGCCTGGGCTCCCCACCCTTCCAAGGATTTGGCTATCTCCCCTTGACTGGCTTCCTTCTTGGAGCCTTCCCGCAGGAACCCCTTCTTTCACTCTTGGCGTTTGGAGTCCATACGAGACGGCTGCTAGGCCAGAGCTGGAGTTCTCTTTCCTTTGCGCATCATGAGTGACCTCTTATGCTGGTCACTGACACTATGTTTATGTCACTCTTCAGATGAGACCTTGACTATGCTCAGGGCCAAGAGTATAATGATGGGTAAAGGTGAGAACTCTGCAACCTTACAAGGGCTACAGGAAGGGAGGTTGGGGTGTATGAGAGTGGAAGTTAAGTATTCTCATGGAGTCAGACGTAGCAAACGCTGTCAAGGTTGGGGAGACTGGGATGGAGAAAGAGCCTCGGGAACAAGATGAGAACGGTCCTGGTGGCTTTTGGAGGACCCATTAGTAGTAAGGCTGGTGTGATCAGAGATTGCCAGGGGTTACAGAAGGAGTGCAGAGGGCCCTCGGGAGACATTGGGCTTCTTTCCTCCTCCCTTGGAAGTATTGTTTTTCCTGCTTTCTCCTCCCCGCCAAGCAGCAGGGCTGCCCCCCAGTCCCTGCTCCGCTACTGCTGGTCTGGGTGGTTCAACCAGGCAGAAGCAGAGGCCTTGCTGTTCCTTCCGGGCTCGCTGCCCTCTGCAGAGTAGGGTCCCTCCGCCTTTCTGAGCGCCAGCTCTGGAGGCCCCTTGGAATGCGTACCCCGAGGTCTCCATCACTTCCGTCTGTCCTTTCATTCCTGCCGCTCCGGCTTGCAGCTGACCATGCTGTCCTTGGGTTTGCCACCCGACAAAGTCCTAAATCAGAGCAGTGAATTCCTTTTGCATGGATAGGAAAACCAGACTATGGAATAAGGGAGTTAAAAACATCAAAATTCATTCGCTTTTGCTTTGGAGCCACGTTTATCACAAGGGGTAAACAGCCTGACTGAGATCCATAGCCTGAAAATCCATCATTTAGGGCCCATTATCAGGCGTGGACTGCTGTCTCTTGTGATAAATGTCTTCCAAACATGCTACTTTTTTTTTTTTTTCCTCAAGGGCAACCAAGCCTCTTAATTTTGAGGACAGCACAAACACGTGATTGTGTCCCAGTCTCCCCATGGTAATTCACATAAATAAGCATGACGAGAGTAGTGCTCACTACTCACCTTAAGCTATGACAGGGACTTCCAGGACAGGTCTACGGTGGGTAAGTTTTTTTTTTCTTCCGAGAACATATTTTTGAGATAACCATATGTCTCTCACTCTCTGTTGTTATTGCAGTAACATCCTCCTGGTCCTATTTTTTGCCAAGATGCTGAGCCTTGGCTGACAGGACTATACTCTAGGAAGCCATTCACCAGACTAGGATGCAAATGGTGTGGATCCTAAATTCTGACACCCATAGTATAACCCTAGGTAAGTCATTTCCCCTCGGTGGGGCTCAATTTTCTGTGAATTAAAGGCTTGGATAAGATCAATGATATGCTCCTAAAATTTTAAACAACAAGCTCTTGGTGGAGGTAGGGTGGGGAATGGGGAGGGAAACCCTGATTTGCTGTGTTTGTCAGTTTCTGTGGTGTAAATTTCCCCACCAAAGACCCATTTCAAGTTACCAACTTGAAGTCAGCAGGTTCGCAAATTTCCTAAAAATTTAATAGTGGGCTCTGGTGAGATAGTACAAGTCAGTTTCAGCACAACTCTGGATGAGATCAATACTGGACATTATTTTAATCCTGAAATTCTTGGGTATTCTGTATCTAAAATCCCTTTCAGCCCTATAATGCTACAATTCCATGACTCTGCCCCTGAGCGATTTTGCAAAGTGTCAGGATACACCTGAAACCTCATTAACAGCACTCGCTTGCTGTGTAACTTCGCGGCATCCTGATTAGAGCTGGCTTAGGTTCAGATTCGGAGCTGTGCTTCCTCTTGAGCAAGCAGCTCTGGTCAGGAGGCCTTTGAACCAGAAGCTGCTCTGAAAGGATCATGGCTTATGAGTTGGGAACCTGGGTCTTGAAACTCGAGGATTCATTCCAGTGCTGCTCCTGCCTTCATCTGACCAGTCAGATGGGTTATGACTCATTGCCGTGTTATTTCAACCACTGTTTCCCAGGGTGCCTAGGACCAAGGAAGACCTGAGAGCATGAAGCAGACAGAAAAAACAGGACCAAGGAGAAAGGGACACGCCTAGGGCAGGTCGTTGCTGAGTTGTAAGCAGCTATGAGTCACTCCCGTCTGTCTTGGCAGCCACACCTTTTGTCGAAGTTCTGATTGCAAGGTGGAGAATTTGCCTACACCAAGCTCTGTGATCAAGTCAGAACAGGTTTCCTGAAAGATCATTCCCATTAAAATTAATGGAATCAAAATAGGCTGATCTCTCTTGAAATATGATTTCTTTTCCGTTTCCTAAATGTTTACAGAAAACCCTGAAAATGCAGAAAAGAGGAAGAAGCACACTTTGACATCCAGGAGGCTGGAGGTTAGAGGGAGGGGAGAAGGTTTATATTTTCCATTCCGACTCTCCTAGCCAGCCTAACCACATTACGAAGAAACCAAGCTGAATGCAGAGGAATCTTTCCATTGTATTGTATGTGTACCTGTAACTGCTATTCAATTAAGAAGAAAAAGTCTAGAAGGGAAAGACCTGGCATCTAACTAAATTGCACTTCTGGTCACACCTTATATCCATCAGGATGGCTACTGTCACCCTCCCCCCCAAAAGTACCCAAAAACAAAAACCCCAAAATAAGGGCTGGTGAGGACGTGGAGAAATTGGAACCCTGGTGCACTGCTCGTGGGAATGTAAAATGGCTCAGCCACTGTGGGAAAGAGCATGGAGGCTCCTCAAAAAACTAAACATCAAACTACGATATGACCCAGCAATTCCACTGCTGGGTGTATACCCAAAAGAACTGAAAGCAGGATTTCAAGGTGATATTTATATTCCCGTGTTTTTAGCAGCAGTATTCACAATAGCCAAAGGTGGAAACAGCCCAGGATCCGTCAATGAGTAGATTAACGATGTATGTGGTATACACATACAACTGAATATTATTTGACCTTCAAAAGGAAGGAAATTCTGACTTGTGCTACAATGTGAATGAAACTTAAAGACATTATGCTAAGTGAAATAAGCCAGTCACAAAAAAGAATAATATATGTTTCACTTATATGAAGTACCCAGAGTAATCAAATTCATAGAGACAAAAAGTAAGTAGTGGTTGCCAGGGAGTGGGGATGTAGAGTTGGTGTTTAATGAATACAAACTTTCAGTTTGAGAAGATGAAAGTGAAAAATGTTCTTCAGATGGATGGTGGCGATGGCTACATAACAATGTGAATGTACTTAATGCCACAAAAACGGTACAATTAACAATGGCTAAAAGGGCATATTTTGCCCTGACCAGTGGGGCCCAGTAGGCTGGGCATTATTTCACAAAGTGAAGGGTTGCTGGTTTGATTCCTGTTTGGGGCACATGCCTGCATTGCAGGTTCGAATCCCCTGTCGGGGCATGTGCAAGAGGCAAATGATCAATGTTTCTCCCTCACATCAGTGTTTCTTTCTCTTCCTCCCTTCTATCCTTCTCTTTAAAGATAAATAAACAAAATTTTTAAAAATGGTAAATTTTATGCTATGTGTATTTTACTACAATTTAAAAAATTCTACACACACATACAACTTGGGGACAAACTGTCTGGTTTTGAATCCCTGTTTCACAGCTTGTTAGAAATATGAGCTTATACTTCTGGGCAAGATGGCAGCATAAGTAAACACAGCTCACCTCCTTGCACAACCACTTCAAAATTACAACTAAAATGTGGAACAACCATCACTCAGAACCATCAGGAAGTGAGCTGAATGGAAGTGTAACAACTATGGAATTAAAGAAACCACAACAATCCAAACTGGTAGAGGGGGCCTAGATGCAGAACAGGCTTGTCCCACATCCACACATGGTGGATACAAATTTGGGAGGGATATCTTGGGAGTGAGGAGATCCATACCAGCTGCTTTTCTATTTGAATGGCTGGTCTGGGCTCATGCTTCACAACTTCCTAAATCCTATCAAAGAAGCAACAGCTGGCTTCAGGGAGCCCCAGGCCTGATACTAGCAGCAGCCAGCCTACATTCACAGCTTGGCTTCACCTGTGAATCTCCGAGCCCCCAGGACAAGTAGCAGCCATGTCAGATTGCTTTATAGCTCAGGCAGGGTGGCCCTGGGCAGAATACAAGTGGGGGCTGACTTTGGCCTGAACCACCTGGGAAATCCCAGAGCGTGCGCACCCAGTGGACATCTACAGACCACATTGGAGCACTACCATCTTGCCCCTGTACAGTTGATCCTCCAGGGAGGGCAGATGTTGGTAGTCAGTGGTCACTGCCAGTCCTTGCAACTGACTGACCTGGGTAAAGCCCTCCCATTGACCTGCCAACAGCAATCAGGTTTCAACTACAAGCAGAGGGTGTACTCAGCCCACACAAAGGACACACCTTGAGTATCCAGCTTGGGTGTTAGGGGAGGCTATGCCACTGGACCATTCAGGACACCTACTACATTAGCCCATGCTACCAAGACAGGGAGTCATAGCAGCTCTACCTAATATATAGTAACAAACACAGGGAGGTTGCCAAAATTAGGAGACAAAGAAACATGGTCCAAATGAAAGAACAGATCAAAACTCCAGAAAAAAGACCTAAACAAAATGAAGATAAGCAATTTATCAGATGCGGAGTTCAAAACACTGGTTATTAGGGTGCTGAAGGAACTTAGTGAAGACCTCAATAGCATAAAAAAGATCCTGTCAGAAATGAAGGATACACTAATAGAAGCACAGAACAATTTACAGGGAACAACAGTTAAGTGAATGAAGCAGAGAATCAAATCAATGATTTGGAGTGTAAGGAAGCAAAAAACAACCAATCGGAACAACAAGAAGAAAAGGGAGTCCAAAAAAAAAAAATAAGGATAGTGTAAGCAACCTCTGGGACAACTTCAAGTGGCCCAACGTTCACATAATAGGGGTGCCAGGAGGAGAAGAGAAAGAGGAAGAAATTGGAAACTTATTTGAAAAAATAATGAAAGAAAACTTCCCTAATTTGGAGAAAGAAATAGACATGCAAGTCCAGAAAGAACAGAGAGTCCCAAACTTAAGGGGATGCAAAGAGGCCCACTCCCAGACACATCATAATTAAGGTGCCAAAGGTTAAAGATAAAGAGAAGATCTTAAAAAGCAGCAAGAGAAAAGCAGTTAGTTGCCTACAGAGAGTTCCCATAAGACCATCACTGGATTTCTCAAAAGAAACTTTGTAGGCTAGAAGGGATTGGCAAGAAATATTCAATGTCATGAAAAGCAGGGACCTACAGCTAAGATTGCTCTACCTGGCAAAGCTATCACTTAGAGTCGAAAGGCAGATAAAGAGCTTCCCAGACAAGAAAAAACTAAAGTTTATCATCACCAAACCATTATTATATGAAATGTTAAAGGGACTTATTTGAGAAAAAGAAGATCCAGAGTATGAACAATAAAGTGGCAGGAATACATATCTATCAACAATTGAATCTAAAAAACAAACTAAGTAATCAAGAAGGACAGAGAGATAATCATGGATACGGAGAGTGTTTTGTTGGTTACCAGGTGGAAAGGGGGGTGGGGGTCAATGGGTGAAGAGGTGAGGGGATTAAGAAGTACAAATAAGTAGTTATGTAATAGCCACTGGGATGTAAAGTACAGTGTCAGAAAGGGAGTAGCCAGCCTTGGTTGCTGTGGCTCAGTGGATCGAGTGCTGGCCTGCGAACCAAAGGGTCTCTGGTTCGATTCCCAGTGTAGAGCACATGCCTGGGTTGCAGGCTGGGTCTCCAGTGTGGGGTACGTAAGAGGCAACCACGCATTGATGTTTCACTCCCTCTGTTTCTCCCTCCTTTCCCCTCTCTAAAAATAAATAAATAAAATCTTTAAGAGAAAAGAAAAGAAATGGAGCAGCCAGAGAACTTACAGACATAACCCATGGACATGAGCAATGGTGGGAGGATTGCCTGAGGGAGGGGGCAGTGCTGCCTGGAGGGGAGCAAAGGGAGGAATATCGGATAACCGCAATAGCATAATCGATAAAATATAATTTAAAACATAGGAGCTTAGTCAAATTACTCAACGAGCCTGGACATTTGCCGTCCGTAAAATGGAGATGATAATGATGCACACTTCTTAGGGCTGTTGTGAGGTTAAACACAACTCAGGGATGGCCCCCGGCACAGTGTTCAGCACATACTAAGTGCTCAGTAATGGTAGCCATTGCTGTGGTTGTGTTGTCAGATGTCATGGTTGAAGATCAACTAGAAGCTGGCCACGGACAGCCTTGTTTCACTTAATCAAAAATAAGAAACAATAATTTCTCATCACACATATTCACATCCATAAAATACATGCACCGTTAAGACCCACATACACATGGAGTAAAGACAAGCTAATATCTCTAGTTAGCATATTTATTTCATGTATTCTAACCTCATATTTTCTGCTGGTACATCAGTTTTGCTTTGCTCTTAGGCAAGTTGCATCTCAGGCAGAGGTGCTTTATGTTTCTTAACACCATCAAAGATTAGACACTTGTTTTCTGTGACGTACAGTGGGAATAATGTCAGGCATTGTGGTGCTCTTCACATAGCTGCAGGGGAGAGCCAACAGGACCAAGCCAAGTCTGTGGTTAAGGCAGCGACCGTGGCAGAACAGGCTCTGTTCCCCAGCCCTAGCGTCGCGCTCACGGACCCTCCAGGCCAGCTCCGTGCCCCGGCTGCAGCAGGCAGCACGCTGCCTTTGGGAGAGGCCATGGGATGAAGGCTCACGAAAGCAAGGACAAGGAGAAAAGCAATTAAATAGTACTAGGGAAGTCTCATATGTGGGCTTGAAATCTTTGAGTCAATATTTAGAGATGAAATATGGCAAAATATGAAGTTGTAGTATCATAATTCCACTGAATATTTTCAGAACAGCAGTTCTCAATTGGTGGGGGTTTTGTTCTTTTACTCCCCACCCTCAGGCGACATGTAGCAATGCCTAAAGATGTTTTTGGTGTCACAACTCACAGGATGAGGGAGCTGTGTACTACTGGCATCCAGTGGGTATAGGCTGGGATGCTGTTAAACGTCCTGTGATATACAGAGCAACCTCCACAGCAAAGAACTGCCTGGCTTAAAATACCAGTAGTGCCGAGGGTGAGAAACCCGGCTCTAGAACAACCAGAAGGGCTTCAAAGAAGTGATTCCCCAGCTGAGAGAAGCATGAAAGAAGACAACTGTCAGAATGGGATGGTTGTGGAGGAGGCTGGGAGAAAAAGGGTGCCTTTTGGTATCCCCTTTGGCATTTAACTTTCTTACCTTTACATTCTCTCCCTCTCCCTCTCCCTCTCTCTCTCGCACACACAGAGTGGTCAGAGGCTACATCTATTATATTTGTTTACCTTCTCTTCACAATAGAGATATTAAAATAAAGTGAAAAACTGGGTTTGGTTAGGAGAGGAACATTATAAATTATCAAAGCTTCTTTCTTTAGATTGTGGCTGTATTTGTCAGAACTTGTTTTTCATCTTGCTCAACATTGAGAAGGAATTTGTCCAAACATGAAATCCTTTAAACTTCACAGTGAATTACACCTGGGAAAATGCTTTTATGGGCCACAGATTAAAGTGGGAAAAAGGTTGGAAAAGATGTACCAAAGCATCCAGGAAAACTGACAGAATCCTAAACCGCAGCATCACATGTTCCTGAAACACTGCCCACAACAGAACAACCAGCAGAACAGTTACAGTGGGTTCTGCGTCTGATGGCCTGGGCTCAACCCTGTCTTCAGGAGACAAGCTATGGGACCCTGAGCAAGTTACTGACCTTTCTTTGTCCTGCTATCTTTTCATTGGAAAAAACAGGGGCAACAATAGAATGTACCTCAAAGGGTTTTTAGGTAGTAGATTAACTGAAATGATTAATATAGGTGAACGGTCAGCACAGTGCCAGGGGCATTGCGAGCCTCTAGGAATGTTATCTGTTACAGTAGGGATGAAAAAGTGGACCACTGGTACATTAATAAAGGTGAAAGAACAGAATATATTACCTTTTAAATATAATCAGGTTGTCTTAAAGCTGGACAAAAGGTACTTAATTTTCTTTTCCTATACTCCAGGAACCACCAGCCATAATTATAGTAACACCAAAGAATGCTTACGAAGTTAGAAAATAGGGTAAATGAAGAGAGATAATTTAGATCATTTACTGTGAAAGAAGGTTTAAGAACAGGATTTGTGTTTATGAAAATTCTGTAGGCTGAGTAAATGTTTACTGACAAAGGAAGCTACCAGGTATTTTTTGGAAGATGAGAAGCAATATAATTTCAAGGGAAGGTTGAGTAGGAAAGAGGAGACAAGTCACTACAGAGGTGAGGCACTGGGCTTACAAGATATTGCAGGAGTTCTGGGGAGCTCCAGCAAAGACACTCACAGTGGCTTTCATCCCCAGCTGCACACTGGGGACACTTTTAAACATTCTAACTCCCAGCGCCACCCAGACTGATTCAATCAGGATCTGGGTGCTGGATCCTGGACATCTGTGGTTTTAGAATCCCCATAGGAGCCCCCTGTGCAGCCAGTTTTGAGAGACAATACACTAGACTAATGCTTCTTAAACTTAAAAGTCATAGGAATTGCTTGGGGATCTTATTAGAGCTCGAATTCTGACTTAGTAGGTGTGTGTAGGAGGAGGGAGTAGAGGGAAGAAGCTGATGGCCAAGACATTGCGTTTAAAAAAAAAATTTATTGATTGATTTTAGAGAGAGAGGAGGGGGGGGGAGAGAGAGAGAGAGAGAGAGAGAGAGAGAGAGAGAGAGAAATATTGATTGTTTTTCCATTTATGCATTCATTGGTTGATTCTTGTATGTGTCCTGACCGGGGATCAAACCCATAACCTTGGGGTAATGGGATGACACTCTAACCAACTGAGCTACCCGTCTAGGGTGATACTGCATTTCTAATAAATTACCAGGAAATGTCAACTCTGCAATTTGGGGGTCTCATTTGGAGCTATAAATCTCGTATGTTTTGAGAACAGCTTGGTATAAATAAACATATGATATCCTTATAAAGTGCTACTGTTGCTCTTTGAGTGGAAACTCACTTGTTCAACAAATGTGTAATAACCTGTTGTAGCTACATGCTTTGAAGGGAAACAAAGATGAATAAGTATATTCCTTCCTTCTAGTTGTTTACAATTCAGTTTATAGTAGATGGTATTTAAGTTAGGCAGAAAACAAAACTTTCTGCCTATAAGGTTTTCTGGTGGCAGTGAAATGGGATGGATATTGAAGGGTATTAAAGGGGGATTGAGGGCATGTTCTGGGGGAGGACACTAAGAGAAAGAGTTTTGTTTCAGGAAAGTACTGAATGAAGACTATCTGTGTGAAGCAACAGAAGAGGCTAGAAAATTCAGGGAAGAGATAGAAATGAACAGAAAAAGGAGACTGAGCATCAGGGGTTTTAAAAAGGAGTCTGTAGATGGTGGTGAAGATTTGGAGGTTTCTGAGGAAAGAGAATCTTCTTGTTGAAGGTTAAGAGGATCTCACTACTGGATATGAGCTTTTATTGGGGAGTCCCTACAGACCCATTTTATTTTCTGGGCTTAGCAGGTAAACCAAGCACAGAGAAGCTCAACACTAGAATTTTTCTAAAAGCTTCACCCACATAACATTTGCATCTTCTGACTTTCAAACCACATATTATTTGCATCTGTTTATATATGTTTAGGCCAACTTTGTCAAGTGTCAGTATCTAGGGATGTTAGATCATGAATCTCTCTAAGCATTTTCTCCTCACATCTCCATGAAGTTTGCATTATCAATCAATGGTGGCAATCCAACGTAAAGAGTACTTAATTCGTTCCTATGTTGTCAGGGTTGGCAACAAATGGACAGACTCTCTGGTTATTGGGGACTTCATCTTCATAGATAACCTGCTGACAACAAGTTTGCTGAGCCTGGCAAGCACACCACCAGGATTACAAAATCTCCAATTGCTTATGAAAGTACAAACGGACCTGTTGAATTTTCAATCTGCAGGACAAACCTGCTCCTCTTCACTTACATGCCAACAGGTTTAAAAGTGCCTTTGACAATAATTCCCCAAACTTGAGCACAATTAAATTTTTAAAAAGGGATTGTGTTCTTTTTTTCATTAAAAAGGAATACTTCAACTGATAAAAAAAAAAGCTAGAAAACATAGAACAAAAGAAAATAAAAACCATCATAATCCCACTATCCAAAGAAGAGCCGTTACTGTTTTCATAAATTTCCTCCTACCCATGTTTAAATCCCATAAATGTCGGATTACACAGCATAGACAGCTCTGCTATCCTGCTTGTTAATTCAGTATTGTTGTTAAATAATATTTAAAGGGGAATTATTTTTCTATTTTTAGTCCGCTCATAGCCATTCCGGAAAATAGCTCCTCTGTGTTAGGAATTCACATTATAACAGCCATCTGTGTTCACCTCCTGGGCACAGCGTTTTGGGAGAGAATTATCTTGCTCTCCAGAGGCTTGTGCTGAGATTGCGATTTGACTCAGTAAAGAGTGATTCTGTCTGTGGTAAAGGTTAATTATGGTAGGTAGAATTTGCTTATTCCCACTCTCAACATATTTAGGGGGACAAAGTTATCTCGGGCTTAGGATAGCAGCCTTTACTACTTAAGAGGGCCACCTATGTGCTTGTAAAGCCATCTGCGTACTGTCGTAATGTTTGCTTTGCTGACTCTGTACTCCACCTTCAGGACATATTTTCATATTAAATACTCATTATTTCTTACACTCACCCTTTTCTTCTCACCTGTCCATTAACATTGATTCTCATTAGGCAATTCAATCAACAAGCATTTACTGAACAGTGGCAGCACTGGAATTTTAAGAACGACAGTGATCACGGCCCTGAAAGCCTTCCCTGGGAGATGACTGAGATGAGATGAGTGGTTTCGGGAGCCCGTGAGAGATGGCTCTCACTTCCTGGCTACGGTCCAGTCGCCTGGGAAGCTTTTGCGCTGAGGCTGCATCCCAGACCAGGTGACTCAGCATCCCTGAAGATGGGACTCAGGCGGGCAGCTGTTGAAGCTCCTCTAAGTGAGTCTGATGTGCACCCGGGGTGGAGAACTCCTGCCACAGAGAAGTGATTTTTGATCTAATTGGTTGTGCATTAGAATTACCCAAGGAGACTTTTTGAAAAATCAAAATGCCTGGGCCCCACCCAGAACAAATGAGTCAGAATCTCTGAAAAGGGAGTCTGACAACGGTATTTTCTCAAAGCTCATTCAGATGATCTATTACACAGCAAGTGTTAAGAATCATTGCTATAGGCAATCTAATAAAAATGAGAAAAATCTAGATTTGAACCCATTCTGGCTCTTTGGCTTTGCAAGCCATGCATGCCTGTAGGATGATGGATGGATTACTTCTGGGAAGCCACCTGAGGCATTGGAAACAGCAATGGTTGAGAAGTTATGAAGGGACCTGAAGGCATGATTGACATCTTGGTTTTTACTATTGCAATGTTTGCTGTGCGACCTAAGACGAGTCACATAACCTCTCAGTTGGCAGCCCCTGTCCACCTACCTACACTCTCCACCACATCTAGTATTTTCAGAATTTCTTTCTTCCTTAATTGATGTTTTACTGGTTTTAATTTGATAATTAGTACATAAATGTGATGATCAATTTGCATATAGTTCTTAATGCAAGTAATGAAAATATAAAAGGCTACGTGATTATAGTTCTTTTCCAAACAGTTATTCCGTGGACTTTCCAGCTTAAAATTTGGAGACAAATTGTTCTTAAAAAGGCTGTCAAAGGCCTTTGAAGGCACTATGCTAAGTGAAATAGGTCAGGTAGAGAAAGACAAATATTTTATGCTCTCACTGACATGTGGAATCTAAAAAAGCTGAACTCACAGAAACAGAGAGTAGCATACTGGCTGCCAGGGACTAGAGGTGGGGGACTGTGGGGAGAAGTTGGTCAAAGGATACAAACTTCCAGTTATAAAGTAAGTTCTAGGGTTCTAATTTACAGCGTGGTGACTGTCGTTAGCAATACTTGATTATATACTTGAAAGTTGCTAGGAGAGTAAACCTTAAATATTCTCACTACACATACACACAATAGGTGATTATGTGAGAGGGTTAGGGGACTGGAAAAAAAGGTGAAGGGATTAAGAAGTACAAATTGTCAGTTACAGAATAGTCATGGGGATGTAAAGTACAGCATAGGGAATATAGTCAATATTTTAATAACTACATATAGTGCCAGGTACGTGCTAGAGTTATTAGGGTGATCACTTTGTAAATTATGTAAGTGTGTAACTACTATGCTGTATACCCGAAACCAATATAAAATAATACTGAATGTCAACTGTTAATTGAAAAATTAAAAAAGACAATCTTGTGAGTGATGGACGTGGTAACTAGCCCTACGGGGCAATCATTTTCCAATATATATATATGTATTAAATTGCCATGTACACCTTAAACTTACATAATGTTCTATGTCAAGTATATTTCAACAAAGTTGGAAAAATTAGAGTCTCTCAAATACCATTATCCTGTAACATTGGAAACCTGTTAGGTCTAAAATTGCATACATCCATGATTTAATATCATATAGCTACATGCTCAGCACTTTTCTTTTTCTTTCTAATTTAATCTTTATTGTATTTTTTTACATTACTTTTTAGTTCCCTTATACACCCCTCCTCTAAGCAATCACCGCACTGTTGGCCACGTCCGTGAGTCTTTTTCCCTTTTTGCTCAATCCCTCCACCCGCTAGCCTCCTCCCTCCAATAGCTGTCATCCTTCTCTCCATCTATGAGTCTGTCCTCATTTTTCTTGTTAGTTCAGTTTGTTCATTAGATTCCACATATGAGCGAAATCGTATGGTATTTGTCTTTCTCTGACTGGCTTATTTCACTTAGCATAGACACTTTTCATTGTTTCACAGCACATTAACAAAGTTATTAGGAAAAGTGGGGCTGAGTCCCAAGATGGTACCCACCATGAAGAAGGCAGCTGCAGAAGATGTCAATGTACTTTTGAAGATCAACAAAAAATAAACAAATTTGCATGGAATACAAAAGAATCACAGAGCTGAAGGAAGAAATAGACATAAAAAAGAAAAAACTCCGTAACTCAGAAGTTACTTGCAAGATTATCATGCTTGCAGATGACAGCTGCTTAATAATACCCTATTGAATTGATGTTTTCATTAGCCATTTTCAAGAAGAAACACAAGAAATGTTAGAAGAAGCAACGAAAATTTTTCAAGAAGAAACTGATAACCTTGGAATCCACAAGTGGAATCAATTCAGCAAGTGTTAGTAGATTTGAAAGTTTGGTTATACGCAAAATTTGGGAGCAACAAAAACCTTAAAGCTGATGAAAGTTAAACATTTTGTAATACTTTAAAAAATTTGTTTAATAAGCTTAAATATTGTTTAAATGATAATTTCCTTTCTTCAAATGATATGGAAAACAAAACTTTCTTTAAAAAAATGTTTTATTTATTTAATGGAAACTTGCCTGTTTTCATTATCTTGTTTATTTATTTTACATATTTTTTACAGTATTCATCTATGTATTTTGTGTAACAATTATAGCAAGGGTAGGAGTTTTATGTCATGTTATTAAAATCAGTTAAGCAATCTTTTAGGTTCCTATATTATCATTTAGAGTCCCTGCTGCAATTTTTATCAGAAAATCTAACAGTTGTGCTATGTTGTGTCCATGTGTCTATTTCAGTTGCTATTTAGAGATGGTGACATGACTCTAGGAAGGTCCAATCAGACCTCTGTCTCCTTTACTCATTTCACACCTAAAACTTTGTCACATATTAAAAAATAGGTATATGTTTTATTTAAATACATGCAATATATCTGAACATAACATATTTCACATATATTTCACATATCTCTTACATATATATAGTATCATAGATCTTGGGAAAAGAACCAGCTAATGCTGAGACTTGTTGAGCTTCATACAAACACAGAGCAGAATGGAAGAATATTCTAGTAACCAAGAGATATAACGATAGAAATGTTTATAGGTTTTTACAAATTATGTTTTAGACTTTACTCTAGTGCCTTGTAATTAATTGGGGTTTACACCGATGATAATGTAGAAGTTAAGCAGCTGTCTAGTTAATAATAAAGCTTTTTTTCTTAAATAAAGAGTTCATTTACTCCCCATGCCCCCCACCCCTGCCCCCCAAAAAGAGGAAAAGCAAGGCTACTGCAAACAAAGATGCCACAGAGGGCACCTAACTCTGTCAGGGGAAACCAAGATCAGGGAGAGGCTTCATAAATAATTCTACTAAAGGACAGTAGGAGAATAAACTTAAGTAACACACTGTATTAACAAGCTAAAACCATGATTATGATTTGAAATAGCCATTTGATTATGCTTCTTGTTACTGATTTTAAGAACTGCCACCACACTCCCCCACACCCCCAACCTATGATCAAAACGTCCCTTAATTTGATATTTTATTAATTTCTGGTTGTGCCGAAAAATAAACAAGCCCATGAAGTCACTTCTCAAAAACTATTTACACTTATCAAAAAAAAATTTTAAGGCATAGAGTGGGTTTCTTCTTAAAAGTGTATTTCTAGAACTATTAAAAACTTTCATTTACAAGATGGTTGATAAAATAACTCCTCTGGATTGTTCAAGAAGGGCGATACTGAGACAGTCGACGAAACTCGGTTTTCGATGCAGATCAGATCTGGCTTCTTTCCTGCTCCATCAGAGGCTGGCTTTTTTCTGCCTGCAGCTTCTTTCTTTTCTGCAAGTGAGTCTTCAGTTTCTTGGTTGGTCATTTTGGCTTTTTCCTTTTTGTTCTCCTTGCTCCAGTTGTCTGCACTTTTTTTGCCTGATGATTATTTTAAAATGCTAATTTCGAAGTTTGCAGGAGTGGTTCTGGCCAGTCTCTCCTTGAGCTCTCTCTCCCCTTACTGCCTCTTGAGCTGAACCACCTTCTCTCTCCTGGCATCTTGGCAGCTGCTGTAGGGGAAGCACTTGGGCGATTGTGGGGACAGTACCGGGAGAGCCTTCGCGGAGCTGAGCTGGCTCGACATTGCTTCACGGGCCACCCCCGAGCAGCCGCGCTTCTATTGTCAAGCTTTGTGAAAGCACCACTGCTCCTTTTTACTCATGAAATCTTGCACAGAATCCAACAATTCATACAAAAAAAGAAAACTGTCCCTGTCAAAGCAGGAGTACACTTTTGTGGAATGCCGATAAACTTGACTTGAAAATCGCACCACTTCATCATGTAATGCTGCAAACATTTTTTACCTTTGAGAATGAAAAATGATAAAAGTCCTTACTGGTTTTTTTCCCCCCACGAATAGGAATTATTTGTCACTTCTGCTAATTCTGTAGATTGGAAACAAGCTAAAGGGGTGGACACCAACAGGAAAGGCTTTAGAAGCTGATAGCCCTCAGAGCGCTGCCGCTAAGTCGGGGAGCCGGGGCCCTAGAAGAAACACTCAGGGACAAAGGCAGCTGTCAAATCTGGGGGCCCAGGAGGTTCAAGTATGGGACCCTGCATTCCTAGGTTGCGTTTGTCTTTTTCATCGGTAAGTTCGAGGTGGAGAGTGAGAGGAGCATTTACTTCTGCGTGAGGATGTGGTTGTGATGCAGCTGTGATAATAGACCTGGTCATCCCTGGTGATCAATCAAGTATGAAGTAAGACGAATATAAAGTTTCCTATTAGATGACCCATGACCTCGATTAATGGCCACTAACCTGTACCCATTGTTTACTAGCAGGTTAGTAAGAGCTTTAACAACATCAGAGAAGGAAACAATTAGAAAAGTACAGGCTGGTTGACCGCATGACCTGAAAAGGCCTAGACATTTATCTGGCCAATCGGTTTGGCCTCTGTACTAAGTGTAGCCCCACATTTCCTTTAATTATATGGGACTAGTTTCTCATCTCCTGGGGAAGCTCAAAACTTGACTCATGAATAGGCACTCTTTCTCTTAATTGTTAGTGTTCCCTTAATTATTGGTATTCTATCCATCAACTACCTTTTTAAAAAGAAAATACATATAGTTTTGAAATTGCTTATTCTTTTATACTGATTTAATTGTCAGTGAAATAGCTTTACAATTCCTTTTTTTCAATATATTTTATTGATTATGCTATTACAGTTGTCCCATTTTTTTCTCTTCCTTATTGCCTTACACCCTGTAAACACCCCCACCAGCATTCCCTCCCTTAGTTCATGTCCATGGATGGCACACATAAGTTCTTTAGTTTCCCCATTTCCTATATTATTCTTAACTTCCCGCTGTCTATTTTGTGCCTACCATTTATGCTTCTTATTCCCTGTGCCTTTTCCCCCCTTCTTAACCCTCCGCCTCCTCCCTGATAACCCTCCATGTGATCTCCATTTCTGTGATTCTCTTCCTGTTGTAGTTGTTTGCTTAGTTTGTTTTTGTTTTTTGGGTTCAGTTGTTGATAGTTGTGAGTTCACTGTCATTTTACTGTTCATAGTTTTGATCTTCTTTTTCTTAGCTAAGTCCCTTTAACACTTCATATAATAAGGGCTTGGTGATGATGAACTCCTTTAACTTTTCCTAGGAAGCACTTTATCTGCCCTTCCATTCTAAATGATAGCTTTGCTGGATAGAGTGATCTTGGGTGTAGGTCCTTGCCTTTCATGACTTTGAATACTTCTTGCCAGCCCCTTCTTGCCTGTAAGGTTCCTTTTGAGAAATCAGCTGATAGTTATGTGGGAAGTCCCTTGTAGGTAACTCTCTCCTTTTCTCTTGCTCCTTTTCAGATTCTCTCCTTATCTTTAATCTTGGGTAATATAGTTATGATGTGCCTTGGTGTGTGCTTCCTTGGGTCCAACTTCTTTAGGACTCTCTGAGATTCCTGGACTTCCTGGAAGTCTATTTCCATTGCCAGATTGGGGAAGTTCTCCTTCATTATTTTTTCAAGTAAGTTTTCAATTTCCTGCTCTTCCTCTTCTCCTTCTGGCTCCCCTATGATTCGGATGTTGGAGTGTTTAAAGTTGTCCCAGAGGTTCCTCAACCTCTCCTCATATATTTGAATTCTTGGTTTTTTATTCTGCTCTGGTAGAATGTTTATTTCTACTTTCAGCTCCAAATTGTTGATTTGAGTCCCAGTTTCCTTCCCTTCACTGTTGGGTCCCTGTGTATTTTACTTTATTTTACTTCGTGTAACCTTCAGTTTTTCCTCCATTTTGTGACCATAATCCACCATTTCTGTGAGCATCCAGATTACCAGTGCTTTGAACTCTGCATCTGTTAGGCTGGCTATCTCTTCATCAGTTAGTTCTATTTTTGGAGCTTTGATCTGTTCTTTCATTTGGGCCATATATTTTTTTTTTGTCTTGTTTTGGCATGCCTATTATGTTGTGAGAGGTGGAGCCTTAGGTATTCACCAGGGCAGGGCAACACATCACTGCCTTGTGGTACTGTATGTGGGGGAGGGGTCTGAGAGGGAACAGTGCCACTTGCTTGGCTCTTGGCCAGCTCTCAGATACCTCCCCTGCTACCCACAAGAAAATTGGGCCCTTCTGGTGCTGATTCCCAAGTAGGTGGGTTTGTGTACATTCTAGAACCCTGTGGGTCTCTCCAACGAACCTTCCTATGAGACTGGCAGTTTCTCCTGCAGCCTCAAACCTCACAGGTGTTTACCAGTAGAGGATTCGAGATTTTCTTTTCCTGTACTGGAACCCCAGGTTGTGTGGTCTGTCTCGTTCCCCAGTTGTTCCTCCCGGTTTATCCACACACAAATGTGGGACTGCCCCATCCACCGGCTGCTGCCTCGTCATGTGTCCTCTCTGCCCAATTGCCTGTCTCTGCCCCTCCTACCGGTCTGGATGACTGTTTCTTTAACTCCTTGGTTGTCGGACTTCCACACGGTTTGATTTTCCGGCAGCTCTGGTTATTTTTTGATTTTAAATTTGTCATTGTCCTTCTTTTGGTTGTGCGAGGAGACAAAGTGTATCTACCTAAGCCTCCATCTTGGCTGAAAGTCCTGCGATTTCTATATAGGTATTTTCACTAAACTTTTTGTCGAAGCATAATATACGTACATAAATATATACAAATGTATGTACTTGTAAGAATACAGTTGAATGAATTTTCACCCACGTGCATGCACCATGTCTCTAGGTCAAGGAATAGAACATTACCCTCACGCCAGAAAGCCCCCTCTTTGGCCCCTCCTTGTCAATCCACCAAAGGTAAACACCACCTTAATTCTAACACCATACATACTATTATTGCCTGGTTTTAAACATTTCCATTTTAACAGCTGACCAGTTTAAATCTGTTCCAATGGACAGACGGCTTCCTTGATAATATTTTTACTTCAGCAATCGTAATTCTGAAGAATGCTACATATTTTGCCTTTTCCCACAATTGTGCCTTGTGACTTGGACCAGCTTGATTAAGTCGTAGAGGGCATCAGGCAGTCTTTTTTATTTCCTCATTTGGCCACTGAAGAAGGAAGATGTGCTGTGAATGTCTCTTTCGCAGCTGATGCATCTCACTGTTCATTTGTGGATAAATTTCAAGCCATATATGTTTGAATATTTTTAAATTTTATTCACTAATTACTTGCATACACACACAGCTTCCTGTTCTTTTCTGCCTTGACTTATCTTTTTTCTTTTTCTATTCTTAGTAGTCAGCCTTTTCTACCCTATGCTATCCTAGCATACAAACCTTCCTCAACAAATCCTGCCCTCCAGAATTCATCAGCTCTGCACACACTGACTTGAATTGATTTCACTATTTATCATACAAAAGGCACAGACAACCTGGGAGAACCTTTTTTTTTAAAAAATCTACTTTTGATGTAAAGAAGGACTATAAGAACTTTAGGAGGGGAAATTTCTTCTGGAAGGGGAAAACGAGTAGTAAACCCAACTGTTAGAATGTGTGGCTTTTTGACTATTAGCTAATAGTGTGACTCTTTGACTTGAGGTTCAAGTTTAAGGTTTTGTTGAATGAGCCTGTCTCTCTGTGTGTTTTTTTCAAGTTTGTGAATTTGTTTTTTCGAATTTTTATGAGTTTATTTGAGCCAAGCTAACAACATACGTTGGAGAGCAAGATCTCAAATGCTCCAGGTATCTGTATTTATACAGTTGTTTGCGGAAGCCACAGGCATCCCATTCACTAACTCATTCTTGAAATCATTTCCTGAAACTTATTATGTGGTAGGCATTGTGGTAGAGGCTAGACTTTCCACAGGGGAGGTAGAGGGAAAGACTTGGAAGCCCAAATAGAGTATTTATAGATCTGACATTTAGAGTACAAGAAACACCTAATTTCTTAAAATAGAGTATTGTTGCATCTAATTATGCCATGCACATAATAACAGCTCTAAATGCATTTTGGGATGAAGATAATAGTATCGTGCATGTTTCTCTGGTACGAATCAGTACAAACTCTAGACTGGTTAGGTTTCAGTGAATTCAGATCATTACTTTTTAAAAAAATGATCTCTATGACTTTTATTTAAAAGAATGTGATTAAAATCATTCCTGTCCCATTGCCATCAACTCTACTTTATCATTCAATGGTACAATTCACAGTTATATTTTTCTCAATGCCAAAGGTTTTTTTCAAGCTGGTCTTTTCCTTTTAATTACAATTGCAAGCAGATACAAATGGATTTTTAGAGTCATGCAGAGCTACTTACACTTCTGTCGGCATAACTTAACTCAGAGATATAGTTAGATGTCCCATTTCCCCAAGTGGATGATAACTCTTCCTCCATGTATGAATTCTGATGGCCTCATTTAAACCCAACACTCAAAAAGCAAAACTGCTAAACAAAGTGGAACCCTGAAAGGCACATTTGTGGCTTCAAAACTCATCATAACCTCTGTAATGTTAATACATTGCTTCATTTATAATTGAGGCTGACCTTAAAAATCTAGGAGATAGCTTAACTACTTAAGCTTGGTGAGTTTCTGATGGTTGTTAGCCCAGTCAGTTGACAGTTGGTGCAGATACCTAAAGATTGATTTTTTTTTTTTCCTATAGCAGGAATCAGTCATCTCTATCAGGTCAGGTAAAGAAAGTCTGGAGATTAAATGGGAAAATATTTTATGAGGTTTTTTGTTTTCACTGAAAATCAAATCACGAGCTCATGTCAATGTTTTAAATCAAAATTAAAAGGCTGAATGTACTCAAGCTATTACCGATGAGCAAGACTCGTTTGATTCTCCTATGTTCATTTGGTAATGAATATAAGATGTTCTCTTGATGGGAAAGGCTGAATGACACCTAAAGTTTTCATTCATTCAACAAGCATATGTTGATTACTTATTAGGTGCTGGCATACAGAGACGACAATGACATAATCCTAAATATATGTTGCTCATGTTGTTGGTTCAGCTTCCAATATCTTGCCTTACTCGTGGGTTAAACTCTCAGAGCTAGTGAACTTATAGTACTAATCAAGTGTAAAATTAAAGCTGTGTGTTTAACCAGAACTTTGTAATATAGACACTAGAGTAGAATAGTGGTTTCAGCAGACATGTCTTCCTCTAAATTCACTCACAACCTGCGCTGGGTGGATTTTTTTCTTTGCTAAGTCTTGTCTGACAGGTAAACAAATTTCTTCTGACTTCTCTCTTTTAATCAATTTTTTTTTGAAGGAGAATTCTTTCTCCACACTACAGCTGAGTGCAGGGACGCAGTAGGGCTCTGAACTGTGGATGATCTTGCTTGAGGCAATAGAAGACACTTTTACAGTTTGCACTACCGCATTCATTAAAATTTTGGTTGCTGAGATCAGGGAGGTGACGCTGTGCAAAGCTGACAGGATGAGCTCTCCCCCCAGGCTCTGGATCTTCGCTTTAACTTGACTGTAGATTTTCAGTTGGTGAGAGTGGAATTTAATCTGTTCTATTAGGCCAGCAAGTCTTGTTTGCCTTGCGGATAGGGACACTTGTTGGCGATCTACTGAGGGAGTACTTCCATCCTTGACCCTGATTCTGATAACTTTGTAGCTGCATAGATCACATCAGCAGCGTGCCACAGGCTCCTTTGCCACCGCCCCCCCCCCCCCGGCCCCGGGTCAAAGACCAGGCACACTCCCCAGCTAGGGTTTTCTCTCCAGATCATTACTTTTTAAATTAAACCTCTTTACCAGTTAAGTAACAACATTGCTTCTTCTGGGGGGTAGTAGTTCACCGACTGTTAAAATTGCCCCTTTCCATTTCAGCTCTGCTACCGGAGTGAGAATCATAGTCTACATCTGTGTATTGCTTGTGGTTTAAAGTCTCATGTCAGAAGGATCTTTAGGCCTCTTTAAGGTAACATCAGGTAGATGTAGGAACAAAACACTGAATAAGCTTTTCATGTTATGCAATGTGTCATATATTTTGTGCTTCAAATGATTTCTTGTATGTTCATTCAGAGACACTCTAACCAGATAATATAGCCTTGCCTTAGATAAAATACAAAGATGTAATAAAAGGTTCAACAGAGGGCACCAGGGTAGGGGTGGCAGTGGGGGGTGCGGAAAAGCAATTCTGTATTTCCATGCCAAACACTGTTGTCAGTTGAGTTTGTACATTTCCAGCTTTGACTAGACACAAGTCTGTTAACTCAAATTTCTGTGAGTTCTGGGCTATGGAGAGGTAAGAGGCAGGTAAAATGAACGTGCTAAAGTGTGTTTAAATTTGTCCCACTGAATCCACTCCTGTCGACATCTGTTGTAATTATATTGCAGTGAGCTGAGAACCACTCCTGCTTTTGTATTCTTGTTGAACGCAGAAGAGAGATAAATGTCAGAGCTCTGCCCTAAATTAAGATTCCCCTCCATAAAAGAATTCTGGACTCAGAAGGAAAGAATGCTCCTTTATGAGGTGACATTCTATCCATGCTTGGCTCAGGGTTGGCAAACTCATAGACCCATAGTTTCTATAGGATGGGGATGCCTGAGGAGATGAGGAGTTTTCGTCGTGCACTTTCAAGCATTATCTATGGCAGTATAATTAATTTTTTACATCGACATGTACTACTTTCTCTTTTTAAAAAATTTAAAAGAAATTTTCACCCAAGGATATGTTCACTGATTTTAGAGCAAGAGGAAGGGAGAGAGGGTGAGAGAGAAACAGTGATGTGAGAGAGGAACATCCATCAGTTGCCTGCTGTATGCATCCTGACTGAGGATCGAACCCGCAACACAGGTATGTGTCCTGGCTGGGGATGGAACCTGCAACCTTTTGGTATACGGGATGAAGCTCCAAACAACCGAGCCACCTGACCAGGGCTACGTGTACTATTTTTCATAAGTAGAGTGTGCAATTATAGTAAATAAAACACAAATTTATTTAAAAGCATTGTTAAATTCACAAAAGTTTGTTATTGTGTATTTCCTCCATCAGTTGCTGTCCTTCGCGCATGTGCACATTTGCAATTTTTAATAAGAAAATTTAAAAGTTTGGGGAATTGGTGTTTGAGTGTATTACTGATCTATGCTTAATTCATGGGTGCCTGCCTAGTGCTGTAAGATATTGAGGTGATGAACATTACCAAACTGTTGTACCTGGAGCAGATATTTGACTCCTGCTCTGAAAAAGTCACAGTATTCTTGGCTGCATCCTTTTCAAACTCCTTCTGTCTCTTGGCTTTTACAGATCTTATTGGGGAAATTTGACATAGTCACAGAAAAAAATTAAATAAATTAAGAAAGTGCAAATAGAAAACATATAGTATATGACCAATTGCCAAATGCTTTGAGCTGAGAGGAAAGAGCGGGGGAAGGTAGAGGGAGGGAGACAGAGAGAAAGAGGTAAGTGGTGTGGCGAGAGAGTATGTGTCACCTAGGTGTCTGGACATCAGGCAGGTTTTTATAGACTCTTATTCCTGGCTCTGCTGATTGTTATCGGAGTGACTAGAGACAGATAAACTGACCCTGCTGAGCCTCTGTTTTATTGTCAATAAAATTAGGGATAGGATACCTGCCTCAGTGTTATTGTTAAGATAATTTATAACAAGGTGTTTTGAATGAGTTATACTACCCCTGGCATATGCTATGTGCCAACTAAAGGGTAGCTTTTATTTGTTAGATTGTCAATCCTGCTGCTTTGAAAAGATGACTTACTTATTTCTGTTTCCTCAGAACCTAGCACAATGCCTGGCTCATAAGAGGCTCTCAGAAAATATTTGCTAAATGAAAAGATGGAAGGTATAATGGCTCGATAGTAGAATGAATTAAGAAAATGAACCATAGGCTGTGGGAACGTGGGAGAGTCTCGTGGAGAAGCAAGACTTAAGGTGGATCTAGCAGGATGTGTGGAGACGGTGGGAGAGCCGTGCCATGGGGGCAGGCATGAATCAAAGTACAGAGGCAGGAAGGCATGATGGGAATAGCGGGTAGGTAGGTGTCCGGTTGCGGAGGGCTCTGAATGCCAGGCTGAGAAGTGAGTATCTTATCTGCTGACAGTGGGGAGTCAGTGCAGGCCTCGAGGAGGAGAATGACACGAGGAGAGAACTTCTCAGAAGGTTAGTCTCGTGCTGGTCTGTGGTAGGTGGTGGAAAAAGGGACAGGGCAATCCATTCTAAGCAGGACACAGTCACGTCCTTGACCAGCACTACAACTGTGGAAATAAAGGGGGACAAAGAAAAGATTAAGGGAAGGGCAGTAGCCTCTGTGTGTTTCTCTATTTGCTATGAATTTTAATGTGGCCATTTAAACTATTTACCAACAGGCATGCAGATGATTTAGAAATATATAATACAAGATGACATTTTTGAAAATCACTGCAGGAGCATGTTTAGTTGGAGAGGAGACAGGCTTAAATTGGAAGGTCGGGCTGATGAATGTGGAGCACGTGGCATACACTGAGTCAGGGAGAAATGGTGTTTTGAGGACTAGGTATTTCCTGCCCCACCCCGCTTGGAGACTTGGGAAGATAAACAGTGGTTAGAGTTAGAGTGGGCAATGGAAATGGATTAATCTATGAAATTTGAAACTGAACCAGAGCAGCTAATATGCCAACAAGAAATTCACTTGCATGGAGGAAGGTGAATCTGATGAGGTAGAATCAGAGTCCCACGGGGGTGGGGAGACAGAACTGTCTGAGAGGAGCTGGAGAGAAGGTGCTGGATGCCCCCCCAGCCCCTCCCCCCACACACAAATTCAGTGGTAAAGAGCACAGGGGATGAGAGCCAGGCCTGGCCACACCCCTTCTCCTGTCACCTGAGCTGGCTTTGTGTATAGTCCCTTGCCACTCCAGTCTCTCTTGACTAGGAGGAAGCAGATGATCCCTGGGAAATGGAGCTTGAGGAGGATGCCTGCTGTTGTTGCATTTCTAGGAAAGAGGCCTGTCCCTCTGTGGAGGAAGTTATTCTCCCTAGATGAAGGAACCATCTCTGGAAAGAAGTACAGATAGAAGGCAGGAAGGAAGAAAGGCAGGAAGGCAAGGAAGGAGGGAAGGAAGGAAGGAAGGAGGGAAGGAAGGAGGGAAGGAAGGAAGGAAGGAGGGAAGGAAGGAGGGAAGGAAGGAGGGAAGGAAGGAAGGAAGGGAAGGAGGGAGGGAGGAGCCCTTTTCTTTCCAACTACAAATGCGAATTCATTCATTAATTTACCATATTTATTAAATTTTTAAAAATCTACTTTTCTTCTTCTTCCAATAACTGCTATGTTCACTGAGTGCTGACTTTTTTGTTGCAGCAACTCTCTGTGATCCATGATATACTCTTTCTCTCCTGCACTGGGGACCTAGCAAGATGTGCATTTAGGTTGACCCCCGTCGACTTTATGTTCTAAAAATGATAGAACATCCTGATCGCTGAAGCTTTTACAAAAATGTACAAAGACCCAGAGTAGCTTTGGACCTCTCAACAGCACCTCTGCAAAGAGAAGACACTAGAGTGATACTTCCAACCATCTGAGGGAAAATTATTCCCAATCTAGCATTCTATACCCAGCCAAATTATCAATTAAGTGTGTGGTGCAAAAGGACACTTTCAGAGACAAAAGTTCTAGAAAAGTTTATCTCCCATGTACTTTCCTCAGTAAAGTTGGTGGAAGGTGTGCGTCACCAGAATGAGGGAGTACGCCAAGACAGAGAAAGGCATGGGGTCCAGAAAATAGAGAGTCCGCTAGTACACAGCAGGCAAAAGGCACGTTTAGGGTTAACTAGAGAAAATATGCTGAGGTGTCCTAATTTAATTACAGCGGGCTGGAGGGTGGGAAGAAGAGACTAGGGCGAGGTAAGCAGCCCCCTGAGCTGAAACCAGCAGAAGGCTGCTCACTGTCCTGATTATGTATGTTTAAACTTGGAATCGACTTCCAGGCAGCTATGTCAGCAATGATCTAGGGAGAATAGCCAGCCACCGGGCACCACTGCAGGCACCATCGTGCTTATGCTTGATCATTCCAGACTGCTGCCCACAGTCAGTCCAGAAGCATCAAGTATTTCTTCCTTACCGCCTATTCACCTATCCCAGAACTTACCCTGCTTCACGCTTTCCCACACCTTTTACCTAGAGACAACATAAATTCTATGTAAAAAATTCTTTTTAACTTACATCTTTCATCTCCAAAGTCATTGTTCAAAAGAATCCCTTCAACATCAGGAGGATGTCTTTTTCACTTAGCCCTGCGGCTGGTTGTTTAGACCGTCAGTCTCAGGACCTGGTCCGTTTTCTGGGTAGCATATAACTCGACAAACTCTTTCTTTCAGGTTAATTTTTGACCTTGAAGGTTTTTGCTCAACAGGGTGAAGGTGAAGGGAGGTCATACATAAATGATGAAGAAGCAGGTGTGGAGAGCAATTAACCCAGATTAGAGCAAGTCAGAATATTCCAGGAAGGCTTGCTTTCTCTCTCTCTTCCTCCCCTTTCCTCCTTCCCTCCCTTCTTTCCCGCCTCCCTCCCTCCCCACCTCCCTCCCCACCTCCCTCTCTTCCTTCCTTTTCTCTTTAATTTTTTAAATTTTTTATTGATGTAATTGACATATAACATAATGTTAGCTTCAGGTGTACAACATAATGAATTGATATTTGTATATAGTATGAAATGATCACCACAATGGGTCTAGTTAACATCCTGTGATAAAAACTTTTCAGATCTACTCTCTGAGGAACTTTCAATTATGCGATATGGTATTATTAACTGTAGTTAGCCTGCTGTGAATTACATCCCCATGACTTACTTTATAGCTAGAATTTTGTACCTTTTGACCCCCTTCACCCATTTTGCCCACTGCCAGCCCTCACCAGGGAGAATTTCTTTAAGCAGGTGAAATGGAATACCTGATGTGAATGTGTGTCGTGAGAAAATATTTAGTCAACTAGGGGAGTTTGGGGATCAATTAGTGACAGCAACAGACAGCTAAGCAAAAGAAAAAAAAAGACAGTTGTTAACTCTGGTAGGAGGGAAAGTTGTAAAGAAAAGTTTATAATAATTTTACTACTTAAAAAACAAGATAGCAGCAAAAAACAATATTGTTCACAATAAGCAAAAGGTGGAAGCAACCGAAATGGCAGTCAGCTGATGAGTGGATAAACAAAACGTGGTTAGATATACTCCAGAATATTATTCAGCCTTAAAGAAAGAAGAAAATTCTGTCACATGCTATAACATGAATGAACTTTGAAGACATTATGTTAAGTGAAATAAGCTAGACACAAAATAACAAAAATCGTATAATTACACTTAGATGAAGTACCTAGAATAGTCAAATTTATAGCCATAGAAAGTAGAATAGAGGTTCCCAGGGGCTGGGGCAGGGGAGAGGGTGTTATTGCTTAATGGGCACAGAGTTTCAGTTTGAGATGATGAAAAAATTCTGGAGATGGATGGTGGAAATGTTTGCACAGCATTGTGAATATTCTTTTTTTTTTTTTTGAACTTTTGCTTTTTTAGTCTCACCCTAGGATATTTTTTTGTTACTTTTATATTTTTCACTTTTAAGGATTTTATTTATTTATTTTCAGAGAGAGGGGAGGGGAGAGAGAAAGAGGAGAGAAACATCCATTGGTTGCCTCTCACTCGCAGCCAGTTGGGGGCCTGGCCTGCAGTCCAGGCATGTGCCCTGATTGGGATTCGAACTTGTAACTTTTTGGTTCGCAGGATAATGCTCAATCCACTGAACCACACCAGCCAGGGCTTTTTTTGTTACTTTTAGAGAGAGAGAGGGAGGAAAGGAGGGAGAGAAACCTCAATTCATTGCCTCTCCTAGGACCCCAAACGGGGGTGGGGGCTGGGGTTCCTATGCACCCGGGCTGGGGATCGTATGTGCCTGGATTGGGAATTCAACCCTTAACCTTTCTGTTAGGGGATGACACTTCAACCAACTGAGACACCTGGTCAGGGCTTGTGACCATCCTCAATGCCACTGAATTGAGCACTTAAAAACAGTTAAAAGAGTAAATTTTATGTGATATATATTTATCACAATTTTAAAAATGAAAAAAAAAATCCTGAAAGGTGCTGTACAAATGAATGGAATAATTACTAATTTTCTCATATTGATAAATATCAGATTTTTAAGACTAAAATGTTAGGAACCTTCCTTTCATTTTCAAAATCAGGTATGTGAAAGCCACCTTTTTCTTGAAAAATTGCATAACTTTACCTGAAAGATCTATTATTAGAAATACATGTTCTAACAAATAGAGCTTCTATACACTCATCTTCCAGTGATAGCTTCTATGCCTTAATACCATTTTACATCTCTTTTAATACATAATTTTTAATGTAAAAAATCTGACCACACTATGTATATGGCTTAATAATTGCTTTTTAAAATAACTTCACAATACTTTTTGCCTCTGTATGTTTTCTACATCCCAGAAACTATATAAACAGACTATTTTTGGTCACCCCAGAAACTATATAAACACACTATTTTTAACATTTACTTTTAATAACTCTGGGATCAAGATGAGTTTCATATTAATATAGATAGACACTTCTTCTAACTCCTGTAGTTGCAAAAGTGGCTTTAAAAACCTTCCTTTTGCGTATTACATATTTTCTCAGGGATACATTAAAAAGGAATATTGATTTTGGTTTTAAGAACACAGTAATGCCAATTTTAAATCATAAGATTATTTTTTCTTTATTCATAAAGCAAAGTAAAAGGTTTTTTAGAGAGGACAGGTTACATTTCTTCTAAGTACCTTGATGGGAACAGACTCCAGGTGCCTTCCTTGACTCCACACTAAGCCAAAGTGCTAAGCAGTTAAAACTTAAGCAAGCAGTGAGCAGTCAGACAGGTTTAACGGAAATGGTACGCAGCTCTCCACACCCACCTTTGCAAGACAGAACTGCTTCACGGGTTTGTTGAAATCGCAGTGGAACTGCACTATAACTTTTTCCTCAGTTTGTAAAGTTTCTGTCTGATGTTCAGTATGGTTTAAATGCTCCAGGTTAAAATTCTGCAAATCAGTAAAAAATGCACAAATCTAATCAAGTTAGATTTGCTGTCATGGGCATTAATTTATGGCAGAAAAAACAATCCTTTTGGCTCACCTCCTGATTGGCAAGGCTTTTTCTTGAATCCGACTGCTGATAAAGGGAAGCTTTCCCACTTGGCGGTGAACAGTCAGCTGACTAAATCTGGAGGAGCTGGTTAAAGAAAACAGAAGCAGCCCAGTCTTTCAGAGCTTTTAGAGCTTTCAGGAGGAAGCTCTGTGGCTTCTGACATTTGTAGCCCTAGACTGAGGGCATGTATATATAAGGGTTCTGGGAAGATCTTACAAGGATATGCCTGCATCCTGAGGTCAGGATTCTTTACCTAAAACATGGATTGCTGGTTGTTGTAGCTGCCTTTTGTGAAGCGATTGCTCACTGCTTCAGCTCTGCCTTACCCTCTCTCGTTTCCCATCCACAGTGTAGGCTATTTGCCATTGATGTGCAAGTTCTACAACAGTGGTAGATCACTTGCACAGAAACCTCCAGGACCTGTAGTTTGCGACTTTGAAAAGAGCCTTAAAAAAATAAAAACAAAAACAGCATGCAACTTTTTAAAGCAATGCTAACAAAAGAGGTTTGAAAATTCTCATGATATAATGCTAAATTAAAAAGCAGGACACAAATTTGCATATCACTAATGTTGATCAGTTAAGTAAAAAAATTCATTAAAAAAAAAACAACTAGAAGACAATCTACTAAAGATGCTTAGTGTGATTGCCTTGTTTGGATGCTATAATTATAGATAAGATTTTCTTAGCTTCTCTCTACATTCCCTTCTACCTTTCTGAGTATTCTACAGCAAACATACATATTTGTATAATTAAGAGGAAAAACACTAACTTTAGGTTCATCCTTCTACGCAAGCCTCTTAATTTGCTAGCAAACTCTCAGCTCTAGCGTGGGCTTTGCCCCTCACAGGTTGAGACCTTGGCAAGTAATACAAATGCTCCTGACCTCAGTTTTCTCTGTATACATGAAGAGTTTGAATAGTTTCTTTCCTATGACCTGTGATCTTACCATGTCTGACAAAATCAAACTAGTGCAGCAATCCCAGATTAGGAGAGTTAGTTAAAGCTGGCGAAGGTTTGGATTTTTTTCTTCCCCCAGCTTCTGCTATATTTAAATGCTCACTTTTTGTATTTTTTGTTGGTTTATGTTTCATATTTTGTCTTCTGAGTTAGATATTAAGATAATTGAAGACAGGACCTTATTCGAACTTCCTCATGCTGACACTTATCCTTGCAGCACGGCAATGATGTACGCGCAAGAAATCCTTTGTGATGATAAAATAATAATTGGCTATGGGAACTTGTTACTACCTATAAGTATCTAAATTTTGAAAGATGGTCACCCCAGAAACTAGGTTACACTTCGTTTGCTTTCACTCTACCCAAAGTTAGATATCATATCATCTATGGCTTTGTTTCCATTCTGGTTTTATGGTGTTTGTACATGAATTTCTAATTCCACTTTTTCTAAGAGATCAAATCTATATTTTTAAAAAAAGTAAAACAAAACAAAAACATGCAGTGTAATCTGAAGATGTCAAAAAAAGACAATCATCTCACCTATAGGAATATGACTGAAATTAGTTACAGTAACTTTTTTGATAGGATTTGTGCAAAGCAGCCTAATTACTTTATACTTACTGCATTTCCAGACATCGTGTATGTCTAGTTTAAGAAAATAACAGTTAATAGGGTAGTGTCTTGGTTTCAGACAGATACCAAATCCTTGCTCAGAAAGGTATTCTTTCATGTCCTATTGGACAAGAATTTTGACATAGTAGAAAGGGCACGAAGCTAGAAACAGACAGAACTCTGGTATTTTTGATATTAAGTAACTCAGGGAAGTTTCTTAACCTCTGTGGGATTCACTTTTTTCGTTCATTAAAATGTGCGTTTGGTTTGGTATGGTGCTTTGGCTGGGGGAAATGCTGGGGTGGGGAGCAGAGCATGAGAAGGTGTGGTCCAGTACAGAGGCTGGAGAGTGGGCTCCACCAGGTCACAACCAGTTTCACACCATCATCATCTGTTTCATCTACTGCCTGTCCTCACAAGGTTGCATTTGTAGAAAGAGTTCTGAGGCTATAAAAGTTTTGAAAACAGCTGGTATAAGAGTTCTCTAAAGCAGCCTTCAGTTCTGAAATTCTCTGTGGAGTATTAATTTGAAGTCCTTCACATAGATTAGCACATTATATATCCATGCGGTGTTTGCTGATAACTGGGTTTACCAGCAATAATCTGCATCTTGACTTTATAGAAGCTGGAGTGTTCTGGCCCCAGCATAGCAGTCCCTCACTATCAGAATAAGTTTTAAAAACTTGGAGACTATATTAAAAAAGGTTAACTTGTCTCCTGTATTATTTTTATTGACCATAATTAATGTGAGTTATTGTTTCCCTTCGTGGGTTAGAAGTCACTTGACCTAGCATGGCCTCTGTGTGTCTACAGTTGCACTCATCATCATCTGTAGTTTTAACCTCCAGCCTCTCCCATCTTGCAGGCTTGGGCTCTTAATGAGAAAGAGCATCAGGCAGAAATGTACAGACGAATCCCCCACATCCATGCTATCCAATTAACAGCAGTCAAGAAACAAACTCTTAAGCTACAAGCAAATAGAATGTTTTGTTAGCTATTGCCTGTGCAGAAACTAAAACAAGTGGCAACAACATAAAAATCTCACCACCACAGGGACTGGAAATATATTTGAAATATTTCTCTCTGATATTTAATTTCTTAAAAGTTAACCACTGTCCCCTGGCAAACATGAAAAACTACCACAAACAGAAAAATTCTCCTGTTCCTGGAGGGTTCCCGAACCAAGGAAAATATAGTTCCGGTCTAAGAGATATATTTCACCAACATTTTTCTTGTTCTGAAATGGAATGTATCTGGTTTATCAAACTGCTTTCTTCAATGAAAGCTTTGAATAGTTGCAACTTTAGGAGAGATCAATCTGATTTTATGGTAGTGAGAACCCAGATCTCGTTAATTCTGGAGGATTCTAATTTATTCATACAAAAGACGGAGTAAGTAAGAAAGCGTAAAGATATAGAACTACTAAAAATTAGATTGTCTGCCATTTTAAGCACTAACCATTTTAACTATTAGGCATTTTCTTTATCTCACTAGAGCTCCAATCCTAGCTTCTGTAGTTCTGGTCTGTTAAAATCCTCCTCCCCTGGAAGTCAGAACAGGTCTTTGAACTGACAGGCTGTGAATCTTTCCTGCTGCAAAGGGATATCATTTACCAGCAGAGATGTAAAACAGTTCCCATGGGATTTTGAGCAAGTAAA
Source organism: Mormoops blainvillei (assembly GCA_004026545.1). NCBI lineage: Eukaryota > Metazoa > Chordata > Mammalia > Chiroptera > Mormoopidae > Mormoops > Mormoops blainvillei. The sequence continues at coordinate 462,508 of PVJD01000152.1, read as the reverse complement.
TGACTCTTCTGCTCATTGAACTTAAGGTGCTCTGTTTAGTTTTAAAAATATACTCAGAATATGTGATGTCTCTTTCCTAACGGTAAGGTCGTTTCTAAGGTCAGACGAAGTTACATGTCAGTGATCTGTCTCTAACAGCACAAGGGGAGGTATCTACAAGTGGCAGGGAAAAAATAGCTGACCTTACCCTGGTCAGCTATGAGGACTTCGCCAGGCTTAGATTCTGAACTTTTAAAACCTAGTTATAAGAAATGAGCTTTCAAGCCCTTCTACTGTGCTCCTGCAATTCTATAAATACACCTTTCTGATAGTATACCTAACATTGCATTGTAATGATTTGTCTTCCTGTTACAGACCTGATACCCTACAGAAGAAGAACTCTGCGCTTATTCATGTTTGCGTGACTAGCACTGAGCCTACTGTGTGGCACATCGATGTTTAATAACTGCTTTTTTAATGAATGAATGTTAAATGTCTACAAGAGGAAGTCTTGCTGATTCACATGCAGTATTAGACAGAAATATTAAAGGTTAAAATTTCATATCCAGCAAAGAGCTTTTGGTTTAGTGGGCAGTACCCTTGGCTATATGTTTCGGTTTTCAAGAACGTTCACATATTTTATTTCACTGGATCCTCCTTTTAGATCTGGAAAGTTGGCAGGGCAAGGATTATCATTTCCACTTGGTACACGAGAAAACTGAACTCCCATCCAAGTACGAAGCACTGCAGCACTAAGATCAGAGCCATGGCTTTCTGACCCCTGGTCTTCACTGTGCACCCTTCATGAGATGAGCCAGAATAGACCAATGTGTGTATGTCTGAATCCCATCTATCACGTTATTCATTTCATCCTTTCATCTTCCTTTATTATCCTTAGACAAAGATAGTAAATGAAAATCATTGTCCCCCCAGACCTGGCATGTTTGGTTAACTGGGAACACCTAAAGGAGCACGGGGAGCAGTGACGTAGGCTCGGGAGCAGTGGAGGTACGTCATTGGTGGGCTCTGTTTTTCATCTCTCCCCTGTTCTGTAAACAGATTGAACAGCTCTGTGAGACTGGGTGGTGTCCGGGTCTGTGACGTACTGGCAGCTCTCAAAGAGACCCCCTGGACTGAGTGGAGCTTTCGTCATCCCTGGCAGGAGGTTCAAAGATGTGTGTTGTTTTTAAGGAGAATTCTACTGTGCAATTGCATGATCTTCTTATTACATATTATCAGAATAAAAGAATCCCTGAATTTTTAAAAATTTAAGTTTTACTACAACATTTTTAAGGGTGGTGACTGTGCCTTATTTATCTTTGAATTTTCCAAAGTCTAGCGCTGGCCCTTCCATATTGTAAATACTAATTATTTGCTGAACAAATGAGGTGCATAGTGGGAAAACATCCTAAATCAAATTTTGTACACTATGCCCTGACACCCCCAAAATGGCTTTTATCCCTTCCAGCCAATGGATAACCAGGGCCATTTGTGCAGGGGCTGACTTACAGCTATTGATTTAGTTTCAGAAGAAACACTGTCATGTCTACACACCAGTGTTCATATACTCATTTGAACATTTTATTCAATTTGCCTTTATTAAAAATGACAGGAAATTGAGGCACCAATGGGCATTACGGCTAACAGCGGTCAACTTTTATTGTATGTTTGGCTCTTCGGGTTTAAGCTGATCAACTCTGTGCTCAATTGTGAAGAAAAAGAATAGGACACCTTGCCAAACAAAGAGTTGTGCCTAAAAAATGAGGTGTAATTATATGGGAACAGTTAGAAAGCTATACCCTACACCCTTTACAACATGCAAATGTAGTTCCATTTTTGTTCTTTTTAGTTCATAAACACTTCAGAAATATACTGTTTAATAAGGTAAGTTAATTAGCATTGTTTGGGAAGATGACAAATATTCATTCTTCAAATGTTTATTAAACAGTAAACACTTTTCCAAATTATAAAAACAGCTTTTTATGGTTGGTGTGACGGTCTGTTCTACACCTGGGTCACAGAGACTATGTTGTAATTCACCCTCAGTCACTAACTGGGCGGGGCCCTGGAGCAGGTCTCTGGAATGTTCTGGCTCAGAATTACTCACTTGTACCTAGTGGATGATCCCTGTCCAGGATTCTTTACTGCTCTCTGAGACTGACGTCCCAGGAAGGCTGAGTTTCAAATGGGCTGGGTCTGGGGAGAAGGTGTTCAGGGAAGTGAGAGACAAACTTTTCCATGGTTATTTTACAAAATTTGGAAACTGGATCTAAAAATGGAAGTCTTTGCAATTTCTATTTTTAAATGACCACGAACGGGCAAAATAAAAAGAACTGCAATTTATATTTTCATGTTAATCCATGAAAATGGGGTACAGTGTTTTTACCTTCATGGCAAAGAAATTATTTATTTATGGTGAAGTCTGCGGCGCAAAGTGGTGGTTCTGTGTAAAACATCGTTTTATATGTCGGCAATTTTCTGGATTACTGGAAAAGAAAAATCAAAAAAACCCTCTAACAAAATCTCATCATCTAAAGCATTCTCTCCTCAATTATGTTTCTAGTCAAAACTTGGTTGGCACAGTTTCCAGAGATGAACAAAAGTAAATGTTTAAGAAGAAGTGTCCAATTGAATGGCCCTTACTTTTCAGCTTAGTCCCGCTTTGGGGACCGTAGAATCGTCCAAAGCAAGCGCCACACTTTTTTCTGCCACTGCAGCCTGAGCGCTGAGTGTAGCGGCCCCTGTAAGGCCCCGGGAGAGCCGCGCCTGGGGCTCTCGGGGTCTGGAGGACCCTGCCCCTCCTGGTGTTACTCAGGCGGCGGTGGCGCAGGGCGGAGCTGCGGCCCCAGCGTGTTTGGGACACCTGCGGGGGACGGGGGGCGGAGCGGCGGCCGTACCCCGCCCTGAAGAGAAACGGCCAGGTGTGGCTCGGCGCCGGGTGCCAGCGGGGAGGAGACTCGCGCCCCACCGACCAACACCAACACCCAGCCGCCACCCAGCTCCTGTGCGCCCTCGCTGCCCTCCGAGCCGCAGCTCTTCGTCCCGCTCCGGCTCCCCGCCCTTCGCCGTCGCCAGCGTCGGTTCTCCGCCCGCCCGCCGCGCCTGCAGCGGCCGGAACGGCTCCGGTGGAGAGGGGCTTCCTCGCGACACTTCGCTCTTGTCTCCGGTTTTTGGCCTTTCATTTGAAGCCCTCCGCCCTTTCCGAGCCGGCCACCCTCGCTTATGCCTTGGCGCTGAGTGGCTCTCTGAGTGACCGCCAACATGAGCTGCAACGGAGGATCCCACCCGCGGATCAACACGCTGGGTCGTATGACCCGCGCAGAGTCCGGCCCTGACCTGCGCTACGAGATGACCTGCGGCGGCGGCGGCGGCGGAGGCGGGGGCGGCGGTGGCGGTGGCGGGGGCACGAACAGGACTTACTATTCCCGACGCTACACGGTCTACGACCAGAACTCGGACGGCTATGGGTGGGTATCTGAGCGCGCGGTGTGCGCGGGGCTCCGGCGTCGGACTCTAGAGTCTCCACTTTCTCTTAGCAGAATCAATCCCAGCCCGTTGGGTAAAAGAGGTGACAGTTCTACCCTGACATACGAGGACACCCAGGTCCAGAAAGTGGAAAGTCTGTTTGCCCGAGGTCCTGAAAGCATTTCCTGTTCGCGCTGTGGCAGGACCCAGGTGGTGGGACGCCTACTGCGCCGCGCAGACCGGTGTGGGTGTGTGCGAGCAGGGACTCCGTCCAGCCTTTGTCCCTTATCGGGCCCCGAGACCAGCCAGCGAGGGGTTCAGCAGGGCGTGGTGGGCCGGGCTGTGGGGTCTCGGTTGCTTGCAGGACTGTCCCCTGCTAGGCCAGCGCGGGCTGGCATCTCCTTTGTCCCCGCCGGCAGGTGGGGAGGTAAGGCCGGCGGGGCTGCCACAACAAAACCCAACCTTCTCTAACTACCCGAAGTAAAACAGCAAAGGGACGAGGGCTCAGGCCTCTTCAGTGGCCAGGGTCGGAGTGGGCGCTCAGCTGTGTCTACTGGCTCCTCACAAATTCCTGGTCACCCCTAGATCACGTCGGCAGCCCCAGGGCTTTTGTGTGGAGGTTGCACCTCCGGGAGGCGCAGGGTCTCGTCCTCGCCCTCCTCTGCTACTCAAACGAAGCTTCCCGGCAGGGGCAGCCACCTGGCCCTTGGGTCGCAGCTCCGCGGGGAGGCGCGGGTCTCCCAGGTCAGCCGCGCGCCAGTCCCCGAGGGTGAGCGCACCTGAGGCCCGCGTTTGAGTCCTTTCTTTCCCCCTTTTTGTAACGCACTCAAGAGACGATCTCATTGTCTTGGGCGCGGAGCGCGGCGCAGGGTACTGCACCTGTAGCAGCCGAGGGAGGGCGCCGCGTCCCACCTTTGGCTGCCGCCGATGTTGGGGCCTGGCCTAGTCCAGGGTACCTCAGAGCGGCCCCCTGGGGGACGGGGTTTATTTCTCGGGGTCTTCGAGGAAACCGATGAGGAAGTCAGTTGTGTGGGTGGAGGAAGATAACTAACCTGCATTTAATCGCGTCCCGGGTATTGGGCTCTTGAATGCCCATGTGAGCCCGGAGAATTTGCACTCCGCACCCTCCCCGGCAAGCTCTTCCCATATAGGGATTTCGGGAAAGACGCCTGGTTTCCAGAACAAATTTTACCCTCCTTTGTGGCCTCAGGCTCGGGAGGAGCAACCTGAATACAGTCCAGGGGGTTTTTTGTTTGGCCAGCAGTTTTGAAGGCAGGGACTATTCGAGTTGCAGCCTGTTTTCTACTTAGATTGGTTTATTTATCTACTTACTTATTTTTCCCGGAGCATCTTGGTACTTTATATTTTGCGAACTGTGAGTTAGTAAAGAATTGTCTCAATCTTGAGCTCTATTTTCCTGAGCAAAATGCACCTGGGGATTTCCAAGAAAAAAGTACCAAGCAATAGGGAGAATGGGGAGAAACTTTTTCCAATTTTTACTTTGGTTTTTAAGATTGTTTTAAAACTCGGCCAGCCATTTAAATCTGAAACTTTACTTTTCCCTGTCTTCCAGAATTGGGAACGCACATTTTTAACATTCACAGATTTAAAGCCAACTCGGAATTCTTTTTTGCTCCATTTTAGGAACCGAGTTGGTTTTTTGTTTTTTTAAATATGCCTCCATTATCCTACCGTCCCTATTTTTAAAATTGACAATAAACATTACTGTTAATTGCTATTAAACTCCCTTGGCTTCTTGTAGAAGAAATTGGTAGTTATATATTGCCTAATGAGCTGTATAAAGATACATGGTTTATAAGGATTCTTCACTGAAACAGTAAATTTTGGGGAGTCTTGACGTTTTCTCATAGCAGTATAAGCGTCATTTCTTGTGTTCGGTTTTTCCAGCCTAAAGGCTGTTTATAAACCTGTCAAGTTTCCCGTCTCAGAGAAGGGCAGACAGACGTAAAGTGGAGGTGGGTCTTTTTCTGCGTTTTTATGTCGGTCGGCCTGAGCAACCAGCCAGGCGTCAGGCTGAGGGACTGGAGCCAGCACACGGTGGGTCATTCTTTTTAAGATCAGGTCGTGGTATTGTCCCAGCCCGTCGGGCCTGCCCCTCTGCTACCGATCCTTGTGGAACTGAAGAATTAGCATAATATAAAATTGCTCGCAAATGCTAATTTCTGCATTTTAAAATAGTGGTGACTGACTGAAGAGACAGGCCCTGCACCCGCACCTGTTTTCCTGGAGGCTTTATGGTTTCGTGCAGGGGGATTTGTTTGTCCTTGGCATGCACTTTGTGGAAGTAGGATGCTGCCTGTGACCCCACTGCCCTCTGCTAAATGAATGATGATTAAAAATTTACTAAGTGCTTTTCTGACCAAACGTGTTTATAAATAAAGGTGTTTTGTTTTTAAAACACAAAACCAGAATGAAAACTACTGGTTGAATTTAAACTCATTTATTTTTTAAAAATTGCTATTTTAATGGTTGAATTAGATTGGCGAAGCAGTCAGCGTTTGTATTTAGCCCTTCCCTAATAAACTAATTTGAGTGTATAGAGAGCTCAGTTCTTATTTTTTCTTTCAAAGTGACTTTGAAACATCTTCGCTCTGTCCTTTACATTAATAACACTTGTCAATTTTTAGGACAGTATTATGTCTAACTTCTAGTTCTCCATTTTTTTTGACTTGTCTTTTGTGTCTTTATTTAGGCTGGATGGACTTTGCATCTACTTTATTTAACTTTTTCTCTGCTCTACTTAATATTTTAAATTTGGTAAACATATGTTTGATAAACATAATAGGTATATTTTTAAAAATATAAACTTTGGACTTTTCTGGTGTAGGATGTCATATTAATATTGTTTTCAATTAAGGCAGAATTACTCCAGTCTTATTCCTATAGTTCAAAGAAGTGGCAAATCTGTAGTGAAGTTTGGTGGCCAAGTGACAAAGTCCCTCATGATCAAAGTGTGATATTATAGGATTAAAAGCCAAATCATTAAGCTTCAGAAATATGTGGTTATGATGCTATTACTTTTCTCCAGAACTCATGATTTCAAAATCAAAATGCATGTGATCACTATTTGATATATATTTTAAGTTTGTTTTAACCTGCCTTTTAAAAGAAGCCTATATTTTTTCACGAAATAAACAGGTCCATCTGCACTAAATTAGAGTCAGAGGGAATGCTGAGGAGTACAGAATCCTTACTTTTCTGCTTTAGAGATAGGGAGATTAAGACTTGCCCCAAACCCCAGTGCATTCTTGGCTGAGTTACTCGCGAACCCAAGGCCCCCGCCCTGTGCCCTCCTGTCGTCTTGTGCCTTTGGAGACTGCTCCTTGTGCATTAGACTAGACAGTCTTGTGCTCACACGGCGAAAGTATCTCAGTTCCATTTCTTCATTCGTTCAGCAAATATCTGCAGAGCATTTGCTGTGCGTTGGGTGTTGGGGAGTTTCAAAGGTGAAAATACAAAGACTTCTTGAAAAGAGCAGTTGCTCTTTAAAGGAAAATAGATATACAGTACTATAATATAAAAGGATAATAATGGACAGGAAGGGTGTAAGTGACTCAGAGGCTTCATAAGGAGATAAGATAGCATCTGTAGTGAGACTTTAGTAAGATTTTATAAAGAAAGTGGTGTTGAATTAGACTTTGGAGTATTTTTTTCAGCTGGTGAAGGTGGGTGGGCAGAGAGCATCCCGGGGGGAGAGAAGAGCTTGAGAACACTCGGAGAGGTGGAAAACCAGGAGCAAAGTCAAGGCCTATGGAACGCTGTCCTTTTTGAGCATTCACTGTGCTTGGGGAAGACCTAAGGAGGAAGGGTTGCTTGGGGCCAGAGCCCAAGACACCTTGACTTCACAGTGGGAAATTTAGATAGGCAGGGGGGAGCTACTGCGAATTTTCTTGGAAGCCAGTGAAAGCCTCCTGCATTGAAAGGAGTCAGACAGTCATAAGTGAGCTTTTGGACTGTGTCTGTGGTTGCAGTCTGCAGGGTGGCATGAAGTGGGTGGAACCTGGGGGAGGGAGTAGGCTTAAGGAATCTGTTACACCAGTGAAGGAGGGAGATGATAAAAGTCTGATCAAGTATGGTGGCAGTGGGTCAGGAAAGTAGATATTGCTAGGTGGAGTGGCAGTTTCAGCTAAGACTGCCACTTAGATGTGAGAGGCATGGGAGAATCTGAAAAAACATGCTGAGAGTTGGGTGACTTATAGAATCGACTTTCTAAATATTTTTCTGGGAAATGATTGCAAAGCGAGATTCAGTTCAGCTTAGTTTGTGGCAGATAACATTTACATGGCTATTCAGTTTGAGAAAGTTAGATATTCTCTAAAAAGAGCAAATCAGTGTTTAACAATAGTTACCTCACCTGGCAAACATTTCTATGATGTACCCGGTATAATGTGTACTTATCTCAGTCCTCACGACAAACTTCCCATTTTATGGATGGAAAACTGAGTTAAAGTAGTTAAATGACTTGACCTTGGTCACACAGTGACGGAGCTACATATGAACTCAGTATACCACAGTGACTCAAGAAAAAAAGCAAGCTATCAATCTGTAGTGATTAGCATTCATCTTTTCTACATCAGAGGTAAACTCTTCGGAGTTTTTACTTCTTTTTAATTTGTTGCATTCCTGTGAACTGTTTATCTCGTAACCGTCATGTTCCTTCATTAATGTTCTTGTGGAGTTTCCATCTGCTTAGGGAAACCCGGTATGGTGCTGCACTAAGCCAGCTAATCGTTGGTCAGATCTACAGAACAGCTTTCAACAGTACTTAATGTTTTCTCTGAATATGGGCATAATTCATTGTTGTTCAGGTGACTGAACTGTCTTGGGAAGGAAGAAAAACTGCTGATGCCCCTAATGCCTTAATGCTGACTTCTCAGGGTGGAGCAAAGGATGGCTTGGGTGTGACTTAAAGAGTCTAACTCAGTTCTCTGCTAACCAGTCTTTCCAGAAGAGGCTGTTCTAGAAGAGTCTTCTTCAGTCTGCGGGCATCAGTGCTTGGAGCACTGCCCCACCCTTTGTCTTTCTCTCCCTCTTACACTCGTGGGAAAATGGTCAGGTGTGGTTCGGACGTTGATGTCATCGGCCCACAGACCCAAAGACTCAGTAAGTCACTCATTGGAAGCAACATCCTGTAAAATGCTATTGCAGCCCAATAATTTACACCGTGGGCTGGAAGGGTCAGGGACCTCGAAAGACCTCATGAGTGTGAAATAAACATTTCATGAATAGAACCACAGGTTAGTAAGAGGTCTAAGTTTTTGCTTGGAATTAAAATTTTGACACATAAACATAATGTCCCTTGCTTCATCTGGCACCAGAAAAAAGTGTAAAAAGTAGGAGCTGACTTCTTGATGGATAATCAGATAACTTGAAAATGATTTTTCTTTAGACCTCAGAATGAATGTAAGTTTTCGTATAGAGAATAATTCAAAATAGAAATCCCTATTTCGACATTGAATTTGTAAGGTTCAAATATTCATATGTCATTCCTGCTTAATAAAGGGAAGAAGCACATCTTTTTCTGAATTTTCTTATCCCTTCAATAAGTTTCTTTCATGCTGTTAAAATATATCGCTCTCTTGGAATTGTCTTAAGCTATGATTTTCAGGTCTCATAGGTAATTTTAGGAACTTCTTCAATGTCTCATGCTTAATACTTAGTCCACTTCTCTTCACTGCTTCTTAGTCCACCCCCAATTTGCTGCTGGATATCCTTAAAGTTATGAATAGGGGCAAAAATTACAAAACGAAAAAGCAAAATGAAATCTGAGAACCGTGTCATAGCAGCAGCAGCAGCAGCAGCCACCACACAAGAGCTAGCTTGCAGCGAGGATTTCGTTTTTGCTGGGTGGACGGTAGGGGCGCAGGCATAGTGGCAACTGCAGGAGGTGGGTATGCCTCCACATTGCAGATGCAGAAACTGCAAGCACCGTGAGTCTAGCTTGCTCTGTGTCACAGGCTGTACAGCCGGAAGTGGCCGAGTGGGAAGTGGACTCCCAAGTCTGCCCTACTCTTTTTGAAGTTAATGATGTGTGATCAAGTCTCCTTCCCACCCACCCCCACCCCATCTATCAAAAACAGTGTAAAAATAATAAACATGGGGAGGAAATGGGACTTCTATTACAGTCCTGATTCCAAAGCTCCTGGGCGAGGACAAAATGAAAGATCAGAGGAGACCCTCTTTTTAAAATTTATAGGAAAAAAACCCCCACCTTTTTTTGCTCACCGTAAGGTTGAGAATAGATGTGCTACCTGATTGAGCTTTGGAAATTGGGGCAATGAGATGGGTGGCTGTATCCTCATATCAGTCTTTTATTTGACTGTTTTTTTTTCTCCTTTACTAAACCAAACAAACATGCATTAAGTACCTTCTGTGTGCAAACTGTGTGTTGTTAGGTGCATTCAGGAGTTTAAGATGTGGGACCTCAGTCTCCAGGAGTGGGGAAGACAGGTGTGTAAATAACTGGCAGAAGGAGGGCGGAGGTGTGTGTGGGGAAGCTCAGTTGAGGTGCCAGCATTTGCTCTGTAGCTTCTGGAGGATGGAAGAGTGTTTAGTGTGGCTTAGAGCTAGGGTATTGTCCTTAAAGAAGTAAAATATTTTTTTACAGACATCACATTTTTTTCCTTTTACTTAAGGCTCTTTAAAGAAACTCAAGATAATAAATGTAAAAATGCTTTGAAAATTAAAAAGAGCTAAGCAATTTGGTTTTAAGATCCATAATGCATTAGATAAGTATCACATTTTCAGCAAATATTTATTGAGCTTTTCTGAGGACATTGTTTCATGAACCTGAATACAAAAAGACATAAGACACCATTTCTGACACATGTACAGGACCCTGTGCTGATGAATGAACAAAAGAAAAACCAGAGATAGAGAGAGAGACAAAGATGGAGGGAGAGGGGGACAGATAGAGGTAGAGATGGAGGAAGGGAAAGACGGAAGAAGAAATTCAATGGGACAGAAAGTATATACACAAAGGAAATGCAGAATTCGGTGGTACGGGCCAAGGGTCTAATGAACAGAATAGATTATTATAAAATTACTTTTATAAAATGAGAGTAACTATTATCATTTAAAAATATTTTTACCATATAATACTGCTTGCCTCTGTTCAAAATAATTGTCTTTTTTCATTTAAAATATCCTTAGCAACAAGTATTAAACTAATGCTTAAAGACAGCCAATTTTAGAGTCCTTTTTAAGAAAAGATTGTTACTTAGAGGTGGTAAAATAAAACATACAAAGCTCTACAATATTGTTCACAAGTTCATGGGTTCCATCCTTGGATTTAAATCCAGGACGTGTTTTTCTTTTGGCCTCTGGTGAAGGGATCTTTGATTAAGCTGTTGGAAACATTACATGTTTAAACAAGTTTTAGAAGGAACTTTGAAAAAGTTTGTGCGGGCAGGTTCTTTGTAGTATGAATCATTTGTCTTTGTGAGTTTGAAGATAAAACAATTTCAGAAACGTTAAAACTTTTAAGAACTGACTTTTTTTTTTCAAGGACAACTATTAATTTTAGTTTGGAAGTCAATAGTTTTTTATTGATTTGGCCCAAATGAATTTTTCTTTTTCTTTTTCTTTTCTTTTAACATGACATCTTTCCTCTTCCATGACATTGAAATGGGATTTAAAAATTGAACTTAGAGCCTATTAGCTGAATTCTAATGTAGCTTAAAATCTCTGCACCCCTGCCACCAATGTGTACCAGTACTGACAATTTCTTTGGGGCTAGGGTTTTTTTAAATCCTTGTGTACTTATTCAATAAGTAAATCTATTTTAAAATTATTTTTTCACATACGATAGATTTTGCATTTTCCCAAACTGCACTCACTATATGAATAGAAGTGAAACTTATTACCATTAGACAGAACATAGACTTTTGTATTGTTTTCAAAGGAGAAATGAGTTTGGTGATTTTATAAAAAAGAACTACAGAAAGCATGAGCTAGAGAAATCTTAGATACCATCTAGGGTAGCAGATGGAAAACTGAGGTCTAGAAAATTCTTAAGATTAAAAAAAAAATTCTAAAATTGTTGTGTGGTCAGTAAAAAATAGGATTTGACTTAAAAATTTTTCAATGACACACAACTTTAAAAAAATGCACATGTTCCCTGCCGCAGGCTCTGCTGGCCGTCGCTTGGAAGAAGCCAGCTCTGCACAGTGTTCAGTGTCTGACGCTGGGCTAACCCAATGAGTCAAAATCCTTTCTAACTGCACTTCCTCCTTGATTTGAGTACAGCCAGTTCTGTGTGGGTTCTTCACTGGGCTGAAACAGCAAACTGAAATATGAAGGTGGGTTTTCTTTTCCCCAGCCATTAAACCTCAGGGCCTGAATCTCCCTTCCTCTATCTCACTTGGATGGACTGGGTTCTTCAAAAGGTTCCCTTTTTCAGCTAGGCCTGCTTCCAAAGGGTGTCCTTAGCCACACTCAGACGGAAGCGAGATTCTTACATGAGAAAGACAGGAGAGGTAGCTCTTGCTTTAAGGACCAGATACAGACTGATGAGTTATGTGTAAGATGAAATTTGATTAGTCGGAGCATACTTTCCTATAGACAAATAGCAATACCAAACATTCTTCATGACATTGTTCCAACACTTTAACTTTTCATTTTTTGACCCTTAAAAGGATTAGATTTTTATAAATTTCTGTTTCCTACATAGCTGTTAATCTATTTACTAAAATGTCAAGCAAAACCCGTAGGGTTTTAGTGGATATCAAGTATGATAAATGTATGCAAGTCCTTTAGTAAAGCATGGAGAATTCTTTTTTGTATTAACAGCATATGAAGTTCCCTGTTTTGTTTTGTGTTTTGAAGTTCAGATGTACAAAGGTAAGGGGAAGCAGATAAGATGACTTATCTTAATGGAGCTGTTGACTGCTCTCTAGAAGTAGGAATGTCTTCTGCAAGTAGAAGGGAACTACACCCACCCCCCACCAAAAAAAAAAAAAACAACCCCTGGAAAGTTCACTGTTTTAAGCCAACATTTAATTGCCTCATCTTTCTTTTTCCTGGATACAGTTAATTTCTAAATGTCATGTAACTAACTATTCTAGAAGTTGGGTAAAAAGAAGCTGGTGGAGTTTTATATTTTGTTGTCACATGAATTTAGTCATAGACTGACCTTAAAAAGACACTTTGGTATATCCACTCATAGCTGAGTTTGGCCTCTCTCTTTTTTTGTTGTTTTAATACATTTTTATTTTGGAATAATTTTAGAGTTATATAAAAGTTGCAGAGATACTGGAGAGTTCTCACATACTGCTCACTCCGTTTCCCCCTCTGCCTTTGCCTAATAGCTCAGTGTGTGATAGTTTTTACAGTAGCACATGTTATTAAATCATTTAAGAAACTTGGACTTTCCATTGCTAAGAGATGGCCCTCTCACCGTGTTTTCTCATGTGTAATACACACCCACGGATTTGCGCATATTATACAGGGGATTATTATACCCATGCATATGCACATTGTTATTTCTCCCTCAAAACTTTGGGCAAAATTATGCATTATACATGGCAAGATACAGTATATCCTAGGGACTGGTATTCTTTATGGGAATCACCCTCTGAACCAAATAGCTGAACAGAATTACTAAGTATTTCAGAAGAAAGTACTCTCATCTCCCTTCAATAAAAGAAAATAAATTTAATTACACAGGACCTTCCTAATCCCTTTTCCATCCTAGGGTTCTAAATGAGGTATCTGTATTTCTGATTTTTTTCTTTTGTCCCTTGACTTTCTTTCCTCTATTTTATAATAAGTACATGTTGGAAAGTGTTCTAAGTCAGTTGGAATTTTGCACAAGTTTAGACAACTGATGCAGTCCTGTTTGTATCTCAGCGGGACGAGCAGTGTGCCAGAGTTCCTGTGGAGTTCCGAGTGGAAGAGAGACTGACTGCATTCAGGAGGGTGTGGAGACCTGGTTTTGATAGGTGGGCAGCGCAGGCGGCTCCCTGCCTGGGCCTGCCTGGAGGAACCATGTCATCAGCTGGGAGTGGTTTCCAGGGAAAGCTTGGTTCCCCACCCACATAGATTCAGCTAGTGCTGTCTTGTTGGGGAGGCTCACTTGCATGGAGGGACCATGAATAGGTGGCAGAGAGGTGTCAGTGAGTGCTTCCCAGTGTGAAATGACACAGAATCAGGCCTGGTGGGAGAAGTTCCCTGCTTTCTTGTGATTTTACCTCATCAACGCATAGTACAGCCTGTGTTTTTCAAACCTTTTTCTTTTTAAACAGTAAATTCTTTCTTTAAACACTTAGAGACACACCCACCCCGCCCACCGCCGACACAGACGCAGACACAGACACACGTAAGAGAAAGTTGGTACATCAAACAGGCATCGGTCAGTTTTATCAGCAGGGGACCTGGCCCAAGGGCTAGGAGGCTCTGGGGTCCCATGAATGACTCAGGTTTCTTGTAGCCCATTGGTGAGGCCTTTTTCCAATCAATATACAGTAATTTAATATGTTTTAAATCTCTCTTAAACTAATTGGAGTAGGTTGTGTTGTGGCATAATGTATCCTGGCAAATTAAAAAGTTACACTGTGCCCTGGCTGGTGGGGCTTACAGACACACCCACCCTGCATTCAGGATTGACCACTGGCCTGCAAACCAAGGGGTTGCTGGTTCGATTCCTGGTCAGGGCACATGCCTGGGTTGCAGGCCACATCCCCATTGGGGGCGTGTGAGAGGCAACCATACATTGATGTTTCTCTCCCTCTCTTTCTCCCTCCTTACCCCTCTGTCTAAAAATAAGTACATTTTTTAAAAAAAAGTAAGACTGTTACTGTATTGTGCTCTTTTTACTTATATCTGGAGCAAATTAAATTCCTGTAATTGTTTTCTTTAAAATATGGAACATCTACAACATTCTTCTTAAACACCACTGTCATTTTAAGGTTTCCGTCCCATGTCTTGCAGGAAGGGGCTTCATTTGAAAGGTATGTGTGGATGAGCATCATTGTAGAGAAAAATGTCCTGGGATCATCTCGAAAGGAAAAGTGGCTTGTTTTTGCATTAAAGATGTTTGAATACCCATCGCTTTCTTCACACCATTATTTCTTTACCATTATTTCACTGTGATTGTGGAAAATGTTTCTGTCAAATAAGCTTTATTCTTTCTTCTGCTGTTTTCCTTAGCCAGTAACATCTTTACGCTGCAGGACCTTACCCCAGAGGCTTGGGGGCGGGCATTGTGCTTGGGTGAAGTGAGGGGTGTGATAGGTAAGCTGCTAGAAATGTGTTTTTACAGCTCAAAAGAGTATTTCTGGATTGGATCTTGGACCTGGGGGGAAAAAAAACTTGGTATGAAAGTCATTATTGGGCTAATAAGTAAAATTGGAAAAAGTTCCATGGGTTAGAAACTAGTATTTAATCCATTTTAAATGTTCTGATTTGAGAATTATACTGTGGTTATATAACCGAATGTCTTTATTCTTAGGAAACACATGCTGAAATCTTTTGGTTAAAGGGCCATGGCTATTCTCAAATAGTTAAGAAAAAAATGTGTAAATATGTTTACGTACAGAGAAGTGGATAAAGGCAACTGGGCAGATGTTAACATTTGGGGAATCTGGGCTAAGGGGGGCAGCACTACAGGAGTGTTTTTTCCTCACTTTTGCAGCTTTTCTGGAAGTTTGAAATTATTTCAGAATTGGGGAAAAAAAAATCATGCCTGCTTCTTTGTGTTTGTCTCATTAGCCAAACTGGAACGATGTCCAGGCAGCAGAACCAGAACACCATCCAGGAGCTTCTGCAGAACTGCGCCGATTGCCTGATGCGGGCCGAGCTGATTGTGCAGCCGGTAGGCTCTCTTGTTCTCAAGCATCACCCACGCCTGATTTTGTTCCCCTTCCGATTATACGCTCACTGCCCTCACCTGTGCGTCCTTGCTCACTGCCTTCCTTCACTCAGTGTTTGGAGACTGTCTTTTCAAAACAGACTAGATAGGGATGTACCTCTTCTTAACCTACTTGCAATGTTGGTGTAACAATGGGAACCAGTTTTCACACAACAATTTTTTTTCAACAGTCGTTTACATTGCAGATTGCAACAGCTGTTGGAATTGCAACACACTGTTGTCATTTGTTTTGTAATACCTTCTTTTCCTAGAAATGCGTTATGTCACTGGATTGGGATGTATACCATCAATTTAATAAGTTTTTTTCAGGAAAAAATTATCATATTGTAAGAATAATTCTACTTGAAGAACAACAAAAAAATGGAATAATAAGCAATTGAAAATTGAGGGAAAATGGTAACACTTATGAGAGCCTCATGATAATTTCTTAGGATCTCATTGACACAGGCTTAGAAATCAGAGGTTCCATGATGTCTTTTCCGTTTAAAGTTTTTATTTCAAAAGACTGTAGTGTTCACATTTGCTCTGAATGTGCTAAAAACAGACTAGAGGATGATGGGGCCATGGCCACCTTTTCTCTTCCTTCCTCGATTTATTGGATCTCTTTAGTCTCCTCGATGCTGACATTAATGGATGGGTCAAATCTGGAATCTGGCTCATCACAAAGTACCCCTGCTCAATAAAAAGAGGGATTTTAATCAAATAAATTTATGTGTTCTGTTTGGTGACTATCTTAATGTTCTAATTTCTTAATTTTAGATATTGGGTGGGCTCTTGTTCTGGTTTATTCACTTTACTTTAATCCATGTGAAAAGATATTTGGGGCTCAGCAAACCAACTTTGTTCCAGTTCTGGTTATTTCAAGTCTCTGATTTGAAACACAGGCCTCTAAATGTTCACGTGACTCCTTTACATAAAGCTAAACAGGAGGCACCGGCGGCTTCGCGCTGAACACGCACACACCCCGTCCAGAACAGCTGCGGTGGCTTTGGATCTGTTTTACATGTAGCTCCGCAAATTTACACGGCATCATATTTTCAGGTTATTTTTACTTATATGCCCTGAGGTGCAGTCACGTCTGGGAAATGTACCGTATTCACTAATATTCCTGTTTAGAGAAGTAAGTCCAGTTAGAAGCAATTCTAGTATTCTAGAGAAAGCTCATATATGGCCCTGAAATAATTATAAATTCACAAGGAGTTGTAAAAATAGTACAGAGCAGTGTTGGGTACCCATCACCCAGCTTCCTCCGAAGGTGACATCTCACATAATTAATGCATCGTCAAAACAAGGAAATTAATTGTCCCAATATAGTGAATTAGACAGCTTTCTTTTTAAGATGTGAAAAATTATTTTCTCATAAGGTGCAGAAAAAGCTCAGTTTGTGTTTAAGAGACCTTGGCCGGTGTAATGATACAGTGTTCTTACCAGAGTATTGTTTCCATTAGATGAGAGTTCTGTGTAAATATGAAAGGTAGGTGTTTAAGATACAGAAGAAAGGGAAAGATTGGCATTCTGTAAATATACTTTTAAAAGCCTGGTGAAAATTTAAAATACAGCCCACAGATTTTGGCTAATGAACCTCCCTTTATTCTTTGTTTTAGGAACTGAAATATGGAGATGGAATACAGCTGGCTCGGAGCAGAGAACTGGAGGAGTATTTTGCTCAGGCCAGTGATCAGATGGAAATTACCGATAGCTTGATCAGAGAGATGCGGCAGATGGGCCAGCCTTGCGATGCTTATCAAAAAAGGTACTCCCCAGTTAGCACCAATGCAAAAGAATGTCGTATACAGTGACACTCAATCGCACGACCCAGTCCCTTGAGGGAAGCACAGATACTCACAAGGTCACGCTCGCTTACTTGGTATTTTGCGACTTTATGTCTCTCTAATACAAATTGACTTCAACCACTATCTTTATCTTTTGTGGACTCACAAAGCTGCCCTGAGAATTGAGCGGACCTGCCCAAAAGAGTGTACTTATTTGGAAGGGTTCAGTTTGTTATGTTAACTGTACCTCCCTTGAGGGGACAGGAAAGGCCTTGGGCCCAGCATTTGTCTTTTAAGGGTCTAATATCAAGTCAAGCTCAGTTTAATGAAAACAAAATTGAGAGTCTTAGAGTTGGAAATGCCGTTTAAAGCAGAGACGTGCAGTCAGATTTTGTTCTCATCACACCTGGAATTTTGCTCTCAAAATTCCCAGGGTGAAATTCTAGAGAAAGCAGAAGTGCTGCCAGGTTAGGCAAAGCCAGCGGCATGTTCTATGATGCTTCTGGCTTTGAGTATCATAATATTTAAGTTTTTGTATGTGACTCAGATTCCCATTATGTGGTAAAGAAAAATATTCTTCGAAGAATGCATTTGTGACCTCTGTACTGACACAAAAGAGACTCGGGAAAGGGGAAATTTGCCCAGCATGTGTTTTTGTGGGCTGTTTTCCTGTGCTGGTGTTCATTGTTTTCCTTTCCTTTCAGACTGCTGCAGCTCCAGGAGCAAATGCGCGCCCTCTATAAAGCCATCAGTGTCCCTCGAGTCCGAAGGGCCAGCTCCAAGGGTGGTGGCGGGTACACCTGTCAGAGCGGCTCCGGGTGGGATGAGTTCACCAAGCGTGTCACCAGTGAATGTCTGGGGTGGATAAGGCAGCAGAGGGTAAGTAAGCAGCTTTCAGAGGGACAGAGGCTGGCTCCCAAACATTCCAGGTCCGTGTAGGCCAGGCGTGTGGAACGGGCAGGGTCAGCCCAGCGGTCAGGACCACAAGGCACGTTCTGGACCTTAACTAGCTGCAACGACTTGCTGTTTTCGGAATTGTCCTCATGTACGATTTGAAAGTGGGCTTCTACTTTGAAATGAATGAAACTTGTCAGTTTTTTCCCCCCTTATATGGCGTAGAGAGTCAGCCTCATTGCTTTATAATCATACTTTATCACACAGGTAGTATTTAAGGGGTCTAATTTAATTAGTAGATTTTGACTAGCTTTTACTGTGCACACCTGCGAAATCTGTTCTGGGTCTTTATGTGCTAAAAAACTTCACTGTTCTACTCCAGTGGTAACTGATTGCATCTGTGTTATTGATAGGCATTTAAAAAAAAGTGTGTTGTGGAAGTTCATTTAAAATGTTAACAAATTTGGAGGAGCTGGAAACACACTGAAACTGGATATTCTGGTTGGGGCTCATTGATTGCCTACCTTATATTTTTGAAGTGTCAGCTGTCTTGTGCAATCATTACGTCATTGGTGTGGGAGGGAAGTTAAGTAATGGCAAGAGGAGTATGTGCTGAGCCTTTCCCTAGAACCGGAGTTTCTACACTGTACTTGTCAATTTAATTACTGTTTTGTTGTTTTATGTAGTAATTATGAGCTCTAATGAACAGGTGGCAGTAGAAATATGCCATAATCATGTAGCTGGGAATTTAATCATGAAAACCTGACACTAATGAACCATCCTTCTCCTGAGAAGGTGCCTATGTGGAGAGACCATTTGTTTTACGATGTGGCTGTGGTTGTAAGAAATACTGGCTATTTATTTATTTTATTTAAAGATTTTATTTATTTATTTTCAGAGAGAGAGGGAAGGAGGAGAAAGAGAGGGAGATAAACATCAGTGTGCTGGTGTGTGAGCGATATATTGATCGGTTGCCTCTCGCATGCCCCCTACTGGGGACCTGGCTCGAAACCCAGGCTTGTGCCCTGACTGGGAATCGAACCAGCAACCTTTTGGTTTGTAGACTGGCGTTCAGTCCACTGAGCCATAGCAGCCTGGGCAGAAATACTGGTTTTACTACTTGTTCTTGGACCAATTTAGCAGTGGTCCTAAAGTTTCTTAATGACTTAAACATTTTTCTATGTGTATTTTCCTAAGTGGTAAGGGTGTATGGGAGTAAACATTCATTCATTCAATCAACTTTTTCTCCCACTTATTATAAGAACTATATGACACTGTTACAGGAGGTAGGCTAAAAGTAAGTTATTAACCCCAGATACCTAAATACAAACCTTTTTGCATGTTTTCAGATTCCCTTCTAATGTTTGTTTTTCAGTCGAGATATTAGCCAGATACTGTATTCGTTTCGTGTTGGGTGTAGCTTTGTAAAAATTTCTTTGTAGCAACATTTTAAAATTTTGGAAAATGTCATTATCACATGGACTCAGTTTTCTGTTGTGTTGGGAGCATTTTCTAACAGTTGACGAGTGATGCTGTTCAGATCAGGTGGCCCCTATGGTTTCAAAAGAACGATGCAGCTTTATCACTTAATTGCTGGTTTGCTCTGGGATTCTCTTGGGCCCCCCTCTTCTTATCCCTTTTTCCCCGAAGCATAGCTTGCATTCTTCCTCTCATTCCCAGGAGACTGAGCTGCAGGGCCCAGCTGATAAGAGAGCAGTGTCCCCGCAGCACAGGCAATAGGCAGTCACACATCTCCTCTGCCAGGTTTTTGTTTTGTTTCCCTGACTTCTGTTTCTGCCGATGGACCAGTCAGATACTGCACACCTGGATGGTAATGAGGGGTTTGAGCGGGAACCTGGCCATCTTATTAATGTCCCAGTGCACTCACCTGTTTCTGTTAAAGCCAAAATGAGCTGTGGGAGAGAAGGGTCAAAGTCCTGGGTACATTTCAGTTGTCTGACTCTGAAATGGCTCCCCTTTCTGAAAGCTTGCCAAGTACATTAGAACATGGATGTGGCTTAGAACAATATGTGTTATGTTCCTGCTGTAATACGAGACTGGAATGTTTGCCCTTGGCATGTCTTGGAGATGACACAGCTGATTTGGAAATTTACATGTGCTCGTGCTAAAGAAAGATGAGATGATAGACTTACCGCAGCATGAAATTTGTGCTAAGGATAAGGTATACGATTGTCATTATGAGGCATTGTTAAATTTGAAGTAGTGGAGACAAAATAGGAAGTCAGATTTAATTTTTAAAAAGTTAATGTAAAGTCCACAGTTTCAATACTGCCAACATTAATTGAAGTTCAGGCATTGTATGTATATTGTAACTTCTCTTTGAAATGGGCCGTAGGGAGTTTCACATCCTGAAAGGTAATAGTAAATGCTGGACGTAAAGAGTCAACAATTATATTAACCAAAACAATTTCAAGAAAAACAACAAAAATACTTTTAGGTTAGCTGTTTAGCTTGGGAACTACTATGTAATTGTTTCAGATGCCCATTTAAAAATGACTGACTATAGAAACTTATCAGTGTTTTAGAACATACTATATGTTAGGTATAGTAAGTAGGTATGCCTATACACTATACGCATATATACATGTGCCACTTGCATGTGCACTGTAGATTTTTTGTCTTCAGAGGACATGATCTGGGCTTCAAGAATCTCATTTCTGAATCCGCCCCCACCCCACCAGCCTATTTGAGCTGAGGTCAGACAAGTTTTTGGCAACCCCCATTAGCTGTTTGGAAATCCCAAGCCTTTAAAACATTTTTTTTTTTTTTTGGCTTCCGTATTGATTATTTACACCTTCAGTTGGATGTAAAGGACGCTGCCTGTGTCTCTGGTGCTCTGACCGCTGGTGCTGTAGGTGAGATGCATCAGATGCACAGGGTCAGAAATGAAGGCCTCCCTCCCTCGGCAGGCGGACATGGACCTGATGTCCTGGGGCATGGACCCGACCTC
This sequence comes from Mormoops blainvillei, assembly GCA_004026545.1. Classification (NCBI taxonomy): domain Eukaryota; kingdom Metazoa; phylum Chordata; class Mammalia; order Chiroptera; family Mormoopidae; genus Mormoops; species Mormoops blainvillei. Next base: position 441,537 of record PVJD01000152.1, on the reverse strand, counting down.
GGTGGAGCAGAGCATCAACAGCCACAGGAGCACCCACAACGCCATTGAAGAATACCACTGGCACCTGGACAAAATTAAAGCCGACCTGGTACTTTGAAGTGTTTCATTTTAGATTCTCCAAAAAAGCGTAGTGAAGGATTGTGTAATTACTTGGTCCCAGGCAGTTTTGTCTGAGACGTCAGTCTGGGCTTACTTGCCCAAATGACTGGAAATTTAAAAAAAACCCATTTTATAAATCAGGAAGTAGAATTCAATAGATCTACTGGGGATTAGGTTAACACTGGGGTGAGGGGGGCAGTTAAACAAAAGGCTGAAGGCAAACCGACACTCATTTGTGGGTAGTCTGTAACTGAGTATTTTGGCGGTGGTACTTCTCTTCTGCAGAATGCAGAGCATCCCTTCAAATAGAGAAAATCTGACAATCATAGCACTTTATGTCCTTGGTGAATTCTTTTCTATGTGGTAATTAAAGTGTATCTCTCCTGGGGAAAATTAGGTCTCATCCTGATTCTTTTCCTTTGCTGAAAAGATTGACTTGAAGCTGGATGGCAAATTACAACATAAAATGTTCTTCTCATTTTAAGCACTCAGTTTCCTCCCAGATTTCTATACTTTTTTTTTTTTAAACTTATAACAGAACTCATTTCCCTTCTCCTTCTGGCTTTCTTTTTTACCTTACTTTTGTCCATTTGACTATCTGACCAATTTTCCCTAAGACCTAGGGAGCCCTAAATCGTATTTTCAAACTCTCTCAATTTTGTAACAAGCGAGTCTGTAGGTGGCAGTGATCAGGTCTTCACTTGTGGAGATGGCACCACCAGGCCAGGGAGGGTTTGCCTTCAGACCAGCGGGGGAAAGGTCCCTGTGAGTGAAAGATGTCCTGGGGAAAACAGTTTTTCTCTTTAAGGGTGTAAATACTGACAAAAAGGAGGTTTAGAGGGCCTGCTGTTTCTGTGCAAAACCAGAAGGGGAATGAAATCATTACCTGCTGTTTGTTGCCTTCTAGCGTGAGAAATCTGCCATCTACCAGTTGGAGGGGGAGTATGAAAACCTGCTGGTAAGCCGACTTATTTCTGAAACCTCTGCGTTCCGTTCCGTTCAGTTCAGTTCCGTTCAGTTCAGCTCCAAAACTATGGAGCACCGCCTTGGGGTAAGGCACCAACTAGGCGTTCCGCCTGATGACTCTGCAAGTACCTGGAAGTACGTAGGCTCAGGGGCTTGGAGATGCTAATTTCATTGCTGCTGTTGACGTTTCCTCTACAATTCAATTTTAAAAGATGTTTTTCTGAAGACGGTATTGAGTGCTGTTCTGTTTGCAAGTTAAGTGTCACATCAATAGCACTTGTTAAATAAAGCAATAAAGCTTTTCCACTTGTGAATTACAGTCTTTTTATGAGGTAGATAGAGGTTTCCCAGATCATTTTATGATAACCTCTGAATCAATTACTTGATTTAAAAGAGGAGATACCTTCATTCTTCTGCCTGTTTGTATTATACCATCTTTACTTTTTCAGTATTTTCTTGTTGGCAGTGCTACTTTTTAAATGATGTGGCTACTAGTGACACAACAGTTTCCTATTAGGTCCAGGTTTTGAGTGATGGCACCTTGATTTTTGGGGGCGTGGGAGAGGGCAGAGAAAGCTTGCTTTATCTTTTTAAGAATCCCCTTTTTCCCCTTTGTAGTCTAAAACTAATTATTGAACTCAAACATCAGTACCTGAATCAAGACCCTTCTGGATTAGGCTGTTGTCCTGAATCTAACATTGCTCCCTTGTTCATTGTAAGTTTGGATGTGTCCTATACCAGGTGGTCAGCGAATGCAAGAGGTTATCATTTTACTGATCCTTGTGCTTTTTTGGGGACCACATGGGTGTATCTGTGAAATCTGCAGAGAATACCATTAATCTGCATATTGTTATCCTAATGCTGCTTTTGAATGTCCTGTGCAGAAAGCATCCTCTGAGAGAATGGAACACCTGCGACAGCTGCAGAACATCATCCTGGCTGCCTACCGAGAGATCATGTGGATCAATGACTGCGAGGAGGAGGAGCTGCTCTATGATTGGAGTGACAAGAACACCAACATCGCTCAGAAACAAGAGGCCTTCTCGGTAAGCTTGCCGCCAGCCCCCACCCCAGCCCCCCGTGTTTGTAGATGCTTGCCTTGAGGCTGTCGCTTTAGAGGCCTAGGTGGTGGGGGTCAATGGACTTGTAATAATTTATCAGCCAGTTGTAATTCAGACTGTATTAAAATGGTCATGAAAAACCTTCCAGCATCAGCCACATACTGGATGATCTCAAACATCCTTTTTTGGTCTTAAAAATCCTAGGATTCTTTTTTTTTTAATAATAAAGTTTTTTCCCCCTATTTTTAGTTTTTATTAATTTGGGGGGGTGAGGAGAGAGAGAAAAACATTAGATTTTTGTTCCACTTACTTATCCATTCATTGGTGGTTTTCTTGTATGTGCACTGACTGGGGATCAGACCCACAACCTCAGCATATCAGGATGACGCTACAACTAACTGAGCCACTGGCCAGGGTTCAAAGCAAAAAAAAAAGCTAGGATTCTTGAGGAAACATAACAAGATTCCTTGGTATTGTCCATTTCCCAAGTACAGTTTTGTATTTGACATCCAATGGTGGATATGCTGGAAGGTCAGTGGCCACTTACTCTGAATGATTGGTTTTTCTTTCATTCACAGATACGCATGAGTCAACTGGAAGTTAAGGAAAAGGAGCTCAATAAGCTTAAACAAGAAAGTGACCAGCTTGTCCTGAATCAGCATCCAGCTTCAGACAAAATTGAGGTAGGCTTCATGAGCTTTACATTCTTAGTAGGAAATAAAAGGAAACTTTTCATAAAAGAAGCCTATACAAATGATTAGTTCTTACCCATCATAAAGCCATGACAAATTTATCTTATATTTTTGGATGAGTACCCTAGACCAGGGCTTGACAGTCTTTTTTCTGGAAAGGACCAAATAATATTTTAGATTTGCTGGCCAACTGGTCTCTGTTGAGATTATTTAACCCTGCCATTGCCGTGTGAAAACAGCCATAGCAGTATGTAGATGAGTGAGCGTGACCATGTTCCAATAAAACTATGCATAAATGCAGGCAAGTGGGCCAGATGTGGCCCCATAGAGCTGTCGTTTGCTGACCTCTGTCTTAGAGTGCCATCTGTTGGCTGTGCATTAGCTGTTGGCACTGGTATGGTCACATTGGTTGTTTAAAAAATGTAAATATTTCCGTATCAGCCGGGAAGAGTCATTGCCTTAAGCCCCTCAAGCCCTCCGCATGGATGCCTTGGACCTCCCTGTGATCTAGGAACAGGCCTTGGTGCAGTGGGAAAACCGTATTCCAGGGCTATCCCCAGTGTGTGTTCTTTTTTTCTTTTTTTTAAAAAACAATTTTATTTATTTGTTTTTAGAGATAGGGGAAGGAAGGGAGAAAGAGAGGGAGAGAAACATCAGTGTGTGGTTGCCTCTTGCAGGCCCCCTACTGGGGACCTGGCCCTCAACCCAGGCATGTGCTCAGACTGGGAATTGAACCAGCAGGCAACCCTTTGGTTCTCAGGCCGGCACTCAGTCCACTGAGCCACACACCAGCCAGGGCCCACCCCTAGTGTCTGTCCTGATTGGTCAGTAGCTATGCCCTTTGGGTGAATAGTTTGAGTAACACTCCTCATGGTATCTATTTGTTAAAACTGGTTTTAAAATTTTAATTTCTACCATACCAAGAGTTCCCTGTTGGAAAATTCTGTTTTTAATATTTGGGAAAAAGTTTGCTTGATTTGGAATTAAAGAAAAAATATTTCATAGCTTCATTCAGGCTCATGAAGCTCCAGAAGGATAGATGCCTGCCACAGTATGGCTGAGTGGTGGTGAGACAGCTGGTGTTTTCTTGTTTCAGGCATACATGGATACTCTTCAGACACAGTGGAGCTGGATTCTTCAGATCACCAAATGCATCGACGTTCATCTCAAAGAAAATGCTGCCTACTTTCAGGTTTTTATACTTAGTAATAACTTATTTGTCTTTTAGGTCTTAATTCCTCATCTTTTAAATGTTTTAAAAAGAACTGAAAACAATCTTCAAACTATTGCCTACATACTATTTTTTTGGTTTTTAGTTTAGAGGAACATAGGTTGGTAGGTTAATGTACTTTCTGCTCCAATCTTTTCTTCAGCCACCTATCAGATAGGCTCTTTAGGAAGATAGTCCTTGAAATAGAAAGAGCAGATGATACTGTGTATTGAGTTGCTTTTCATTGACGCGGTACACTCTCATTCTTAATAGTTTTTTGAAGAGGCCCAATCGACAGAAGCCTACCTGAAGGGCCTTCAAGACTCCATCAGGAAGAAGTACCCCTGTGACAAGAACATGCCCCTGCAGCGCCTCTTGGACCAGATCAAGGACCTGGAGGTATCATCTCCGACCCAGGCCCTCGGCAGCCTTACACAGGGGAGATAAAATGCCCCTGTCCAATGCAGCACAGACTGCTGATTGGCACTGCTATGTAGAACAACGTGTGTCCCAGGCTCACACAAGCGTTTTCTTCATCTTTCAGTGGCTTTTCTCAAAATAAATTTCTTTACAGGCTCAGCTCCTATAGGAAATTGCTTTTGCTAAAGTAATGACTATTGTTCAAAACAAAATAGAAAAACATGAAAATTCCTTTGGAAAAGCATACTTCAGGTTTTATCAATGTGCTTTACACAATGATATTCTATTCTTTCCTGCCCACTTAATTCATGGCTGTGTAGCTTCTGGAGTCACTTATTATGAAAGGTTGTCATAGCCTGTGAAGATAGGTGACTTTGTGGCTTTTTACAGCAAATACAACTATACTAATATCTCATTTGTAATGTCATAGTAGCTATATTAATGTTATTTGAAGATCTTTTAAAAAATGCAGAGCATCTATGTTAATGTATGATTTTATTCACAACTGTAGAAAGAACGAGAGAAAATCCGTGAATACAAGCGTCAGGTACAGAACTTGGTGAACAAGTCCAAGAAGATTGTGCAGCTGAAGCCACGTAACCCAGACTACAGGAGCAGTAAGCCCATTATTCTCAGGGCTCTGTGTGACTATAAACAAGACCAGGTGTGTACTCACAGATGCAGAGCGACACCAAAGCTTCCCCTTCCTCTACACGTAGGTTTTTGTGAATCGAGAGCAGAAGTTACCGAAGGGTCCTGTGAGCACCACGCTAAACAGCAAGTGCTGAACAAGCAGCAGCTTGTTCTGAATCCCATGATAGTTGTCAGTGGTGAAAACGGGGCTTATTTTTACACTATTCTAAGTCTTCGTACTTTTTTCATTCTAAGGTGCAAAACTTACTTATCTATGATCACTCTTATCTTTAAACTTCTAACATAAGAGAAATGAGGCCTGTGACCTTTGTGCTGCATCTGAAGTGAGTGTCAGTGCAGATTTTATGCGGTATTAAGCATATCGCTTCTCCAGGCTCTGTGGTAAATACAAAGTAAAAAGTAAGTCGAAATGGAGATTGAAGTACATACATATCAAGCTTGTTACATTTCACTAGTTAAGATAGTTGTCATAGATTTAGTATCCATTTTAAGAAGCTATATAGAGTTAACTTAGAAAAGAAGCCATTTGGATGCTGGAGTTAATTTAGAAAGTTATTTTTCTGAGGACCTGATACCAGAATTTTTTTTTCTTTAAAAATGTTTATTGAGCGAACGAATGAGACACGTGATTTGCACACACTAAAATCTAATAGGTAAAACATGAAGTCACAGACAAAGAAAAGCCATGTGGTGAGTTTTTGCTTTTACAAAAGGATTCCTCACTTTATTAGTGGATTCCTCAGGCTATCTTTGGAAAATTATTTCACCTAATTCACTTTATACATACCTTTCAGGCTCACAGGTATTATGCGAAACATCAGTGTGGTTGGGTTGTGTAAAGATTAGCTTCGTTTGAGGCGAAACTAATAAGGTAAAAGCTCAGATAGTTTGTACATTTTCATCTCTGTTTCTGTCTTTGAGAAAAAGAGATAAAAATGTGTCCTCATAAAAATGTGTCCTCATGAATAAAGCCAAAACCCAGGGTTACTTGCCTTACAGAAAATCGTGCACAAAGGTGACGAGTGCATCCTGAAGGACAACAATGAGCGCAGCAAGTGGTACGTGACAGGCCCGGGAGGCGTGGACATGCTCGTACCCTCTGTCAGTCTGATTATCCCTCCTCCAAATCCTCTGGCTGTGGACCTCGCCGGCAAGTAAGTTGTTGAAGTTTCTCAGAGGGGCGTGAATGGGAGTAGCGAGAAATGGGGCAAATACTTATACAAGAAACTTAGACGCACTGTTTGTTACTATAACTCCACCCTCCCAAGGAAGCTCATGAATGTCCCCTTACATTGTCTTACAATTTTGTGTTGAAGATACTATAGTTATTATGGGAGGATAAAAACTAATGTTTGACTATAAGAGGGCTAGAGTATGTAGTTGTCATATACTTAAAAGGCATTGTTTCAGAGCTTTTCCCTTCTTAGACAATCAGTAATTTTGCATGTAGGCGCAAATATTAAATGCCCTTAAGATCAATATTCACTCATTGATAAGTGGAACATTCGTTTTACAAATTGTCCATGGCAGTGTCTTCTAAACTGCTAGTCACGGAAATCTTCAGCACCCTCAGAATACGGAGCGCGGCGTAATGAGCCCTGTGTGCTCATTTCCAAGCTCCGGCAGCCGCTAGTGTTCGTGACCGCACTCTCCCTGTGGCCTCACCCAGTGTTAGACCTCTATCAGTTAAAAAGTGTGTCCTGCCAACAGCGTACAATGAAAAATCACACTCTGTATTCTGATCGAAGTGATTCACACTATCTGTACTAATATAGATGATTGAGAATGCACTTTTGGAGAGTAAATTAGGCCAAATACATTGCAGTGTTGAATGTTTTCAAAATAATACATTTGCCCATTACTCTGTTAGTTCTTTAGTTTTTTTGTATAGTCGTGTAAGCAGAGCCAGGCTTCCCGTATGGGACAAAGTTTGAAAGCCAGCCAGGCTCACCGTGTTTTCCCCTTGTGTTTCCTAGGATCGAGCAATACTATGAAGCCATCTGGGCTCTGTGGAACCAACTCTACATCAACATGAAGAGCCTGGTGTCCTGGCACTATTGCATGATTGACATCGAGAAAATCAGGGCCATGACTATTGCCAAGGTATGTCCCCAGGGCCACCCAGGCTGCCTGGAAGTAGGCACCAAGCTACGCCCCACAGTGAGTGTCTCTGCTAGTCAGACCTTCTAGCGATGCAGCTACTGCTGTTGTATCTCATCGAGAGAATCAGCTCAGCCTGCCATAGAGGTTCTGGTCTGTCCAATATGCAGTGGGAGGAATTCACATGTGGCCGGTTCCAAGACTCACTAAAGTTACCTGACAGACCAGTAGCACCCGCGGAAAAGGCACCTGGTCCTTTCGTATTCCAGATCCTAGTCTTTGATGGAATGGAAAGTTAGGTCATCAGTTAGGGACTGGATGTCACAGAAGTGAAAGTTGGAATAGAATTCTTGGAAGAACATCAAAGCATTAGTTACTCAAGAGCAGTGGTTTTCAAATTGGGTCTAAGAATTCCAGATGACACGGTCCTTTCGGGACAGCAGGGATGGCAGTGCGGAGAGGGGCATGAAATGGGTAATTGTTGGTTCCCCTTAACCTTTTCTCTTTTTAGTCAGAACAGCTTTGCTGTGACCTGCTTTACATTTGGGGCTTCTGAATAATATTTCCTTTGACGAATAAAATTCTGTAGGAAAAAAAAAATCAACAACCCATTGCTGTGTTTCTTAGGAACAATCTGCACACCCCAAAGACCTTTTCTATCTTAATGGGCCAATGATGAACGATGCCGCAGCCCCGTCGCACACAGGGTATTTCTCAGCAGACTTTTTCTTGGTCACACTGTGGGGGCAACCCCGTTTCACTTCTACCTGGTTTACTTCCAGCTGAGAACAATGCGGCAGGAAGATTACCAGAAGACACTAAAGGACCTCGAGTCCCATTACCAAGAGTTCATCACAAACAGCCAAGGCTCGGAGATGTTTGGAGACGACGACAAGCGGAAAATGCAGACCCAATTCACGGATGCCCAGAAGCACTACCAGACACTGGTCATTCAGCTCCCTGGCCACCACCAGCACCAGACAGGTGGGTTGGGAGCAGCTTTCTCTATCAACCGTGCATGCAGTTTTCAAAAGAAAGTAGCAGGCATAAAACTAGTTTCAGAATCATTTCTTTGAAAAGTAATCCATTAAAATTCAATTATGTGCTAAATTTTCAGAATGAAAACAAATGAAGTAGATACACTTTTATGTAGAATGGCTTTTTTTTTTTTTTGAGACCTAGCACCCTTCTACCTAGGCATTCTCTGATTCTTGTGGTCCAAACATATTTTTACAGTAACCACAACTGAAATCACTCACCTTGGTTCCTGCCAAGACGTCAACCATAATAAAGTAATTGAAACCAACAGAGAAAATGACAAGCAGGAAACGTGGATGCTGATGGAGCTCCAGAAGATTCGTAAGCAGATGGAGCTTTGCGAGGGCAGGATGGCTCTTAAAAACATCCTTCTGGACGACCAAGGGTCTTCTCACCATATCACATTGAAAATAAATGAGCTAAAGGTAGGTATCCATTAATATTTTCCCTGATTCCAGGTATGTTTATATTGATCTGCAACCTAATAACAACAACAACAGCAACAACAAAAAACCTCATTTACATATTCATAGGCAAGAAACACTAATTTTTGATAAAACAGGTTTCTGGCATGATTTTTTTTTTCCCATGCTTCCAAATTTGTAGATGTTTATCAGGCTGGGGGTTAAGCCACATTTCCTGTGAGTTCGTGGGTTACAGAATCAGGCTACACTGTTTTTCCTTTGTGCCATATAGTACTTTGTTCATTCCAAAGTTTTCACAAACATTAATTTGGCTTCTGCTTAACACAGCTTATGATAGGGACTAGACAGGTAGAATTATCTTTATTTATAGACAGGAAACTGGCACTGAGAGAGTTGGATGGTGGAGTAAAAACTCAAGGCCACTGATGGAGCTGGGACCACAGCCCAGGTGTTTTAGCTTGAAACTGAGTGATCTGCTCTGTGATTCACACAGTAGTGATTCACTACTTTGGAATATACAAGGTCTGCACCCTGTGTAAGGGGTTACAGTTACACAGTGCTGATAGGACCTCCCTGAAGAAGGAAGCGAAAGGTCCAGCCTGTCTCTTTCTTGAATCCTTTACACTTAATGAACTTTTTAAAGGCAAAAATGATCACAGGAGTCACAGAGTTAACTCAAAAGAGCATGCCTTTATTTTTTTTTATTTTTTATTTTTACAGAGTGTGCAGAATGATTCTCAAGCAATTGCTGAAGTTCTCAACCAGCTTAAAGATATGCTGGCTAACTTCAGAGGTTCGGAAAAATATTGCTATTTACAGAATGAGATATTTGGGCTGTTTCAGAAGCTGGAAAATATCAATGGTGTTACAGATGGCTACTTAAATAGGTAATCACAACTAACACTTATCTCTGACCTTTTGCTTTGGTCAAGCTTTATTTTGTCAGACTTCTTTTGCTTTATATGCTTGGCTTGCTGAATCCATTACCTTACAGTTTCTGTTTTCCCTAGAGGCTTACTTAACAGTCTCCTGTGCTTTTGAGGGAGAGTCCTCTAAATAAGGGTGTTAATTCTGCTGGTTCAGGATCTAGTGTATGTTACATTTAAGGTATACTCTAAGGGCCAGGACTTGGAATTCTCCAGTTAGTGCAAACTGATGATCTGAAGCATAGGGGTAGGAAGAGGGTATTGTTCCTGCAGCTTATAAACTAGGCAAAATAACTACCTCGTTTAATATTGTTCTCTTTCATTAATAGTGGCAGGAGCCAGATGTTCAGAGTTTAATGAAGTCACCAGCAATACCGTTTGCCTCTTTTGCTCCTTACAGCTTATGTGTAGTGCGAGCGCTACTCCAGGCCATCCTCCAAACAGAAGACATGTTAAAGGTTTACGAAGCCAGACTCACTGAAGAGGAAACTGTCTACCTGGATCTGGACAAAGTGGAAGCGTACCGCTGTGGACTGAAGGTAACCTGAAGGGATGTAACAGTGGCCCACTTTATAGGAAGGAATTCAGGACTGAATCCCCAATGATAAAGCTTCACTGAGTTTTCATGAGTTTTGAGGATTACCAAATTTTGTTGGCCACACATGTTGATATTAGTGTTGTCGCTAGTGCACTGTTTTCCAGAGCGTATTAGTAGGACCTCTGTGAGAAAGAAATTTGTGGTGAGACGAGGCTGGGGAATGCTTAGTTAAATGTAGTTAAATGGGTTTCTTTACTATAGGACTTCTCAGAACTGTTAATACATTAATATATGTTATAATTATTCAGGAATGGAATGGAGTGTAATATTTGGCATTTCCCAAACTATTTACACATTTAATTTTTTTAATGGGGTAGCACAAGGAGCTAAATCACTGGCGCAAATATTGGGAAATGCAATCCATAAATATATTTTCCTGAATTGATTATGACTTAAAAATATGAATATTCTAAAGAGTTTTATAATTTTTTTTTAAATTTGGTGACTTCCAGTGAGTCATGAAGTAGATGAGATACTCTTTTTTTTTCTCTGATGACAGAAAATCAAAAATGACTTGAACTTGAAGAAGTCATTGTTGGCCACCATGAAGACAGAACTGCAGAAAGCCCAGCAGATCTACTCCCAGACTTCACAGCAATATCCCCTTTATGACCTGGACCTGGGCAAGTTCAGTGTAAAAGTCACACAGCTGACAGATCGCTGGCAGAGAATAGACAAACAGATAGACTACAGGTATGCTGACCTCCCTCCGCACTCTCTTCCCTTTTGTTTGTTCCCAAGATAATGTCACTTGAAATAATCAGTATAAAAAATAGTGGTTCTGTTTTGTGTGTAAGTTAGCCAGCACAGGTGTTCTATTTATGGGCTGCCTATAGGCAGCTCTGGGGGCAATGGAAGACAGTGCGTCACAATCGCCAAGCTTAACCCACTCATGCTAGGTGCCATCCGGGTTCTTCGGGAAATAGCAGAAGACATAGCTCATGCTCCTCTGTGCCCTGTAAACAAGCTCTTGTCATGACTGTTGGAGGAAGTAGATGCTTTTTCACTAAAAGTTTTTGAAAATTAAATCTTAACAAAAGAAATGCCTTATTGCACACGAGGGTTTAAAAATATCTCCTGAATCTTGCTTGTAGTTTATTCTACTAGTAGAGCTTTTTAAAAACATCTGTATTGATATGTAATTCACATCATACAATTCACCTATTTAATGTGTACAATTCAGTGGTTTTTAGTATATTCAGAATTGTGTAACCATCACCACAATCTTAAGTTCAGAACATTTTCATCACCCCCCAAAAAGAAACCCTGTACCCACGAACCATCACTACCTCCCAACTTGCTGTCTACATAGATTTGCCTGTTCTGGACATTTCATACAAATGGAATCATACAATATATGGTGATTTGTAACTGGCTTTTTTCACTTAGCATAGTGTTTTCGAGGTTCATACACGGTGTAGCGTGTGTCAGTGCTCCATTCCTTTTTATGGCTGAATGATATTCTGTGTATGGACATATACTATGTTTTGTTTGTCCTTTCATAGGTTGATGAATATTTGGGTTGTTTCCAATTTTTGACTGTCATGAAAAATGCTACTATGAACATTCGTGTATAACTTTTTGCGTGGATGTATATTTTCATTTCTCTTAGGTATATGCCAGGTGGAATTGCTTAGTCATCCGGTAGCTTTATGTTAAGTACTTTGAGGGACAATGGCAATGCTTTAACAATTTTAATAATTTTATCTGTGTTTTCCCTAGATTATGGGACCTGGAGAAACAAATCAAGCAACTGAGGAACTATCGTGATAACTATCAGGCTTTCTGCAAGTGGCTCTATGATGCCAAGCGCCGCCAGGATTCCTTAGAGTCCATGAAGTTTGCAGATTCCAACACAGTCATGCGATATTTGAATGAGCAGAAGGTAAAAGTCAATGTGTCATTCCATAGCTGTTTTGAAATTATTTGTCTGTAAGCTGTATTTTTCTCTGGCTTACATAGCAGTGCCTAGGTTTGAAATGATTGATATTACAAACCTATTTTGTGAATGCTTAAAGACTGCTCAGAGGGAAACAGTTGACATATTTACAAAGAAATGCAATTATGAATCTAGAAATAATGTAATGTTTTACTAAAGCATTTTTATAAATTGAGGTGAAAGGACCAGCAAAGAATTCTGACTAGAAAGTAACCTTTTAGGTAGATAATGAGAAGCCGAAGAACTTTGTTCTCTTTTCTGAACAGAACATATGCTCATCTCCTAAGGTTGAACGGTGAGAATGTGGGGTCAGTCAGTACATATAGTAATAAACTGAGAGAGAGAAAAAAAACCAAGTAACAGTGGTTAAAGAGTGAAATAACGTTTATTTTAATATATGTATATACTTTAACAATTGTAAATAATGTTTTATTTTTTATGTAGAACTTGCATAATGAAATTTCTGGCAAACGAGACAAAGCAGAAGAAGTACAAAAAATTGCTGAACTTTGTGCAAATTCAATTAAGGTATGCTGGTTTTACAAATAATGTTGATATTTGATCAAGAATATTGTTAAATGCATTATTTTCTGATTGACTTCCAAGATTATAAACTTCTTGAGGAAAGCAGTTATGGATTTCACATGTTCTCTCTGGAACAAACCATAAAAATTTATTATCCGTTAACTTGAATTCATTACACATTGGCAGTCTCTATGGGAACGAACTGGTCTTCAATCTTTAGACTGGTGGCATGTGCCAAATTCTCCAGTTAGCTTATAAAGATGTACTGCTCAATTTAATAATGCAACATTGGCTGCTTGGGCACTAGCTGCACAATGAGAGCCTTTGGGGTTGGTCATTAGAAATACAGCTTGATGATTTGGAACTGTGGAATTGTGGCTGTCAGTAACTCCTTTTAAGTTCACTAAGTATGTTTTCCTTAAACTCGATTATTCTGCAGGACTATGAACTCCAGCTGGCCTCATACACCTCAGGACTGGAAACTCTACTGAACATACCTATAAAGAGGACCATGGTTCAGTCTCCCTCTGGGGTGATTCTGCAAGAAGTATGTCTATCATTACATATCTCGTAGGGCCTGCCCTTCCTTCTACCTCTCCCCTTTTCCCTGTCCTCTTCCTGTCTTACCTCCAGCCCCTAAACTCACCCCTTGGTACCGAATATCCACTCAGAAAGATCCAGGAGTGGGTTATGCTCCTTCCGGTGTGAGTCATCACTACGTGATGCATTTTAGGAAATGATCAGTAGAAGTCTGAATCTGTTGTCCATATATTAGACTCTTTGCAGAAATCAGGCTTAAATCTGGATTTAATGAGGGGCACTTTTAAAATAAAAAAATACCTTGTGGATTTTTAAAAGACAGCTTTTTCCCAAAGATGTCAGAGAACATCACCCATCACGGGGCTTAAGGGAAACACCTTGAAGTGATGAGGATGGACTACAATGTTTTTAGGCCTTTATTTTGATGTGCTACCAGAATTTGGCATTAGCACGCATGAAAGAAGGGAATTAACTCTTTAAATTATGATTTTACTATTTCGTTGTTTTAGAAAACGGTATCAGTCAACTTGCATATGCCCTTTTTGGGAATGTAATACCTTTTTTTTTCTTCCTTCATTCCTTTCCTCCAAGGCTGCGGATGTGCATTCTCGGTACATAGAACTGCTTACAAAGTCTGGAGACTATTACAGATTCTTAAGTGAGATGCTGAAGAGTTTGGAAGATCTGAAGGTAATTTACTTATTTTCCTTGAAGCGTCAAAAAATAAAGTAGAGTAGAACTTATTTTTACTGCCTCATTAGAACATAGATTTGGGCATACTTACTGGGAAAACTATGTTTTCTGTACACAATTAGTATAATACAGTTTGCTTATAAGCCTGGCATTAGTCCCGTGCTCCAGTATACTGCTTAAAATGCCTTAGTAATATTTGCAAAATTATGACTATTTTACCTTGCCCCAAACCAGTAATTTTATTTATTGTTCGATCAAGGAATTTGCTTTATTTCTTTGTGCTAAATTAAACCCAAGAACATCCTAGGTGAGCTGTATTTGAATTTTTTCATGTTGAGTGATTAATTTATTCCTTATTTCAAATATTTGAATTGAGTATGTAACCTACTTTTATACCTTGAAATAAAACATAATTTACAAAATCATAAGCTTTTGATCTTGGAAGAAAAGACCTCATTTGCAGATGAGGAGGCTGAAACTCAAATGTATATCATTTGATAAGATCATACAAGCAGTCAATAGGAAAATTATGAGGAAAATACAGATTTATTGCATTTTTGTCAAGTCGTGTTTGTCCTATACCACCGTGTGTGTGTGTGTGCTATGTATGCACATGTGTGTGCTTGTATGTGTGTCTGTATATGTGTGCGTTTGCGAGTTGTATAGAGAAGTGAGAATGTACATTGGTCTGGGAGTGGGAAAGTACAGCTTCTTTCTTGGGATATGAGGTGTTTTTGTTTCAACATATTTTTGATTTGACTTTTATAGCTGAAAAACACCAAGATTGAAGTTTTGGAAGAGGAGCTCAGGCTGGCCCGAGATGCCAACTCCGAAAACTGCAATAAGAATAAATTTCTGGATCAGAACCTGCAGAAATACCAGACGGAGTGTTCCCAGGCCAAAGCAAAGCTTGTGAGCCTGGAGGAACTAAAGAGACAAGCTGAGCTGGATGGAAAGGCAGCGAAGCAAAATCTAGACAGGTGCTATGGCCAAATAAAAGACCTCAATGAGAAGATCACCAGACTGACTTACGAGATCGAAGATGAAAAGAGGAGAAGAAAGGCCGTGGAAGACAGATTAGATCAACAGAAGAGTGACTATGACCAACTGCAGAAAGCCAGGCAATGTGAAAAGGAGAACCTTGGTTGGCAAAAAATAGAGTCTGAAAAAGCCATCAAAGAGAAGGAGTGCGAGATAGAAAGGTTGAGGATTCTTCTGCAGGAGGAGAGTGCCCGGAAGAGAGAATATGAAAATGAGCTGGCAAAGGTAAGAAACCACTATAATGAGGAGATCAGTAATTTAAGGAACAAGTTTGAAACAGAGATTAACATTACGAAGACCACCATTAAGGAGATTTCCATGCAAAAAGAGGATGATTCCAAAAATCTTAGAAACCAGCTTGAAAGACTCTCAAGGGAAAATCGAGATCTGAAGGATGAAATCGTCAGGCTGAATGACAGCATCCTACAGACCACTGAGCAGCGAAGGCGGGCTGAAGAAGATGCCCTTCAACAAAAAGCCTGTGGCTCTGAGATGATGCAAAAGAAACAACATCTGGAGGTGGAGCTTAAGCAGGTAATCCAGCAGCGCTCTGAGGACAATGCAAGACACAAACAGTCCCTGGAGGAGGCTGCAAAGACTATTCAGGACAAAAATAAGGAGATTGAAAGACTGAAAGCTGACTTTCAGGAGGAGGCCAAGCGCCGCTGGGAATACGAAAATGAACTGGCTAAGGTAAGAAACAGTTATGATGAGGAAATCATTAGCTTAAAAAACCAGTTTGAGACAGAGATCAACATCACCAAGACGACCATCCACCAGCTCACCATGCAGAAGGAAGAAGACACCAGTGGCTATCGAGCTCAGATAGACAACCTCACCAGAGAAAACAGGAACCTATGTGAAGAAATAAAGAGGCTGAAGAACACTTTAGCCCAGACCACGGAGAATCTCCGGAGGGTCGAAGAGAACATCCAGCAGCAGAAGGCCACTGGCTTGGAGGCGTCTCAGAGAAAGCAGCAGCTGGAGATCGAGCTGAGACAAGTCACTCAGATGCGAACAGAGGAGAGCCTGAGATATAAGCAGTCTCTTGATGATGCAGCCAAGACGATCCAGGATAAAAACAAGGAGATAGAAAGGTTGAAACAACTTGTAGAATCAGAAACAAATGAACGCAAATGCCTGGAAGATGAAAAGGCTAAATTACAAAGGGCCCAGTACGATCTGCAGAAAGCAAATAACAGTGCATCAGAGACAATAAGCAAATTGAAGGTTCAGGAGAAAGAACTAACACGCCTGAGAATTGACTATGAAAGGATTTCCCAGGAGAGGATTGTGAAGGAGCAGGACATCACGAGATTCCAGAATTCTCTGAAAGACTTGCAGCAGCAGAAGCAGATAGTGGAAGAAGAACTGAATCGGCTGAAGAGGACAGCCTCAGAAGACTCCTCCAAGAGGAAGCAGCTGGAGGAGGAGCTGGAAGGCATGAGGAGGTCTTTGAAGGAGCAGGTGATAAAAATCACCAGCCTGACCCAGCAGCTGGAACAGGCATCCATTGTTAAGAAAAGGAGTGAGGATGACCTCCGGCAGCAGAGGGACGTGCTGGACGGCCACCTGAGGGAGAAGCAGAGGACCCAGGAAGAGCTGAGGAGGCTCTCCATGGAGGTAGAGGCCCTGCAGCGGCAGTTGCTCCAGGAACAAGAAAATGTCAAACAGGCTCACTTGAGGAATGAACATTTCCAGAAGGCGATAGAAGATAAAAGCAGAAGCTTAAATGAAAGCAAAATAGAAATTGAGAGGCTCCAGTCTCTCACAGAGAACTTGACCAAAGACCACTTGATGTTGGAGGAAGAACTACGGAACCTGAGGCTGGAATACGACGAACTCAGGAGGGGCCGAAGTGAAGCAGATCTTGATAAAAACGCAACCATCTCTGAATTAAGGAGCCAACTGCAGATCAGCAACAACCGGACCCTGGAACTGCAGGGGCTGATTAATGATTTACAGAGAGAGAGGGAAAATTTGAGACAGGAAATTGAGAAATTCCAAAAGCAGGCTTTAGAGGTATTCACAAATATTTGATCACAGCTCCCCTGTCTCTCAAATAATTCACTCCATTATCATCTTAACCTGAACTGTGCTCTTGCTGCTGATACGGATGCTTGTATAGAGTCTGTTTTTCTTTTTATTACTGAACTATTATCTGTAATCATCCAGACAGCTGCTTTTAAGTAATTTCAGTGCTTTTTGCCCTTCTAGTCTGTCACTGCATCAGATTGAAGTTTCGGACTGTGTTTGGCTCTGCTTTTACAACATCAGCATGGGTAACCTGTGTTTGGCCCTGCTTTTACAACATCAGCATGGGTATAACATCAGAGATCACTTCCTCTGAGTATTGCACTCTATTTTCTAGAAGCTAGCTCCTACTTAGTGAGCTATGACCTACATTTTAAATTTAATTTAAAAAAATAATAAAATCCTTGTAGGCATTTTCTGGGCAATATTAAAATCACTTTCTCTCTTACTTACATTAATTTTTCTGCATGCACTGTTCTTCTCTCTTGATCATGGCCCTGTTTGTTTGGCTTTTATTTTTTTTTAACCCCTAATTTAAAAATTTAACTTCTTTAACTTTTAATACAGTTGACTTCTATAGACAATATTTGTGTGGGACCGGGTGTGGGGTATGCATATATCCAAAGATTTTTATTGCTTTTTAAAACATATTAGTGTAGCTGTAACAGGTGACATGTAGGTATAGCAGGTGTAATTACCTGGAATAGAACTCCCTGTATTTTTTCAAAACGTAATTACTGTTAAGAATTTAAGACAGGACTACCACTTCTCCTAGTTCCCTTTCTGGAAAAAATAGTTTAAGTATGAAGCCATTTCTCAAAGTGGCAGCATGTAGCTACAGAAGGTGAGATGTAGGTATAGCAGGTGTAATTACCTAGAACAGAACTCCCTGTATTTTTTTAAAAAGTAATTACTGTTAAGAATAAGACAGGACTACCACTTTTCCTAGTTCCTTTTATGGAAAAAATAGTTTTAAGTATGAAGCCATTCCTCAAAGTGGCAGCATATAGCTAGAGAATTTTTTTCATGAATGGGAAGGATGACAAAATAACATCGTAGCCAGGGAAAATGAAGAAAGGGAAAATAAGTAAACAAGTATTTCTTTTTAAAAATGTAGGAAAAGAGGTTGAATTATGATAGTCATATGATATGATCCAAACATATTTTTTCCATTTCTTTCTTTTTAAATTCTAGGCATCTAATAGGATTCAGGAATCAAAGAGTCAGTGCACCCAGGTGGTACAGGAAAGAGAGAGCCTGCTGGTGAAAATCAAAGTTCTGGAGCAAGACAAGATCAGGCTGCAGAGGCTGGAGGATGAGCTGAACCGCATGAAAGCAACTCTAGAGGCAGAAAGTAGGCTGAAGCAACACCTCGAGTGTGAGAAACAACAAATCCAGAATGACCTGAATCAGTGGAAAACTCAATATTCCCGCAAAGAAGAGGCTATTCGAAAGATAGAGTCAGAAAGAGAAAAGAGCGAGAGAGAGAAGAACAGCCTTAAGAGTGAGATTGAAAGACTCCAAGCAGAGATCAAGAGGATTGAAGAGAGGTGCAGGCGAAAGTTGGAGGATTCTACACGGGAGACACAGTCACAGTTGGAAACAGAACGCTCCCGACTTCAGAGGGAAATTGACAAACTGAAACAGCGCCCTTATGGGTCCCATCGGGAGACCCAGACTGAGTATGAATGGACTGTTGATTCCTCCAAGCTGGTGTTTGATGGACTGAGGAAGAAGGTGACCGCAATGCAGCTCTACGAGTGCCAGCTGATTGACAAAACAACCTTGGACAAACTGCTAAAGGGGAAAAAGTCAGTGGAAGAAGTTGCTTCTGAAATCCAGCCTTTCCTTCGGGGTGCAGGAGCCATTGCTGGAGCATCTGTTTCCCCTAAGGAAAAGTACTCTTTAGTAGAGGCCAAGAGAAAGAAACTCATCACCCCAGAATCTGCAGTCATGCTTCTGGAGGCCCAGGCAGCTACAGGTGGTATAATTGATCCCCATAGGAATGAGAAGCTGACTGTTGACAATGCAATAGCTCGGGACCTCATTGACTTCGATGACCGTCAACAGATATATACAGCAGAAAAAGCTATCACTGGTTTTGATGATCCATTTTCAGGCAAGACAATATCTCTCTCAGAAGCCATCAAGAAAAATTTGATTGATAGAGAAACCGGAATGCGTCTGCTGGAAGCCCAGATTGCTACAGGGGGGATAGTGGACCCCGTGAACAGTGTCTTCTTGCCAAAAGATATAGCCTTGGCTCGTGGGCTGATTGACAGAGATTTGTATCGGTCCCTGAATGATCCCCGAGATAGTCAGAAAAAGTTTATTGATCCAGTCACCCAGAAGAAGGTCAGTTACATGCAGCTGAGGGAACGGTGCAGAATCGAACCTCACACCGGTCTGCTCTTGCTGTCAGTACAGAAGAGAAGTATGTCCTTCCAAGGAATCAGGCAACCTGTGACCGTTTCTGAGCTAGTAGATTCTGGTATATTGGGACTCGGCACTGTAAATGAGCTGGAATCAGGTCGAATTTCTTATGATGAGGTTGGCGAGAGAATTAAGGACTTCCTTCAGGGTTCGAGCTGCATAGCAGGCATTTACAATGAGACCACCAAACAGAAGCTTGGCATTTATGAGGCCATGAAAATTGGCTTGGTTCGACCTGGTACTGCTCTGGAGTTGCTGGAAGCCCAAGCAGCTACTGGCTTTATAGTGGATCCTGTTGGCAACTTGAGGTTAACAGTGGAAGAAGCCTATAAAAGAGGTCTGGTAGGCATTGAGTTCAAAGAGAAGCTCCTGTCTGCAGAACGAGCTGTCACTGGGTATAATGATCCTGAAACAGGAAATATCATCTCTTTGTTCCAAGCCATGAACAAGGAACTCATCGAGAAGGGCCATGGCATTCGGTTGTTAGAAGCACAGATTGCAACTGGTGGCATCATCGACCCAAAGGAGAGCCACCGCTTACCAGTTAACATTGCATACAAAAGGGGCTACTTTAATGAGGAGCTCAGTGAGATTCTCTCAGATCCAACTGATGATACAAAAGGATTTTTTGATCCAAACACTGAAGAAAATCTTACCTATCTACAACTAAAAGAAAGGTGCATCAAGGATGAGGAAACGGGGCTCTGTCTACTGCCTCTGAGAGAAAAGAAGAAACAGGTGCAGACTTCACAGAAGAATACCCTGAGGAAGCGTAGAGTGGTCATCGTGGACCCAGAAACCAACAAGGAGATGTCTGTCCAGGAGGCTTACAAGAAGGGCCTTATCGATTATGAAACCTTTAAAGAACTGTGTGAGCAGGAGTGTGAGTGGGAAGAAATAACCATCACTGGATCTGATGGCTCCACCAGGATGGTCCTGGTAGATAGGAAGACAGGCAGTCAGTATGATATTCAAGATGCTGTTGACAAGGGTCTCGTTGACAGGAAGTTCTTTGATCAGTACCGATCTGGCAGCCTCAGCCTCACTCAGTTTGCTGATATGATCTCCTTGAAAAATGGTGTTGGCAACAGCATTGGCGTGGGTGGTAGTGCCAGTGATGATGTTTTTAGCAACTCCCGACATGAGTCAGTAACTAAGATTTCTACCATATCCAGTGTCAGGAATTTAACCATCAAGAGCAGCTCTCTGTCTGACCCCCTGGAAGAATCGAGCCCTATTGCAGCCATTTTTGACACAGAAAACCTGGAGAAGATCTCCGTCGCAGAAGGTATCGAGCGGGGCATTGTGGATAGCATCACTGGCCAGAGGCTTCTGGAGGCTCAGGCCTGCACAGGCGGCATCATCCACCCCACCACAGGTCAGAAGCTGTCACTGCAGGATGCCCTCTCCCAGGGTCTGATTGACCAAGATATGGCCACCAGGCTGAAGCCTGCTCAGAAAGCCTTCATTGGCTTTGAAGGTGTGAAGGGAAAGAAGATGTCAGCAGCAGAGGCAGTGAAAGAAAAATGGCTTCCCTATGAGGCTGGTCAGCGCTTCATGGAGTTCCAGTACCTCACTGGAGGCCTAGTTGACCCAGAAGTTCACGGGAGGATAAGCATGGAAGAAGCCATCAGAAAGGGGTTCATCGACGGCCGAGCAGCTCAGAGGCTGCAGGACACCAGCAGCTATGCCAAAATCCTGACCTGCCCCAAAACCAAATTAAAAATATCCTATAAGGATGCTATGAATCGCTCCATGGTGGAAGATGTCACTGGCCTACGCCTTCTGGAGGCTGCCTCTGTCTCATCCAAGGGCTTGCCCAGCCCTTATAACATGTCTTCTGCCCCAGGCTCCCGCTCCGGCTCCCGCTCCGGGTCTCGCTCTGGCTCCCGCTCTGGTTCCCGCAGTGGGTCCCGGAGAGGAAGCTTTGATGCAACTGGGAATTCTTCCTACTCTTACTCCTACTCCTTTAGCAGTAGCTCTATTGGGCACTAGTAGTCAGTTGGAAATGGTTGCTATACCTTGACTTCATTCATATCGATTTTCACTTTATTAAATAAGAAGGAAAACTGGTGCTTGCAGTATAGTGGTAGGGTTTTCTGCGCTTAAGGAAACATAGCCTCGGTTGAAATCAAGTAGTAAAGGCTATTCAGGCTTTTTATCTTCTTAGCTCACCTCAACTAATGTAATACACTGGATGTAGTATATATGAAGTGATAATCAGTTGTAAGGATAGCACAAATTGAATTTAGAATTTGTTTCTTCTGTGTTTAGATTTTTGATTGATTCTTCTTGAACTTCTTTTGGCCTATAATACAGATTTCTTTTCTTGGAGATGAAAATTAAATGGGTCATTAATATTTTAGTCATTTTGTTTCTCATCTAAATACTTCCATTTTCTGTATTAGGAAATTACCACCACCACCACCACCCCAAACAAAACAAAACAAACAAACAAAAAAAAACCCCACCCAAATCTAAGCATTTTGGAATGAGTGTCCTTCTGTTTTAGAACGTAGATTGTATGACCCCATACACTCTTATGTATCTGTTTGGTTTGGTATTAATTTGGCTGTATGTGCATGATAGCAGCAATCTTTGCTTTTCTTTGGTCAAAGTTTTCTGTTTATTTTGCTTGTCATTTTCATTGTACTTTAAAAACCTGTCTATGAAGTTTGCTATTCTGGCAATAAACTTTTGGACTTTTGAATTTTTTGTGTTTTGACTCAATAACATGTTTATACACCCAAGGGCATTTAACAACAGCTTTTTGCAAAATACATATTAAGAAAGACCATTTATAAACCATTTTAGTTCTGAATTCTTATTAGAATTTGGTCTTTAAAGATAGTTTTTTCAGCCCTTCTCGAGTGCCTGTTGTGTTTGAGGTAGAGTCCTTGGAAATAAGCCTGTGTGGAGGCCAGCCCAGAGGTCAGTATCCACTTCTAGTTTATTCTGGACAATGAGTAGCAAGTAGCATGCGCAAAAGTCATCATCGTAACATTTAAAAAGCATGAGGTGATCAGGACTATTTTGGGCATACTCAAAATACATGGTATTTCATTATGTCCCCTAAAAGAACTGTCCTTGATTCAGTGAGATAGAAGCCTGTTCTTTCAATCAAAGGGAAACTTGAAATTCAGACATTTGTCATTAAATTAACGTTACTTTACTGAGCACCTATTTTGTGTCTACTGTTGGGCTAGGTACTATGAGGATTCAGTAGAATGTAGAAGGCCCCTGACTTCAGGCCTTTACAGTCTGGACGGGGACAGAAGATACACGCGAATCAGTCAGCGAGTGGGACAACTTGCATGAATCAGTAGTATATTTTAATACAAATGAATTTTGTAGTACAGATAGAAAAAAAGGAAAGCAAATGAAATGCTAATTGTGTAGAACAAAAAAGATCATACTTAAGGTAAATTATTGGGACTTTTGGTACTTAGGGTGAAAACAACATAAACATCTTAGGTCTTGCCCTCCCCTAACCCCCCAATCTGGAAGACTTGCCATTAGTTTCCTTCACTAAATATTGAGTTCTTCTTTGTGCCACACCTTGTGCCAGAAACTGTAGGTCCCATGGTAGGAATGCATGGCACGAAAATAGCCTTCGTGATATGAAAGGAAGAAAATATGTGATAAATGCTGTATTGAGGCAAATAGAGATTCCTTATGCTATAGCTGAGAGACCATTAGCTCAGGCTGCCCTAATAAGATACCTCAGACAGAGTGGCTTAAACAAATTTATCTTCTCATAGTTCTGGAGGTTAGAATTCCAAGATCAAATTGAAGTCCAGGGTTGGTTTCTGGTGACAACTCTTCCAGGCTTCTGGGCAGTGGTGGGTATGGAGAGAGCCCTGGTGTCTCTTCTTCATTTTATGATGATACTAGTCTTATTAGGGCCCCACTCTTATAACCTCAT
Source organism: Mormoops blainvillei (assembly GCA_004026545.1). NCBI lineage: Eukaryota > Metazoa > Chordata > Mammalia > Chiroptera > Mormoopidae > Mormoops > Mormoops blainvillei. The sequence goes on along the minus strand of PVJD01000152.1, from coordinate 418,218 downwards.
TTAACCTTAATTACCTCATTTAAAGACCCTTTGTCCAAATACTGTCACATTGGGGGTTAGGGATTAGACATGAATTTTGGGGTGGGAGAGGGGGCAGGGAATGACACAATTCGGCCCATTAGGAGGCCTAACCCAGAATGTGGCAGGAGACTGCTCTAGGAAAATGCTGATCAAATAGATTAACAAGCAGCAGTGTAAAGCAGTTCCTGAGGTTGAAACGGTGCACCCCCTCCAAGCTGCTGTCAAAGTTGTCATTGAGTACTGAGATGAGATAGAGCTGTGTCCTGGGAGAGAGGACATTCTTGACCTGCACTTGTTTTGATTTGGTTCACATACAGTGTGTTCACCGAAAGGGGAAATACATACCATCTCAGCGAAAGTCATCTCACATCCAAATAGTCACACTTTCCAGGCTGCTGGGCTAAACAGTAAATGTGAATAAAAAGCAAAGATGCTGTGGGCAGAGTGAACAAGCTGCTTCTAGAACTCATTCCTTACACCACATCTGCTTGAAGTTACTGGCTTGTTTCTGTATTTTCTGGTGCTTCCTTTTTATACTCGTCACCATTTTTTTTTTTTTTTTTTTGGTAGGTGAGAGAATTGTGCTATTTGCCTTTGGAAACAGCTGTTCACAAAAATTTCCTTCACATTTGTTTCTTCATCTGGCGGATACAAGTGCAAAGGGAAACAAAGATTTGACATCAGTCTTGCATAAAATAAAAATAATATAAAAGGGATTAGATTCTGGTTGTTAAAACCATCTGGAGAAACTAACATTTGGGTGAATCGGTGTAAGGAAGTAACTACTCAAAGACTAATGGGAACATGTCAAAGAGACATGGGTTGGTTTAAAGTAGCTCCCACAGGTCAGATCTGAGACAATTTTTGAGCATCGACAAGAATTATGATGGTAATGGAGTAGTAGTAATGAATTTTAAAAATAATTTTTTATTATTAAGTCAATTCTTAAAAACCTTGGTTCCCTGGTCAAAACAATAAAATGAAGTTATGGTAAGAATGCTAGCTAATAAATGTAGAAGCCATGATAGTATTGAATCATTATTTATAATTCCTAACATAATGACATTCAGTGAAGGATTATATGAGTTTCTTGGGGAACAGGACATTCATATGACCTCAAGATACCCCACAGATTAACAATTACCAAGAGGCAATGTGCAATTAAAATGGAGCAATACAGCCACCATCTTTAGCAAGTGATCAAATTTCATATTGCTAATAGAGAACCTAAAATGGATGTCCTCTATGAGATGTAATAAAGAGGTACACACAACTCCTTGCAAAAACGCTTCAACTGAATCTAACCATAAAGGAAAAAAATCTGAAAAAACCAAAAAGAGGGACATTCTACAAGACAAGTGACTGAGGCTCTTGACAAAATTCAATGACTTAAAAGGGAGAGTAGAGGAGATGGTTCTATATTAAAAGAGACAATAACCAATTACAGCTCATGAGCTGAAAAAAAATAAGGAATTTTGGGGACAACTGGGCAAATTTGAATATGAACTGTATACTAGATGATATTTTCAAGTGATTAATTTTCTTAGGTTTGATCATTTATTGTGGTTATGTAGGTAAATGTCCTCATTCTTAAAAGATTCATACAGACATTTAGGGGTGAAATATCTGCAACCTATTCAATACTTTAAAACAATTCAGCAAAAATTGTGTGTGGGGCCGTGTAGTTGCACAGAGCGGGAGAAAGCAAAAAAACGTGGCCAGATGTTAACAGTTGATGAGCTGGAGGACGGCTACGCGAATGCTCACTGTACTAGTCTTTAAACTTTTCTTTAGATATAAACCTCTCTTTCAAAAAGTGTGTGGGAGGTGGTACTGCCGGTCAGGGAAGTCCAGGAGCAAATGAATCCAGGAGCAGTGGGACTAAAGCCGCAATATTTAAGAGGTAGGAAAACACCTCTCAAAATGACAGCTCAGGGCCGGTCCCTATAGGCGGTTCTAGTCACGTGGCGGACTGACCCCGCCCATAGCTCCCAGAAGCCCGTGCGGGCCGCGGACAGTTCAGCCGCTTCTTCCTGGCTGGTGGGGTGCGGCCATGGAGGGCGAACCTCCGCCGGTGGAGGAGAGACAGCGGCTGCAGGAGGAGCTGTCCGAGTTCGTGGAGAGCTGCTGTCGGAGGCTGGAGGAGGTGACGGCATCCCTCGGCTGGAGTCTGGATCGGCTGGACCCCGAGAAAGAGGAAGCGGCAGAGGTGAGCGGTGCGGGGTCTCTTTGGGGGCCCTGAGCCTGCGGTCTCCTCTGGAGGTGGAAGATTCCACGCTGGGGCCACGAAGGGAAGGGCGTGGGGGCCCCCGCCGGTGTGCAGAGCCGCGCCGGGCTCCCGGGACGGGCTGGGAGCGCCCCTGACCCCCCGGGCCCGGGGCTGGGCTCGCGAGGGCCCCCGGAGCGCTCCTCACCCACCTCCCGTGACGCACACCTCCCCGGGAACTTCGGGTTTGAGTGAAAATGCTTTGGGTGAGGAGGGAATGGCAGATCAGCTGTTTTTGTAGAAAATGCCTGAATGTATCTCAAAGTGCTGCTAGCAGAGGTGTTGGCGGTTTGCTTTGTCATCTGTCACATGCGTTCCGCAGGATTGCCCCGGATTCCGGTTTGGGAGAGCTTGGGAGTTCAATTTGCCCTTGTCTGCCTTAAAGTTGTGCGCTATGGGCTGGGACAGCGCCGATTCTAATTATTAAAGGATATCACTAAGAGATGGTGACTAGCAACTCTTCTGAACATTAGAATTGTTTTGAAAAAATGTAGGCATGTGTATTAGAGTGACCAATTATGATTTTTCTTAAAGGTGTGGGAGGAAGGAAAGTGTTCCAATGTGGGGTAATTCAAGATCTCTAAATTCTTTGTGGGTTTACCATGCTGTAATAATTTGTGTCAGGCTTAAATTACATAACTGATTGCCCAGAGGCATCTTAGGTATATATGATTTATATATCGGGTTGGCCAAAAGTCTGTTTATTTTCCGTAAAATAAAAGACACATTTTTCATTTTCACCAATAACTTTATCTATTTGGGTATTTTGTGTATGTCGACTATCGCCTGCGTGGTATAACGTTGATTGTTCTCAATTAATGTCTCCATTTTATCGCTGTCGACTTTAACTGGTCTACCTGACCATGGAGCATGTCCAGTGGGAAGTGAGAGATCTCCAGCAGGAAACTTCGCAGATTACTTTTGACATGTTCAATCCGTCACAGCACCTTTTCCATACACTACACAAATCTTCTTTTGCGTTTCAGTTGCCTTTTTATCTTCCTTGAAATAATAAAGCATAATACATCGGAAATGTGTATTTTCTTCCATCTTCAATATTAAAATAGCTGCACAAAAATTCACCAATTTTGATAAGTTTTTTTAGAAATGCATGCTGATATGACATAGTAGCTGTCCCAATACAATCTTACAAAATTGTTTCAAATGAAGTTAAAGACAACTAAGCACTACTAGAGCTATTGTACGGAAAAAATGTAGTGGACTTTTTGACCAACACAGTAGATTTTGGCAGTTATCGCTATATAGTAAAAATTGAAGCCGTGAGTTCTTCCAGTAAGTATATATCAAATGGCATGAAACACCAACATTTAATTGGGGACAGGTAATGATAGAGATACACAATGGAATATATTCAGCAATAAAAGAGAAGGAAATCCTACCATTTGCAACAACATGGATGGACCTTGAGGAAATTATGCTAAGTGAAATAAGTCAGAGAGACAAATACTGTATGACTTCACTTATGTCCACATAAGTCTTTTCTCTTTGGCCTTAAAAAAAAACAAAACAAATGAATAAACAAAACAGATACAGACTCATAGACATAGAGAACAAACTGATGGTTGCCATAAATTAAAAAAAAGAAAATATATGTGTAACCCAGGTGTATGTGGCCCCTTTGGAAAAAAAAAAATAAAGGGAGTCAGGTAGAACAAAGTAGACACTGTTAGAGGAGACCAGGTAGAAGGAACCAAAGAGGTAGGAGGAACATGAAAAGTATCAGGATGACAGAAATAGACAATTGGATTGTGACCTTCTGAGCATTCAAATATTGTAAGGACTTTGACATGTGCTTTGGCTATAATAGTAAGAAGGTTGTTACTGACCTACTGACTGGTGGGTGAGGTTGTTGAGGCAGTGAATGTGAACAAATCTGTCAGGGTTGGGCTTTGATGGGGTGGAGGAGAGTGGGGGCAGAGGCTAAAAGGGGAGGGTTTAAAAAATTTTTTTATTATGCACATATGCTCAAGCAGCGTATTGGGAGAGGCCTGCAGAAGAGGACCTAACTGGATAGTACCACTTAATTAAGTAGTAAACATTTAATGGTATAATTATTTAAATCTTTAAATATTATGTATCTTTTTTCTTTGATTCTGTTTGGTTTTTATAGGATGAAGTTGTGATATGCCCTTATGATTCCAATCATCACATGCCTAAGTCATCTTTAGCAAAGCACATGATATCGTGTAGGTTGAGGAAACTGGGCTACACGAGAGAAGAAGAGGTACCATCTATTTATTATGTATATGTCATATAATCATGCATTAGTAAATTCAGTATATAGAAGGTATAAGGTGAGGTTTTCTGACGTAAAATAATAGTCATTTGTGGGGTAGAATGGTACTAGCTTAATTTTGCAAATTATTGCAAAAGATATTTAAATGATACTAATCTAGTGCAGATTTATGTCGAATCAAAATAAGTTAATCATCTGATCCTCAGAAACACTAAGTTTTGTTTTACTTTTTACTGTTTAGGATGAAATGTATGATTCTGAATTTTTCTATGAGAATATAAAGATACCTTCAATCACTTTGAGTAAGTATTAACTTAATAGACTATAATTTTAAAATACCTTACTATATATATGTGTGTATTGATAATTCATTTTTGAATTATCAAAAGAATGGACTTTATAAGTATGCTTATGATTAAGGACATTTTGTACCTTAAGAGAATGTAGAACTTATTAATGTGTGGTGAAACTAGTTTTTGTAATCTGAAATTTAGAGACCAGGCTCATATTAATAGTCAATGAAAATTTAGAGACTAGGCTTATATTAATAGTCAATGAAACTTTGTGCATTAGGACAGACACATTTTTTCTTGGTTATAACAAAAATCTGGCCACATAACACAGTTTGGAGATAGGACTGAAGATGGAAATGTGTTCTAGCAGGTTGAAATCTTGGGCTCTAAAATCAGAAGGCCCTGATTCAGCTCTTGGTTCTGTCACTAACAGATGTGGGACTTTCACCAAGTATTAACCTGTTTGTTGCCTACAGTTCTTTATAAAATTTAGAAAGGGGGTGATGGTAGTAGCACTTTTGTCAGGATTAAATATGATATAGGTAATACTCTTAGAATAGTACCTCACATTTACCTGGGATTCAAGAAATGTTAGGTATTATTGGCTGCTAAAATTTGTAGCAGCTACTACTGCATGCCTGACTATAATGTTTTCTGAACCACCTGCACTCTGGTTACCTATTGGGATCTAGACAGATCTGAGAGAACTCTGCATTCACATTACCTAGGGAGCGATTTGGGTATTTTCTCTCTTAAGATTCTCAAAGGTTTGTTTATGTGTCTAAATTGGATTGGAAACCAGTTGATAATCTAATTGTGGACACTGATGATTCATATTGTGTTTATGGATTTTCTGACAGATAAGGACTCACAATTCCAGATAATTAAACAAGCTAGAACAGCACTTGGAAAAGATGGTGATTCTTATAATCAAAGTAAGTGTCATCATTGTTTGAGCTAATTAATGAGTCAAACTATTTTTCTCCCACAAGCACGTTAGTAATTTTTAAGAAAAATCTTGTGAAAACAATTATGTGGGAAGGGTTAAGTTTTACATTTAACATTAGACTACTGTACTTGGTGTCACCTTCATTTGTTAGATATTTTCTGCTCAAATACACGAGTTTTACTAGGACACCATCCTTAGCTAGGGCTTCATGCTTTGGAATTACCTAATAGGCGAGATTGCCTTGTAAATAATTTTTTAAATTATGATTATTTAGTAAATAAATTCCATTTAGTGAGATTGTTTCACCCTGAGATTTCCTCTCTCTCTTGACAATTAACCCATTGTTAAATGTAAGAATATTGAAATGCAGTATAAAAGGAAGACAAGCTAAAAGAGATTAGTCTCCACAGCTGTCCTTAAGACTAAAGCACAAACACAAAGTGTTACACACAATTTCAGAGGGTTTGTGGATCCCTTCATGCCCAGCTTTGGAGCTGGGTTAAGAGTTTCTGCCTGGGACTGACTTAGCAGAAACTAGGTTAGAAATTTTAAGTGTGAGCTTTTACGAAATTGGAAGAAAACTTACTCCATCAAAAACGTAGAAATAAATGAGTAAATAGAGTTCATGGATTTTTGGACCTAGATATAAAATCTACCCTAAGCATGACTGACTCCTTTTATAAGGATTTGAGTATTCTTTTGAACCTTCTGAAGGTAGCTTTCCCTGGGCATCTTACCTTTTTTTTCCTCATTCTTCTTTCTAGCTGAATTATATTCACCGACCCATTGTTATGATTTGTTTTCTCCCTTGTTGAAGGTCAGGGTATTAACCCATTTTTCTAAGCCAATACCTGGGCTTGATTTCTCCCTGTGTTGCACTGTGGCTTTGGAAAGAGGAAGCCCCTTACCATTAGTCTACCTTACATTGGTTTCTTGCAACAGCCAGATGCACATTTCCTGTTCTGAAGCCCCCATTTTTACGTACTTTTGTGTTAAATTCCAGGTTTTTCTCTTTGAGGGAGGTATAAGCTGTGATCAGTCAAGCCTTTTTTGGGCCCCTGTTGGTTCTACTCATTGCCCCTGGTTAGTTAATCAACCACTTAAGAAATAGAGGATTTTTTTGTGTGTTTTTGAATGAATTAATTGTTAAAGGACGTTTTTTGACCTTACCTAATTAGATAGATATACTGAATTTATAGGAGAGTTTAAAAAGAACTCAGAGATCATCTAATCCAGTGTTTGCTTTTTATAGACAAGGAAACAAACCCCAGAGAGAAGATAAGGTTCTGGTGTATTTGTTCTGAAGGTCCCCAGTACTTTTATATTTTAAAAGAGATTTCTTTTTTCAAAGCATTTTTACGTGTTTTATTAGTCCTTCACAACAAACTTGTGATAGGCTGGATGAGGATTTTCCCCTCCATAGCAGGTGAAGCAGTAGAGGGACACCTCTAAGTGAATTAACACCCCTTTGCTAGGTAACAGCAAAGCTGGATCTAGAACCCAGTTCTGAATTTTGGCAGAAACCTTGCATTGAGTCTCTTTGCATTCTGTTAGAAACTTTACATTTAGTGATATTCGTGGATTCTAGATTTGCTCAGTTGTATTTGTTATTCATTATATCTATCATGATTAAGTAGAAGAATATCACAAACTTCAAATCTGTACATAATATTACTATTAGTACTGTTCATTGTTTATTCTCCTTTCAATAAGCCTATTTTAAAAGAAATAAAGTAGCTGCTTGGCCTTGTACAAAAGACAACTTTTCTGAGTTTTTGTTTCCTTATCTGTAATATAAAACTGACTCTGGTGTTATTTAGAGCAATTGAGATAATGAATGCTAAACTAGCCTTAACTAATAATTGGTCACTGTTATTGTCTAAGCATTTAATTTCTAAGCAAAGTAATGTATAGAAAGCAATATTAAGATAGTGAAATGGGTGAGAATTTATATATATATATATAATTTTCTAGAACATTTTCTAATATTTTGAATTTTTTATTTCTATAGCTGAGTAATAAGGCAGATTTGGACACTTGAGTTTAGTTCTTTACAAAAGCAAAGAATTACTTTGAATCAGTACCTTCAATACATAATTAAGAGGAAATTTGACTTGATTTTGAATTTTTGCACTAGCTTAAATTAAGATTTATTGTTAAGAATAACTATTTTTATATGATCTATAACCCTGTTTTAAAAACCTTTTTCCATCTTGTATAGAGTTCTGCAATTTCTCAACAGAGATTATTTTTTCTGTGGCTTATTTATGTCTTAAACATTATACCATGATACAAAAATGATATATTTACTTTGAAGGAAGATGACTAACATGCACAATTTTACATTTTCCCATATAATTAATATTTTGTTTGTTATCCACTAAATTATAAGGTTTTTGATTAGGTTTTATTTGTTTTCATCTCATCTGTGTTTTATTAAGTCTCCATTAATCTTTGTGAAAGCTTAAGTAACCATTATGTCTACTTATTTTCGGATATAGTTAGTTTGGTTAATTTTACAACCAAAATATTAATTTTAATCAAATAATTATTTTATATTTAGTGGTTTATCATTTTCCTTCAGTATTAAAGATTCAAGCTGCCGTACCTCAGTTTCATGACATATACAATTGACCCTTGAACAAAATGGGTTTGAACTGCACAGGCCCACCAATATGTGGATTTTTTTTCAATAAGTACAGTTGGCCCTCTGTATCTGTGGGTTTTGCATCCACAGGTTTGGTATACAAGGAGGATGCCAAACCAGTATTTTTGATCCCCGGTTGGGAATCCAGGGATGTGGAGAGCTGACTGTCTGCATTGTTCTACACCAATTTATATAAAGCTTTTGAGCGTCCACAGATTTTGGTATCTGTGGAGTTTCCTGGCATCAAACCCCCTTGGGTACTGAGGACCAACTGTAGTTGAGATTTTAGGGAGTGACATTATATAAGGATTTTTGACTGCATGGGGAATAGGAGGGTTGGTGCCCCTAACTACCGCTTTGTTCAAGGGTTACCTGTACTTAACTCCTGGCCATGATTTAAAGATCAGTGTACTATGGCTAAAAAACCCTAAAGAGACAGGTTTATTGTGGTTCTAGAACTAATATGTGCCTACCACCTGTGAGACTTTGGCAAGTCATTTTGCTTCTGTGTTTTGTAATTTCTTTTATCTCTAATGTTAAGAAATTGACTCTGAATTCTTCCTAAAATTCTGAATTTGTATCTTGGAACCAATACCTCTTGTTAATATTTAATATTGTATCTCATATGTTTAAGATGCCCTATGATGGCAAAAGTGACTAACAAGGAAGAATTGAGAATTAGAGTTACTAAAAAGTTTTAGTTTGGGGCGATGAAAAGTTCTAGAGATGGATAGAAGTGACAGTTGCACAACAACGTGAATATACCAATGCCAATGAACTACACACTTAAAAATGGTTAAAATGGTATATTTTATGTTATGTGTATTTTACCTCAATTTTTTTCTAAAACTGCTGTCTAAAAGTAGATGGAAGGTCACAGCATTTGTATGATCAGTAGCACATAGAGATGTACCCCTAAATCATAGAAACTTGAGTTTGAAATATACATTTTATGGAAATGTAAGCTTATTTAAGTGTGTTTACCCATTTTTTTTTTGTCAGAAATATCTATGTTCTCAGCGATTCAAATGCAGTTTGTTGTTTAACTTTTCCTGTACTTTTTCTTTTTCAGTAATTGGGGTGAGTATAAAGAGGAATTAGGAACCTGAATGTACTCCTTATTTAAAGATATGCAGTATCCTTTTTGCAAATGATATCCTTTTAAAAGTATCATTCAAATTTCTAAACTTTATCTTAGTCACTGTCACAATATTACAGTCTTGATTTGGAATTTTAGTTGAATTTTAAGGAATTTAAGTATCAATCTTCACCATACAGAATTTAAGATGAATAATGAAAACTCCAGTGTATTTCAAGGAGGAAATTATATTTCTTTGTTTGAAAGTAACAGGCCAAGGTTTACATGGAGCTTGTTTATAATACAGTCATGCACTGCATAATGACGTTTTGGTGTACAACGAACTGCATATACGACAATGGGTCTATAAGATTATAATGGATGATAAGCGAAAGTTCATTTGCAATGTTGAAAAAAAAGGCTGGATCCTACTAGGATGTTGAATTTACTGCTAGACTCTGGATGGTTTAAATAGACAGGGAGGCTCAGTATGTTGTCTACCTGCCCTGCACCCTGCCCCTGGCTGGGGTCTGCAGTTACTGAAGGAGTGAGGGAAGCTGGCTGGGGAGAAGGGGAGCCCAGCAGCTCCCCGGTCCCCCTTCACACTCATCCGTGCACACAGACTCCAGCACACAAACTCACCGCCCTTTGTTCCCTTTCTCTTTTATCTCTCTTTCTTCCCAGTCCTATTTCAAAAACCACCCCCCACCACCACTCTTTGGCCTCTCTCTCTCTTTCTTTCTTTCTCGTCCTTCCTCTCTTTCCCTTTTTATTCTCATCTGAAGCTTTATCTGTGTCTCTTTAGATCTCTACTTTTGCTGTCCCTTTCTCTCCCCTTCCCTTTCTTCTTGTTCTCCCTTCTTTCCTCCCTCCGCCTGATGTCTACTTTCTCTCCCATGGTGCCTCCCTCCACAGCCCTCCCCCTGCCTCCCCAAGCCACGTGCCCACACATACACTTTATCTTTTATACAGTATTTTTATACTACCTTTATTAGGTTTAGCTGTGTTTAGATACACGAATACTTACCATTGAGTTACAGTTGCCTGCGGTATTCATTCAGCACAATGATAACATGCTGTACAGGCCTATAGCCTAAGGAGCAATAAGATATATCACACAGCCTCGGTATGTAGTAGGCTATACCATCTAGATTTGTGTAAGTGCCCTCTTATGATAGTCTTACAACGATGAAATTGCCCAGTGAGGCATTTCTCAGAACATATCCCCATCATTAAGTGGCGCATCACTGTGCAACAATGTTTTTTGATCTTTTCTCATTTTTCTCCCAAACTTTTATAACCTATATTCAAAGGGATTAGGTTTATCAAAGCTAACTTATTTTTAACATCTGGCTGTACAAAAGGGCTTTTCCTAGTAGAAGCAGAATAAAATTGATTGACTTTGAAAGGGAACCCTCCTTCCCCAAATTCAAAATCCTTCGACTAGCACAAATGGCCACGTATTGTTATCTATAGCTGTTAAACCATAGACCCAGATTCAGCGTAGCTATCCTCTTAATTTGTAGACAAATGTAAATTAATCTTTTGTGTCTATGTGTGTGTTGTAATGCTTAGTTCATAGTATGCTTTTACTTGATTTTTTTTTTTTTGGTATCTTTGGAAGCCAACAAAATTAAACTTTATTAAATATAAGTATCTAGGAAGAGCTACTGACTTTACATTGTTCTGTGAGCCAGAATTATTACCGTAGAGTAACCTAGCAAATATTAAAAGGATTTATTTAGTAGCTCATGTTCTTTGCATTAGTGAATACCAAGTTCTGGGACTACCGTTTTAAATTGCTTTATTTACAGTTAAATAATTTTTTTATTTCTTTGAGAAAATTTGAATCTCAATAATTTTCTTCAATGTTTAATACATCATATCAAGGTATTGTATTTACTTTTTTTCATTAATGAGCAGATTTTAGAAAGTTCTATAGCTATTGTGGGGGCACTGCTGTTAACTTTTTTCAGTTAACTTAGTTAAGCCAGTATGCTTCCTCTTCAGAAAATCAAAACAAGTTTAGTCTCAGTTTAACCTGTCTTTCTCTGGTCTGAGGAAGTGTGGGATTTCTGCTATGTAATTGTTTTTTTGGTCCCTAGCTCTGAGTCATTGCACAAATGGGATATATTTTGAATATGGGGCAGCTAGCTTGATGTCATATGTAAAAAAGATGTTTTTTACACACTTTTCATATTTCTATAATTTATTTTCAAAGAAACTATAATGTTTATTACCTATTAAAGATTTTTCCCCTAGTTTTTATGGGAAAAAACATAAAAACAGAAATGAAGTTAATATCTAGTTTTATAATATGGCCAGCCTTTTAAAAATGTTATCCAAAAAGTTTTCTTGTGAGCAAATCGTCTTGCAGTAATTACTGCCTACCTTCATGAGATCTGTCTTAACTTTGTTGGGGAGAATAACACACATCCACAATATATCTTTTATGTGGATGTAGCATTCAGGGTAGAGTCATTGTGTATCATTTATCACAGAGATTGATATTTTGTAATTTAGGGATTACTATGAAAGAAATCGTGTTAATACTGCATTATTATAGCACATGTTTAAAGATTAGTAGTAGATTTTAAGTCTCCATTGCTTCATGTATTGTTTATTCTTGTGGTTTTATTTTTACTTTAGGGATTTATTCTTCATTACCTGTTGAAGTTCCTCTGAATCACAAACGGTTTGTTTGTGATCTGACCCAAGCTGATCGTCTTGCCCTCTATGATTTCGTAATTGAGGAGACAAAGAAACAGCGCTCCAATTCTCAGATTATTGAAAATGACAGTGATCTCTTTGTGGACTTGGCTGCAAAAGTCAATCAAGGTTTGAGATGAATATCATGGTTTTATATTTCTTAACTGTCACTCCCTTCTTTCAGTATTATTAAGATGACTTTTCAGGCCACTTTGAGTAGGAATGGGATGGTTTTGTATTTTTTGATATTCACATGAAAAGTGTTTATTCAGTACATGAAATTTTGCCCTGATTTTTACATTAAGCACAGCTTCCTTCTGTAAGAATCCTACAGCCATGCTGTTGCTTTCTTTAATCTATGTACCTAAACACTCTTATGTTTAATGGCTAGAGAAAAGGAATGGTATAAAATTTAGATCACTTATATAATGTAGAATTTTTAGAATATTTTTGTGTCCTACATTGAAATATGTTGAAATATGATTGTGGTGTTGCCTCGTAATTTATAAGAATTTAAAAGTTTCTGAGGCTAAAATTATTTTATTTTATTCTTTTATTAGATAATAGTCGAAAAAGTCCAAAATCTTACCTTGAAATCCTGGCAGAAGTGAGGGATTATAAAAGAAGACGTCAGTCCTATAGAGCCAAAAATGTTCACATAACCAAGAAGTCATATACTGAGGTAAGCTTTACATAATCTTGTAGAGCTTTGTTGACAGCAGACATTTCCCTTGGGTAGTTTTCTAAGTCTGTTTTATGGATTGCAACAGTTCCTTAAACATTTTCTGAAAAGAAGTGTCTTCAAGCTGGCCACACCTGCTTTGCATTTGTTCCATCACTTTCAGACCTACCCTCTACCAAAGGCTTTTTAGGGGGACAAAAACCTCATATAAATACCTACTTTTGAGAAAGTGGTAGGAGGATTTTGGCTTTCAACAAACCTGGGCTTAAATTTTGATTCTGCTGTTTATCATTGGCTCTTACTTGGGCATGCTATTTGAGCTTTTTAAGAACTATCTTTTAGCCCTAGGTGGTGTGGCTCACTTGGTTGGAGCTTTGCCCCATGAACCGAAATGTTGCGGGTTCGATTCACGGTCAGGGCACGTGCCTGGGTTGCTGCCCCAGTCCCCAGTCAGGGCACATACAAAAGGCAACCGATTGATGTTTCTCTCACATTGATAGTTCTCCCCCCATTTCCCTCCCTCCCTTCCCCTTTCTCTAACATCAGTACCCATCTCCTCAGGTGAGGATTAGGAAGAAAAAAGAATCTTCTTTTCATTTTATCACAATATAAGAATTGATTGAGATTATACATGTGGATACAAATTGCTCAATAAATAGCGCTTTTTTGGGGGGGGCAGAAATTTTAGTGTACTTTTATGTACTGTACTAAGTATTGGGCTTAAGAAATGAATGTCTTGGTATAAGTTATTTATAATTTATATAATTATATATCATAAAGTTATATCAATAATTATATCAATCTCATGATGTATATCTAGATTTATTTTCAGATGTCATTTAGTGGATAGTTAGAGTTGATGAATTTTTTGGTACATGAATTACCTTGCCCAGACTCTAAATAATTTCCTCATGGAATCCTGAATTGTTCCCACATTATTTCTTGCTTCTCTCTATGATTTCAAAGATTTTCCACAATCTGGCCTCATTCTACCAACCATTTTCTTTTGCTTTAGTCAAGCTTGTCTCTTAAACTGTATCTGATTACACAGCTTTATTTTTAGCTACATGTCCTAATGTTGTTTTCTCATCTGAAACGTTCTATGTTTTGCTGTTTAAATCTTTTTTTCTATTATGTAAGTTCCAGGTGTACAACTTTATAATCTGACATCTATAGACACTACAAGTGATCACTGCCAAAAGTCTAGTTACTATCATCACCATACAATTGACCCCTTTCCACCTTTCACTCAGTGCCTAACCCCCTTGCCTTCAGCAACCTGTTCTCTGTACCAATGAGTTTGTTTTTGTTTTTGTTTACTTGTTGGTTTTTTAAAAGATTTCACTTATGAGTGAAACCATATAGTATTTGTCTTTCTCTTCCTGGCTCATTTCTCTTACATTATACCCTCAAGGTCCATTCATAGTGTCACAAATGGCAAGGTCTTATTTCTTTTTATGGCTCAGTAGGATTCTGTTTATGTGACATCTTTATTCATTCATCCATTCATGGACACTTGGTTGTTTCTGTATGTTGGCTGGGCTGCAATGAGCATAGTGGTGCATATACCTTTACAAATTAGTGTTTTCATAGACTCAGGATAAATACCCAGAAGTGGAATAGCAGGGTAATATGATAGTTCTATTCTTAATTTTTTGAGGAATCTCCATGCTGTTGTCCATAGTGGCTACACCAATTTATAGTCTCATCAACAGCATACGAGCTTTAACCTTTTTTCCATATCCTCTTTAACACTTGTTATTTCTTGCCTTTTTGATAATAGTCATTCTGATATGTATGATGTCTCATTATGCTTTTGATTTGTATCTCCCTAATGATTAGTGATGTTGAACATGTTTCCCTGTGCCTGTTGGCCATCTATATGTCTGGAAAAATGTCTGTTCAGATCTTCTGCCCATTTTTTAATTGGGTGGTTTGTTTTTTTGTTGTTGAGTTATGTGAATTTTTAGTATATTTTTGGATCAGATATATGATTTGCAAATATTTTCTCCCATTCAGTAAATTGCTTTTCTTTTTAATGTCGGTTTCCTTCACTATGCAAAATTTTTTAGTTTGATGTAGTCCCGTTTGTTTATTTTTGCTTTTGTTTCCCTTGTGTTTGGATGAGAGCCACAAAGACATTTGTAAGATCAGCATCATGGAGCTTACTGCCTATGTTTTCTTCTAGGACTTTTATGGCTTCAGGTCTTACACTCAAGTCTTTAATCCATTTAGAATTAATTTTTGTGTATGGTGTAAAATAGTTGTTTAGTTTCATTATTTTGCATGTGGCTGTCCAGTTTTCCGAACACCGTTTATTAAAGAAACTGTTCATTCTTTATTCTTTGTTCTTTCCTTTGTCATAAATTTATTGTGTGTGTATGTACACACACACACACACACACACACACATACACACATTAGTTTATTTCTGGGATCTCAGTTCTCCAGTGGTCCATGTGTCTATGTACCAGTACCATATACTGTTTTGATTACTGTAGTTTTGTAGTATAGTTTGAAATCAGGGAGCATGATACCTCCAAGTTTGTTCTAATTTCACAACGTTGCTTCGGCTATTCAGGGTGTTTTGTGCTTCATACAAATTTTAGAATTATTTGTACTAGTTCTGTGAAATATGCCATTGGAATTTTGATAGAGATTCCATTGAATCTGCATATTGCTTTGGGTACTATTGATATTTTAATGATACTAATTTTTGAAATCCATTTATTTGTGTCTTCAGTTTCTTTCATCAGTGTCTTTATATTCTCATTGTATATGTCTTTCACCTCTTTGGTTAAATTTATTCCTAGGTATTTTATTCTTTTTGATGCAGTTGTAAATGGGATTGTTTTCTTAATTTATCTTTCTGGTAGTTTGTTATCAGTGTATAGAAATGCCACAGATTCTGTATATTGATTTTGTATCCTGCAACTGTACTGAATTCAGTTACTAGTTATAACAGTTTTTTGGTGGAGTCTTTAGGGTTTTATATATATAGTATTATGTCATCTTCAAATACAGTTTTGCTTCTTCCTTTCTGATTTGTACACCTTTTATTTCTTTTTCTTGTCTAGTTACTGGGGCTAGGACTTCCTATATACTATATTGAATAAAAATGGAGAAAGTGGGCATCCTTGTCTTGTCCTGATCTTAGAGGAAAAGTTTTCAGCTTATCACCATTGAGTATATTTGCTGTATGTTTTTCATATATAACCTTTATTAGGCTGAGATACTTTTCCGGTGTATTCACTTTGTTGAGAGTTTTTATCATAAGTGGATGTCGACATTTGTCAAGTGCCTTTTCTGCATCTATTCAGATGATTATATGATTTTTATTCTTCATTTTGTTAATGTGGTGCATCATATTGATTGATTTATGGATGTTGAACCATCCTTACGTACCAGGAATAGGTCTCACTTTATTGTGGTGTGGGATCTTTTAATGTATTGTTGAATTCAGTTTGCTGATATTTTGTCGAGGATTTTACATCCATGTTCATCAAGGATGTTGGCCTGTACCTTTCTTTTTTTGTGGTGTCCTTATCTAGTTTTGGTATAGATAATGCTAGCCTTATAAAATGTGTTTATAAGAGTTCCTTTCTTTTCGGTTTTTTAGAAGAGTTTGAGAGGGATAGTTATTAAATCTTGAACGTTTGGAAGAATTCATCCAGTGAAACCATGTGGTCCTGGACTTTTATTTGTTGGGAGGTTTTGGTTATTGATTCAGTCTCTTTACTAGTAATTGGTCTATTCAGGTTTTCTTTTTCTTCATGATTCTGTCCTGGAAGAGTATATGTTTCTAGGAATTTCTCCATTTCTTCTAGGTTATCAATTTGTTGGTATATGATAGTTCACAGTAGTCTCTTATCCTTCGTATTTCTGTAGTATTGGTTGTAACAACTTCTGCATTTTGGATTTATTTCAGCCTTTCTTTTTTTCTTGGTCAGACTAGCTGTGGTTTTATTCATTTTGTTTATTTTGTCAGATAACCAGATCTTAGGTTCTTTGATTTTTTTCTGGGGTTTTTTTTTTTTTTTTTGTTTTTTTTTTTTTTTTTTTTTTTTTTTTTTTTTTTTGGGTTTTTTTTTTTTTTTTGGTCTCTTTTTTATTTATTTTCTCTCTGATCTTAATTATTTCCTTACTTCTACTTATTTTGGGCTCCTTTTTTTCTTCTTTTAGTTTCTTTAGGTGTAAAGTTACATAGTTTGACATTTTTCCTATTTCTTGAGTTAGGCCTGTATTATGAACTTCCCTCTTAGAACTGCTTTTGCTCTGTCCCTTAGATTTTGATATGTCATATTTCTGTTTTCGCTTGTCTCTAAATATTTTTTTATTTCATCTTTGATATCTTTGATGATCCATTGGTTTCTTAGCATGCTATTTAATATCCAGGTTTTTGTGTTTTGTTTATTTATTTATTTATTTATTTTTAGATAGAGCGGAAGGGAGAGAGAAAGAAAGGGAATCATCAATGTGTGGTTGCCTCTCGCACAGCCCCTGCTGGGGACCTGGCCCACAACCCAGCCATGTGCCCTGACTGGGAATCAAACTGACGATGCTTTGGTTCACAGGCCAGTGCTCAATACACTGAGCCATGCCAGCCAGGGCAGTTTTTGTGGTTTTTTTCCCATTATCTTTTTGTAACTAATTTATGTTTCATACCATTGCGGTCAGAGATGATGTTAATATGATTTCAGTCTTGAGTTTACTGAGACTTTTTGTGGCCTAATGTGATTTATCTTGGAGAATATGTGCACTTGAGAAGAATGTGTATTCTGCTGCTTTTGGATGGAATGTTCTGAATATATTTGTTATGTCTATCTAGTCTAGTATGTCATTTATAGCCAATGTTTCCTTACTGATTTTTTTGTTTAGATAGGTGATCTATCCGTTGCTCTAATAGTAGGGTATTAAAGCCCTCTACTATTATCGTATTGCTTTCAATTTCTCCCTTTAGTTCTGTTAATGTTTGCATTTATATTTCAGTGCTCCTATACTGAGTGCATATGTATTTCTCAATGTTATATCCTCTTGCTGGATTGAATTCTTTATCATTAAATAGTGTTCTTTTTCTTATTACAACCTTTGCTTTAAAGTCTATTTAGTCTGTGTATAGCAATACCAGCTTTATGTTTGTTTCTGTTTGCATGAAATATTTTTTTCCATCCTTTCACATTTACTCTGTGTCCTCACTTTTGAAGTGAATCTCTTGCAGGTAGCATATAGATGGGTCTTGTTTTACACATTCAGCCATTCTTGTGTCTTTTGATTGGTAAATTTAGTTCATTTACATTTAAAGTAATTATTGATAAGTATATACTTATTGCTACTTTGTTAATTGTTTTCTGGCTGTTTTTGTATTTCTTCTCTATTCTTTTCTGGCTTTCTTTAGTGTTTTGTTTAGAGTCCTTTCTCATTTTCTTTTGTGTGTTTATTGTTAGGTTTTTTCTTTGTGGTTACCATGAGGATCATTTTAAATGCAATTTGTATACAATAGTCTATTTTAAGTTGATAGCAACTTAAATTTAACACATTCCAAAGCTTTATATTTCCCACCCATGTTTTATATTTTTTAATGACACATTTTATATCTTTTTATATTTTCCCTAATTAATTATTATAATTTTAGTTAATTTTACTTCGTCTTTAACCTTGGTATTCGCTTTATAGATGATTGATATGCCACCTTTACTGTATATTTACCTTTTTAAGAGGTATTTTTACCTATATATGTTTTCTTATCTATTAGTGCCTTCTTCACTTAGAAAAGTTGTTTTAACATTTCTTGTAAGGCTGGTTTAGTGGTGATGAACTCTTTAAGCTTTTGTTTATCTGGAAAACTCTTACTTTCCCCTTCAAATGTTAGTTTGAGCTTGCTGGGTAGAAAATTTTTGGTCGGAAGTTTTTTTCTTTCAGCACTTTGAATATGTCATGCCACACCCTTTGGCCTATAAGTTTCTGATGAAAAAGTCTGCGATAGCCTTATGGGGTTTGCCTTATATGTAATAAGTTGTTTTCCTTTTGATGCTCTTAAGATTCTCTTTATTCTTTACTTTACCGTTTGAATTATAATGTGTTTTGATCTGGTTCTCTTTGGGTTCATCTTATTTGGAACTCTCTGGGCTCTCTAGACCTAGAGTCTGTTTCCTTTCCCAGATTAGGGAAATATTTTGCCAATTTATCTTTAAAAAACCTTTTATTATTATTATATTTTTTAATTCTCACCCAAGGATATATGTATTGATTTTAGAGAGATGAAGGGGGTGGGGGCAGAGAGAGAAGGAGAGAAAGACATCGATGTGAAAGGGAAACATTGATTGGTTGCCTCCTGTACACCCCCAACTGGGGACCGAACCTGCAAACCCAGGTATGGGCCCTGATCAGGGAATCAAACCTGCAACCTGTTGGTGCATGGGACAATGCTCCAACCAGCTGAGCCACCTGGCCTGGGCCCTTTAAATAGCTTTTATGGTCCTTTCTCTCTTCTTCTTTTGGGACCCTTATAATGTGAATGTTATTCCACTT
Source organism: Mormoops blainvillei (assembly GCA_004026545.1). NCBI lineage: Eukaryota > Metazoa > Chordata > Mammalia > Chiroptera > Mormoopidae > Mormoops > Mormoops blainvillei. The sequence continues at coordinate 398,788 of PVJD01000152.1, read as the reverse complement.
GATGTTGTCCCAGAGATCGGTTAAGGTATCTTCACTTTTTAAAATTCTTTTTTCATTTTGCTACTCTCTCTGAGTATATTTCATTGCTTTCTCTTCCTATTCACTGAGTTTTATTCCTACTTCATCCAGTTTGCTGTTGAACCCCTCTAGTGTGTTTTCCAGTTCAGTTAATAGCTTCTGTTTGGTACTTTCTTATATTTCCTATTTCTTAAAATTCTCACTATTTCATCCACAGTTCAGTGAGCAATTTTATGCTTATTACTTTGAACTCTTTATCAGGTAGGTTGCTTATCTCTGTTTAATTGAATTTTTCTGGGTTTGTTTTGTTCTTTGGTTTGAAATATACTTGTTTCCTTACTTTGCCTGACTCCCTGTATTTGTCTATGTATTAGACAAACCTCTCCCAGTCCTGAAGGGGAGTGGCCTTGTATAGGAGAGGATCGGTGGGGCACAGAAGCACAATCTCCAGGCACTCAAGGTGCATCCTTTGTGTGGGCCGTGCTTACCATTGGCCTGTGGCAGGGCCAGCTGCAGTGTGAGATGGGCAGGTTGCAGAGTACTCTTCTGGCCAGGCTGTGGTGCAGCTGCTGCATGGGTAGGGCGGGCCATGGTGTGCTTGCTGTACTGGTTATAGTGTGGCTACTGCTTGGGGTGGTCAAGGCTTACCCAGCCTCGCAGTAGCACGGGGTGGGAAGATCCCTGCACCCATGCGGGCAGGCCAGAGGAATGGCACCAAAAATGGCACATACAAGTTCTGTCACCAACAATTTAGAATGAGATTGCAAAAATGGTGTTAGCCAGTGCTTCTGCCCCTGGAGAAAGTTTTAGCAGGCTCTTGCCTCTCTGGCACCCAGTTTAAGTCTTGTGAGTGGGTCTCCATCATGTTCTAAGCCTTTTCATATTGTTACTTTTGTGCTGGATCTCAGGGTGAGTGGGTCTGCACATGATCCCTTTAAGGGCAGGTTTTCCATTCCTTACTGTTCTTTGTTTCTCCTGGAGTTAATCCCCATTGGTTTTCAAGACCTGACATTTTGGGGGCTGGTTTTTCTGGTGCCAGATCCCAGGGTTGGGTTACCTAATGTGGGCTCTAATCCCTTTACTCTTCAAGGGAGGTTACCATACTTTTTGGATACCTTCTGTTTGTAAGTAGCTCACCATGCTTGGGGTGGGGACCCAGGTGAGATCATGTCTCTGCCTCTCTCTTACCCATCTCAATACATCTCATTTATCTTTTGCTGTGGAGTTACTGTTCCCCTAGCTCTCAGGTCCTTTTCAGGGGATAATTATTCTACATGTATCTAAAAGTTTGTTGTATCCATGTGTGGAGGTGAGTACAGGGCCTTTCAATGCCTCTGTCTTGAACCAGAATCTTCACTGTTTTAAATCTTGATATCCACTGTTACCATGAGGTGCTAGTTGAGTCTGAGCCATCCACTAGCATATTATACTTACAACCTGTACCACAGAGCTTAGCACTTAATTTTATGCTATTCTTTCCATAGCGAAGTTACCTGTTTTAGACTCATCTCTTCCAGTAGAGGTCTGGAACCATGTTATGCTCCCATACTGATTCTTACAGTCCCTTAAATACTTGGTTATACATCATTTGTTTCTCCTCTAGCCTCATACCTTGTGATCAAGTTTGTATTGCTGCTAGTGTTCTTTACAATTTTATCGTGTAACTTTATTATGGAAATATTCAAGTATATACTAAAGTGGATGGATTAGTTGAATGAACCCTTATGTACCATCACCTCACTTCAACAATTATCAACGTATGATCTTGTTTTATTTATACTCCCATTTACTACCTTTCTCCCCTGCTTTCTCCCCTGTTACTTGGTAATTTTGGAAACGGATCCCAAATGTCTTTCATCTGTAAATACTACAGTGTTTACAATTCTTTATTGATTTATCTCTGAGCAGGGATTTTTAGCATTTTATCTTTTCCTAGTTTCACTTATATCATGTAATTTTTGTTTGCTCTAAAGTAGAACCTGAACTCTGACAAATTTCAGTGAAAATCTATTACGTAATGTAGTTACTATGCATAACATACTGCTCTGGGGTACATAAAGATAAATGCACACAGACCCCACCCTTAAGGAGATTATTACAGCTTAACAGGTAAAAAAGACCTTTCAAAATACAGATTGTGGTTAAGTGCTAACATGAGGTGAGATCAAAGTGTGTGGGAGGAGAGATCAGTTTTTTTTAAAGGGAAAGGTTGATATAGGCGTCATAGAGAAGATAGTATTTGAGAGAAGGGGAGAAGCAGCAACAGGGGTAAAGGAATGCCTGTTTGTTGGCTCTTTCTGTGTGGCGGCTCTGTGGAAGCCACATCCAGTAACATCTGGGCCTCACAGAGCTCACGGAGAGCTCCTAGTCAGGGAGTCCTGAAGGGAAGTGCTCGCTGGAGTTGGAATTCAGGTGTGTGTGAGACTCATGTTACTCCCTGAATTAGACCTTGACCTGTCTTAAATTTTCCACAAGAGAATGTAGTGGAGGAGGGGAAATGGTGGGTAAGGATTTTCCAGGTAGAAGGACTAGAGTTCCTAAAAATAAATAACTGTAGGAGTTTTCCAGATCCCCATTAGTAATCCAGGGTGGCTAAAACTTAGGGATTTTGAAAAAATATCCAGTAGGAGAAAAGGCTGGCTTCTACTATGTGGCATAGTAAAACCATCGAAGCCTTCAAAGGTTCTGTTAAGGAGTTTGGACATTGTTACATTTTATTTCAGGAGCTGTTGAAAATTTCTTAGAGGTGGGGAGGAACGTAGTCAGACCTGGAGTATAGTGCGTGCCTCCGAGATTGCCCCTGGTTTCCCATACCTTTCTTAAAACTTTCCTAAGTAGACATGAGGGAAACAACTATAACTGTCTATTTAAGTTTCATCTAAATAGTGACCAGCCCTGTGCTTAATGATGCCATATGATAAATAGAGGGAAAGAAAGTTTTAAATGGTTCTTAGGTGAGTGATTAATAGTCTCATTGGGAAAGTATCTGGAAAGTGACTATAATGTTTCATGTTTTGTCTGTCATCTTGACTTAATTATGAGCCTTTTTAAAAAAGAATTTTATTTGTAAATAATCTCAAACATACAAGTAAATTGCAAAACTAAAAATAGTGCAAAGAACTCCTGTGTCCTTTATGCAAATCACCTATTGTTAACATTTTGCTCCATTTGCTTGTCGTTTGTACTCTCTTTATCATTACTTTTTTTATTCTCTCTGTCTCTATCTGTACATTAATTATTTTCTTAACTGTTTAAAGGTTACATACATCATGATCCTTTATCCTTAAATACTTAGCATGTGTTTCCTAAGAGTAGGGATATTTTCTTACATAATCATAGCGTAGTTATCAACTTCAGCACATTTAACATTGACATAATTTCATCTAATATTCATATTCCAATTTGACCATTGCCTATTTTATGTTTTCTAAACTATACACATTCCCCAGTCCATTGTATCATAGCTTTAAAAATGTTTGGTTGTCCGCAGTGATTTTTTCCTAGCATTATAGTCTTAATTTTTTGAACAGCTTTCTTATCTGAAATTCGGTACTTAACTTTCCTAAGGTGATTCGGGATGTGATAAATGTGCACATGGAAGAGCTCAGTAATCACTGGCAGGAAGAGCAGGAAAGAGCAGAGGATGATGCCGAAAAGTAAGTCGTTGTGTTTATTGGTAAAAATACTCTCTTTTTAAACTCTTACCTATAATTCTTTAACTGAATTTTAAGCATTTCCAAGGCCATTAGTAGCCACTATAATTCATCAGAATGCTTTTTGTTTCTTGTCATTGCTCAGGATTATTATACCAGAGTTGAAAAACATATTATAAAAACTTTGTTTCTTTGATTGCCCTCTTATATGGAATGTAAAATTATACATATTTAATTAGACACTGTCTATCATTGACCTGAAACAGAGTGTTGGACTTTAGGCTTGTCCATACTGAAGACCAGTGGTTAGAACTGACTGACTAATGTTCCTGTCTGTGTTTAAGGAATGAAGAAAGGCGGTCCGCGTCAGCAGACTCACGGCAGTCTGGTGGGAGCTATTTGGATGCTGAGTGTTCGCGACATAGAAGGGATCGGAGCAGGAGCCCACATAAACGAAAAAGAAATAAAGATAAAGATAAAAACTGGGACTCAAGAAGAAGAAAAGAGAGGTAATCTATCACTGTATCATCCAATACTGACTTGCTTACCTTTAAAGAAAAGACTGTTTCTTCTGTTACAGGCCATGTTGAAAAAAATAGATTATAAGAGTCAATTATGGTAAGGCAAGTAAATAGTCCTATTTCAGGTCACATAAACACAGCCGTGGTGACAATAGTTCTCTCTGTGCCTGATTGGATGTGGGTTTCCCTGTTTTCTTACTTATTTTCTAACTAGGGCATAGGAAAGTAATGTCTAAGCAGAAAGTTACCTGTATTAAAAATGTGTTTGCTTTTTTTCCTGCTCCTTCCTTCCTTCCGCCTTCCTTTCCACCCTCCCTCTCTCTTGCTAATTCTTCAGGTAAAGGGTATATAGTGTCAGGGAGAAGATCCAAACTTTATTTGGTCAGTTCTGCCCTTGTTTGTATTCCTGATAAAATTTTGATAGCTGAGAGATATGAACTAATACTAAAATAATAAATTTAAAGCAATCGATGTCTGTTCCTATGTTTTAGCTCCTTACTGGACACCTGCAGAGATCTCAAGCTCAGCAGGGCTATGACTAAACTTAACTTTTTCTCAGTCAGCTCCTTTTTCCCCAGTATTTTTTTATCCTGGTTAATGGATGGTCATCATTTGTTCATTTAAACCGGAAATCAAAGCATCATGTCAGATACTCCTTTTTTATTCCTTACCATCTAATCTTAACTGCTGTCAGATCTACCTGAAGATAACTCATATACACCTTCTCCTCCTCTGTCATTATCACTGTCCTTCTGGAAAATGATGGTAGTTTTCCTAATTGTTCTACATGTCTCAAAGCTTGTCCCTTATGGATTTATCCCTGCTCTATTGCTGGAGTGAATTTTCAGCTCTTAAAACTCTTCAGTGGCAAAATTCACTTTCCTTAGCCTGCCTCTCAAGACCTCCAGGATCAGGGCGTCTGCCTGCGTATCCTTTTTTGCCACCACCCCAAAAATGCATGGCTTGTGCTTCCACCAGCCCGAACTACCTACAGTTCCTCATCCACACTGTGCTACGTCTGTGCCTTCCTATGTCATGTTCTGCTGCCTAATTTTTTTTTTTTTTAACCTGCTTGGTAAACTCCTCATCTTTTGAGACCCAGCTTAGTCATTCCCATGAAGCCTTTTTTGCAGTACCCATATAGAGGTGATCTTTTCCCTTTTGTTACCTGTCTACCTGGCACATACTTTTTATTGAACTTAATTATTACTCTCCTAGTAGAGGCTGTGAGTTCTTTGAGGGCAGGCCCATGACTTCTTTAGTATTATGTACACAGTGCTTGTCTAATAATGGGCTCTGAAATGACATGTTTTATATCTCCTAGGCCACTGGTGATCAGAAATTACAAAGGCTTATTGGTTTAATAATTTTGCTCATCTAACTATAGTCAGTTCATAGGTTTAAAGCTAGCTATGATTTAGTCGTGCTCTTATAAAAATGAAATATTTGCTTAGTAATCCCTTTTGATTTATACAGTGAGTGATATAGTAGTTTTTAACATATTAACGGTTGATTAGCTGTCAGAAATCATACTCTCTAACTTCTTTCTGTTTTGTTTGTGCTTCTTCCAACTAAATAAATTTTGACACGCCTGATCAATCCTTGTGACTTAAATATATTAGCCTCAAAATCTAAACGTGAATAATTTTATTTTAGAGAGTGTAAACTGAGTACTAGCAGGAAATATTTCTCAATAGGCTAATCATTGATATCCCTCCGGAGATAGAATGAATTGTGGGGAGCTGAGATAGGAGCGAGGATAAGGATGTCAGATGGTTTCTGAATTTCTTCTATAACTTTAGTATTCTATTTGAAATGAATTCTCTGGTCATCAGCCATTTACATACATTCAAAGTTAATTTTAGACCTGACTGGTATAGCTCAGTGGGTTGGGCATTATTCTGCCAACTGAAATATCACCAGTTTGATTTCCTATCAGGGCACATGCCTGGGTTGTGGGCATGCGAGAAGCAGCTGATCAATGTTTCTCTTGCACACCATCGATGTTTCTTTCCCTCTCTTTCTCCCTCTAAAAATAAAAGAATAAAATCCTAAAGAAAAAAAAAAGATAATTTTAAAGCAGAATGCCAAAGTGCAGTTAAAAAAAAATCCATTTTGTTTATTTCCATCTCAATTTGTCCCTAGATTTAGTGATGCATTTTCCATGTTCACTCTTTAAAAAAATCACTGTTTAGTTCTAAATGCATGTTTTAATTTGTTCTGGTTTATATCTGACTTGTATATACTACTGATAAATTATTATTTTAAAGCTCTTCTATTAAAATGTCCATCATTTATGACAGTTTTTTCACCCCTTTAATTTCAGGGATGGGGAAAGACATCATAGTCATAAAAGAAGAAAGCAAAAAGTATAAATGAAGTATTTGTGCAGGTATAATTATGCTGCTGTCATGATAACCAGTATGCTGATATTTTCATTATAATTGCTTTGAGTAAGAGAATGTGTTTATATGAATTGTGTTTAGTGCTCAGATCATTATTTTTCAGTAAGTGCTTATGTCTCAAACCATGAGTACACTATCGTGCCCTATAACTTTGTTGTCCTTATATTTTAATAGATGATTCCTTCCTATTACTCATTTTGGTTTTCTTTTCTTTCTTGATAATTTATGTAGCAAAAAATCTTTAACTAAAGTCAATACTCGAATTATATAAATAATACATGACTACACTCTCATTGTAAAAAATTAAACCTTACAGCCTGGACTGGCGTGGCTCAGTTGGCTGAGCGCTGTTCTGCAAAGTGAAAAGTCACCAGTTCAATTCCCGGTCAGGGCACATGCCTGGGATGCGGGCCAGTCTGTTGTTGGGGTGCATGCAAAAGACAACCAATGGATGTTTCTCTTCGTCTCTTTCTCCCTCCGTTACCCTCTCTCTAAAAATGAATAAAGAAAACCTTTACAAAATTAAACTTTACAGAGAAGGCTAAAGTCCCTGTGGAACACCATATGCGATCTCTAGGGACACCCCAGTGATAACTACTATTTACCACTACACTGGTGACTTGCAATAGGGAAAAACAATGTAAGTATCTGTCAGGAGGGGAAAGGCCTGCCTAAATAAAATACACTCTAGTCATATAATAGATTACTATGTAGGATTTAAAAGAAATAAACTTTATCTCTATTAACATGCATAGATCTCAGAAACATAATGTTAAGTGAAAATAGCAAGTTGCAGAAAGATGTGTACAAATTATATCTTTGTACAACACAATACTGTATGTTTTCAATAGCTGTATAAGTATATAAATGTATTTTTAAAGGTTCAAAAGAACCCATACCAAATGCACAACAGTGATTTTTGGGGAGAGACAGTATAATTGGGATAGATAAGGGGTGCCTCAGGATTGAGAGGGTGGTCAAAGGAAAGTTTAGTTTTATCCATAATACATTAATTTTTTAAAAATAAGGTATTCATGTTTTACTTGTTAATTAAAAATTGTCATTTTCTTTTTAAAAGGAAACTCTTAAGAATACTGTCATTTTGTTTTTTTGTAAATTAAACGTATTGAGGTACTGTTTACATATACTAAAATGCATCCATTTTAAGTGTACACTTAATTGACTTTTGACCAACTTATACTCCCTACATAACTATCATCTCAATCAAGATAGAGAACATTTCCATCACCCCATAAAGTTCCCTTAAACCTCTTTCCACAATCTATTTCTCTACCTCCAGCTGCAGGCAACCACACATCTGCTGTCTGTTACTGTTGACGAGATGTATCTTTTCTAGAATTCATAGAAATGGAATACTGCAATCAATACTCTGCCTTCCTCCACTCCACATGTTTTTGAGATTGATGCATGTTGTTGTGTCAGCAGTCTGTTCCTTTTGTTGCTAGGAGTGTATTCTGTTGTATAGTAGACCATTCAGGGAAACTTTGGCATTAAATGTTAACCATCTCATACTGAATAGCAGTATCTTGAATATTGGAAACCTAGCTTAAAGATCCTAAACTAGGTTTCAAATAGAAATGAACCCTTAATTATTTTAGTGTGTAACTGACAAAGACAGGAAGGGTGACTTGATTTAAATAAGATTGGCTGTTCGCTTCAGGTATAGAAAACAGCTCTCAGATTTACAAATTGCAAACAGGTCACTTGTCACTATGAAGTCCTACTACTGCCATTGTCCTTAATTTCTAAACCTCTAAAATTCAGATTTAAAAATCTTAAAAACAAAGACTTTAGAATTACTACAATGTTGAGATAGATGAGGTTGCAGCTTTTGTAGGTCAAAATGATTTGAATGATCAACAGTTTCATGTAGTATAACTTAATTGACAATTTTGTTTTTCATTATGATTTTAATGATTTCACTAACTGGAAGAAACTGAAGAGTGAAAATAAAAGGCATACTTGGGTGTTTAGTAGAAGAGAAGTCAGTGGAAAGGGGGATTGGAATGGTAGGATGGGGGAAAAAAGGGTAGTGTGGAAAAAGGAGATGATCTACAATGTAACCAGAGTTCTTTCAAGACCAAAATTTTAAGTATAGTAACTACTGCAAACTAACCAATAAAATGTAGAGTAAGATGATAAGAGGCATTTGTTTGATCCTTGAATGTATTAATTTTTCGTGCTTAGCTATTTGTTTCAGACTCCTTCATCAGTATAACCCCCATGCCTAGCATGTAATAGTGGTTAATTCATTATTTTAAATTTTGACAAGCACTTTTGCAGACCTTTGTCACATAATATCTAAGTACTTATTTATAAAGTGCTGATATTAATACTTACTGTATAACTGCTATCCATCTTACCCATCCACCAAGTCTTAGTTCACATGACAGCTTGTGACCTACATTTCTGATCTACTGACTGTATATTTTCTCTCTTGAATGCTTTTAAAAGCACTAAGGATAGTCAGTGTGTATTGAGCACTTACTGTGCGGCAGACTCTGTTCTGAGCTGTTGTAAAATATACATCAAATTGAACATTTTTGTCATTTTTAAGTGTGCACTTCAGTGGCATTAAGTACCTTCACATGGCTGTACAACCACCGCCTCTGCCCCTCTTCAGAATGTTTTCATCTTCGCCAACTGAAACTCTAGCTATTAAACAACTCTGCATTTACTCCTTCCCCTGGCCCTCTACTTAACCACCAGTCTACTTTCTGTCTATGAATTTGACTATTCTGGATACTACATATAAGTGAAATTACGGAATTTTTTTTGTGCCTGACTTATTTCCCTTGGCATAGTGTTTTCAAGGTGCATTCATGTTGTAGCATGTGTCAGCGTTTCCTTTTTAAAGCTAAATGATATTTTTATTGTATGTATGTGTGTGTGTGTGTGTGTGTATCCCATTTTGTGTATCCATTCATCCATGGATGAAACTTGTGTTAGTTCCACTTTTTGGTTATTGTGAATAATGCTGCTGTGAACATGGGTGTAAAACATCTGTTTGGCTCCCTGCTTTCAGTTCTTGTGAGTGTATTCCGTATTTTGCCATTTATAATGTGCACTTTTTTGCCCAAATTTTTGAGGGGAAAATAAGGATGTGCATCATACGTGGTTAGTCCTAATTCTGTATCTATGTAAATGTTTTAAATCTTTTTATTTATGCTTATACATTAAAAGTGTAACTCTAGAAAGCAATAACGATACCCATATGCAAAGTAATACCCCGGAATACGATAATCGGTTTTGTATCTAAATATAAATAAATTAAAAGTTGAATTAAAAAACTAAACCAAAAGATTTTTTTCCTGAAAGTTTGGGCCAAAAAGGCGGGTGTGCATTATACAACGAGAGCACATTATGCACAACAAAATACAGTACCTGAAAGTGTAATTGATGGGTCATAAGTCAGTTTAATTTTTTGAGAACCATCATATTGTTTTCCACAGTGTTTGTATATTTCTACGCTTCTATCAGCTATGCACTGGGGATCCAGTTTCTCTACATTCTTTGCAACACTTATTTTCTGGTGTTATTTTGGTTTTTGATAATAACTATCCTAATGGGTGTGAAGTGGTATCTCATTGTGATTTCGTTGAGCTCTTTATATTAAACTTACTTAATTCTCATAAAACCCCACTCTGGGATGTAAATACTATTATCATCATTCTAGAAATGAGGAAACTAAGGCTCGTGAGTTAAGTAATTTGCTCTACTTCTTGGAGAAAGTGGTAGAGCTAGAATTCCAATCCAGGCAGCCTTGCTCCAAGGTTTACTTTCAATTTTGTCCCCCTATATTATAATTGTGTACTGTTTCTTATGTATAACTTTTATCTCCAGCTAGTTTTTTAAATTTTTTTAATGTAAAATACATGATGATTGTCTTTGAATTCCCAAAGTGCTTAGTATAATCCTTAAATGATGGAGGTGACAAGTGTTTATGGATGAGGAAATTTAGGCAAAGAGATGCTTAGTTATTTCCCCAACATACAAGCAATTCCAAAAAGATTGGAGTTAGAGTCCCTGCTCTTAACCACTATATACACCACTGTACTATCTGTGAACCCTTTTTAGTGTTCTGACATGATAGCATCTGTCATTTCATAGCCATCTCTTCATAGCCACCAGAATTCTCCGAACTCCTTTGTAAGATCCAAAAATACTGAACATCTTATCACCTCCTATTTTGTGAAACTCCAACTGATCCATAAATAAACTTGCACTGTATCTTGATACCATTTAGTTATGCACCGAAGTTCATTGCATTGATCAACTTTACATATCAAGGTTTCATATGAAGACATGAAAATATCCCACAGCACCTCCTAAAATTAAGACTGCTTTACAGTTAAATGCCAGATTTCTGGATGAATCCTAATCAGCATAAGGAACTTGGAATCGGCTGAGGAACAACTCAGACCTGGTTTGTCTTCCTGTCCACTGCATCCCACCTCCTGCTCAGCCTGAGGAAGAGGATGTGGGTGTGGTTTCAATCTACCATCGCAAAACTGCTTGTTGAAGTTCAAGAGAGGAGGCATTTGTGAGCAAAATAAATTAAGGGGGCTTCTCAGATATTTAGGCTGAGATTGGTACTTAAATTGACACATTAAGGCAGCTGCTATGCAGAGCCCAGGGCACTGATTACGTTCAGTAAGAAATTGAACTCATTGTTCAGTTTTACTTACATTGTTCAGATTGAATGATTGGTCATTCAATCAATGATCTCCAGGTATTTGCCACTTTTGATTAAGGCTGATTGGGTAATCTCAAACCAAGTGGTAAATTTGAGATAAAATATTTTAAATTGTCATTGAAAAATATTTTTTAAAGCTAAGTAATATCACCTATGTATTCTATAGTATAGAAATATTAATACTGAATTAATACTGTAAAACTGCACAGGATCTACTGAGCATACCTTTTTTTTCTCTTTTTTTAATGTTTAGTAAGTTTATAAAGGTCCAAGAATTCTAGTGTAAAGCTTCGTTAAACTCCAAGAGTAGAAAAATAAAGTCCGCTCATAGTTGAATGTTTATGATGCCAGTTTCTTTTTGAGGCGCCGTACTTAAGCCAGCAGATGTGTTACTTATTAAAACAAAAACCTTTAAACCACACAGGTTTTATTATATTAGTGATTGTACTTCCTATTCTGGTAACAGATTTGGGGGTTTGGTGTTACAGAAAATCCTCACAGCTTCTGGATATTTTAATTGGGACCAGTAATTTTTAGTGTTCCTTTTCAGAAAATAAAAAAATATATTTTGTCAGACTTAAAAAGCTGCAAACTGGATTCATCTTTACTGAGAAAGCTAAGTCACTTTCCCATTCAAAAGACAAAGCCATGTAAGAGAAAAGATGTTGCCTGAAAAGAGAATGTAAACTCCTCGTTTTATTTTTAATCCTTTGGTTTAGTAATACAAGGCAGGAGCCACTTCCAGTTCAAAGAGTTGCTACAAATACCATCTGGACGATATTGAATTAGGAGACAATGCAGGCTCTGGGAGTCCTGCCTCACAAAGATCACGCCATGTGGCACCAATTAAGGGTTTTGGAAATGGGTTGATTGAGTGCCATATATTTATTAAGCTGACTTGCCACAGTCATGGGGCTTCAAGTCATGATTCCTCCTCTAGACTGAGAAGGTAATTTAGTGGAGTGTCTAGGAATACAGAGAGAGATGAGGCATGAGCCTGAGCTTTATTTGGTATTACTGACACTTTAATGCAAACAAAACACTTTTAAGTAATAAATTTTTCACACATTGGCAGGAATAGCCTTGATCAAAGCGGGCAGGGACAAGTCGGATACGGTACAGGTGTCCCTCTTTACTGTGTGACCACGGGCAAACTCTTGGTCTCTCCATACCTCCTAGTTGTCATCTGTAGATTGAGAATAACGGTGCACTCTCAAAGGGCTGAGGTGATGTTTAGAGATAATATGCATAGTGTTTGATAGAAGGCAAGTATTAAATACCTGCCATTATTATGACTTGTAACACACTTATAAGCTCTTTTTTTCTGTTGTGCTTCCTATGTTTGCCTTTGCTGATGGATCAGTCTAGAAAACTCTTCTTGTGCCCCCAGAGAAGTCTCACACGGTATTAGCAAACATGCCATACATTACCTGACAACCCATTGGAGGTATTGTAAAGGGAATACCTCACATTACCTGCCTCTAGGGAATATACACAGCTGGTATGCACCTGAATGGCCAACCAGCATTAAAATACTGAAATACTTCTAAACTGCTTAGCAGATAACTGCTGTCCTGAGCTTCGCCTCCCTTCTCATCTTTGCCTTGGGAATACCTGACCCTCTCCTAGATACTACCATGACCCAGCAAATAAAAAGACAATGCGGGGTGCGGCTTGGGGCCTTGGAGCATCCTGTTCCAGAGCTAAAGCTGGTTGGTGGCTGTTCTGATTAATTGGCTACTATGCAGTTAGTCTCTCTCTAAATAATATTAACACGGGACGTGTTATTCCACTTCTGTCTTTGCTGTATATGGCGGTCCTCTGTGCTGTGTTGTGGGAATATTGATCGTGGACATGGTTACGCACTCTTGAATCAGCCAAAGCTGTATGTAGACAACAGTAGCACAAAGTGTGGAAGGGGAATCGGAAGCATACTGTCCTAAGGTTCTCACACTATACATAGAGTGGTGTATTATTTGAAGATAGACTATGGTAATTAAGTGTGTATATTATAAACCCTAAAGAAGCCACTAAGTACGTGAAAGAGAGGTATAACTAATAAGCCATAGTAGAAAGATAATGGAATCATTAAAAACAGTCTAAAAGAAAACAAGAAAGGAGGGAAAAGGGAACAGAAGAACAGATAGGACAAATAGACAAATAGTAAGAAGGTAAATTTAAACACCGAATCGACCATATTAAACATTATATGTAAGTATTCTAAAAGCTCGAATTAAAAGGTAGAGATTGTCAAATTGGATGAACAAAGCAAGATCTAGCTATGTGTTGTTTATAAGAAACCCACTTTAAATACAAAGATACAAATAAGTTAAAATTGAAAATGGCAAAAAATGTATTATGTTAACATTAATCAAAAGAAAGCTATTTTACTGTCACGTAAAGTAGACTTCAGAACAATGACTATCAGCAGGGATAAAGAGGAATATTTCAAAATATGAAGAGTTCAATTCATCAACAGGACACAACAATCCTAAATTTGTATGTAACAGCTAAGAGAGGTTCAAATACATGAAACAAAGACTGTTTTGTGACTGAAGGGAGAAATAGACAAATTTACAGTTTACAGGTGGAGATTTCAACAATTGGCCCTTAATAAATCATAGCACAAGTAAAGAGCAAATCAGTAAAAAGATAGAACACTTGAACAACACTATCAAACTTGAACAGCACTATTGACCAGTTTGACCTGACTGCCATTAATTGAACACTCCACCTGACAATGAGCAGAATACATGCGTTTCAAATGTACTTGTGATATTCACCGAGATAGCCCGTGTTCTGGGCCATAAAACAACTTTCACTATGTTTCAGAGGACTGAAATCATTCAAAGTATGTACTCTGACCACAACAGAATTAAACTAGAAAGCAATAACAGATACATATCTGGAAAATCCTTAAACATTTAGAAATTAAGCAATATACTTCTAAATAACCCATGAGTCAAAAGTAAATCATAAGACAAATCAGGAAATATTTAAAACAATCAAAATTAAAAAACACAACATCAAATTTTGTGGGACCCAGTGAAAGCAGTACAGTGGCACCTCACTACTTGTCATTAATTTGTTCCAGAACTCGTGATGAGTGCCGAAACCAATGAGTACTGAGCAAGAGCCAAGTGCTGACACTTTTTTTTTCTCATCAAAATGCAACAAGTATGGGGTTTGATGAGTTCTGAAGCTGATGAGTGCTGAGGTACAACTGTACTTAGAAGGAAATTTACAGCATTAAATGCTTACAAAAAGAAGAAAGGTCTCACATTAATGACTAAACTTTCACCCTAAAATACCAGAAAAAGAAGATTAGATTAAGCCCAAATTAAGCAGAAGGAAGGAAATAATAAAGAACAGAAATCGATGAAATACAAATCTACAAAGCAATAGAAAAAAGGAAATGAGACCCAAAACTTGTTCTACAAAAAGTTGAATGAAATTGACAAGCCTCTAGGTAGATGGATCTATCTAAACTTTAGCCGGGGGTGGGGAGAAAAAGAGGAGACACGAATTACTCATGTTAAGAATGAACATGGAGATGTTACTACAGATTCCACAGGCTTTAAAATGATAAAAAATGGAATATTATGAATAATATTATGACAATAAATTCAAGAAATTAGATGAAATGGATAAATTCCTTGAAGTACTCAAATTACCTTAAAAACAAAACAAAAACAAAACAAAAAAACCTTGAAATAATCCTATACCTATTCAATGTATTGAATTGATAGTTTAAAACTTTCCCATGAAGAAAACTTTCATTCCAGATGACTTTGCTGGTAAATTCAATCAACATTTAAAGAGGAATAGTATCAATTCTTCACAAACCCAGGTAATGAAAGAAAGTTCCCCAGCCATCATTACCCTGATATCAAAACCAGGCAGACATTACAAGAAAACTACAGACCAACATATCTAATGAACAAACATGTGGCAAATTTTTCAAATAAATTATTCTAGCAATACATTTGGAAAAAAAGTAACCCTATGACCAAATGAGTCTTATTGAGAGAATATAAGGTTTGTATAACATTGAAACTCAATGTAATTCATCATCTTGACAGACTAAAGGAGAAAAATCACATGATCCTGCATAGATGTAGAAAAGGCTTGGGATAAAATTTAATACCTACCCATGGTTAAAACAAACAAACAAACAGAACCATTCTTAGCAAAGTAGAAATGGAAGGAAATCCCCTCAACCAGATAAGAGACATATAAAAAAACCTAGAGCTAACACTGGCGAAAGATTGAGTTTCTTCCTGCAATTGGGAGCAAGGCAAAAAACATGCCCTTGTCACTTCTATCCATCATTGTACTGAGGTCCTAGTTGGTGTGTTAATTCAATAAAAAAATAAAATGTATACAGATTGGAAAGGATGAAGTAATACTGTGTTTATTCACAAGTGACAATCATCTCTGTAGAAAGTCCTGAGAAATTTACCAAAAAAAAAAAAAAAAAAGAAGCTTTTAGACCAAATAAATAGCAAGGTCACAGGATACATAGTTAATATACAAAAATCTATTATAATTTTTATATGCTAGAAGTATAAATTTGACAAAGCATCAAAAGGCATAAAATACATAGGGAACAAGTTAACAAAATATGTGCAAGGCCTGTGCACTGACAACTAAACTTTGCTGAGAGAAAATAAATAAGACTTAACTAAATGAAGAAATATACCACACTTAAAATCAAAAGACAATATTTTTAAGGTACCATTCTCTCTAGATTAAACAACAGATTCAATGTAACTGCAATAAAGACCCAGCAGGCTTTTTGTTTTAAAAAAAAAAGCACAATACATTTTTATTGTGATAAATTTACTTAACATAAAATTTTCCATTTTAACAATTTTAAGTGTACAGTTCTGTAACAATAAGGACATTCGCATGGTTGTGCAGCCATCACCACCACCCATCTCCAGGACTTTTTCATCTTCCCAAACTGAAACTCTGTCCATTAAACAATAACTCTCTATTCCCACTTCCTCAGCCCCCAGCAACCACCAAGTATTCTGTCGCTATGAATTTGACTGCTATAGGTACCCCGTGTAAGTGGAATCATACAAAATTTATCTTTCCGTGTTTGGATTATTTCATTCAACATAACATCCTCAAGTTTCGTCCATTTTGTAGCATGACAGTAGGCTTTCTTGCTTGCTTGTTTTCTCTCATAGGAATTGACTGGCTGATTTAAAATTTTATGTGGAAGTGCAGTGGACCTACAATAGAACATTTTATGGAAGAAAAAATAACAAAGTTGGAAGACTTATACTACCTGATTTCAAGATTCATTATGAGTTACATTTACCAAGACAGAGGGGTGCTGGCATGAAGATAGGCACGAGTAGGACAAAAGAGCAAATCTAGAAAGAAACACACGGATAAGTCATCAATTGATTTTTGACAAGCTGCCAAGGTAATTTAATGAGAAAAGAATAATACTTTCAATAAAGGGGCTGTAAAAACACGACGTATGGAATACAATGAACCTTAAATTTTACCTCACACAATATATAAACATCAGCCCAAAGTGAATCATTAATTTAGATGTATGAACTAAAATGTAAATTTTCTAAAAGAAATCAATAGCATAAATTTTTTGAGACCTTGGGTCAGGCAAAGATTTCTTAAATAAAGGGCGCTGCCTGATGTGGCTCTGCTGGTTGGGCGTCGTCCCACAAAGTAGAGCTCACCGGTTCGTTTCCCTGGGCTTAGAAGCAACTGATCTAGAAGCAGCCCATTGATGTTTCTCTCTTTCTCCCTCTCTTCCCCTCTCTCTAAAAATAAATAAAATCTTTTTTAAAAAAGATTCTTAAATAGGATACCTAAAACAAACTATAAAAGAATAAATCACTAAATTGAGTTTTGTCAAATTAAACTTTTGCTTGTCAAAAGACACTTAAGAAAATTGAAAGGCAAGCCAGAGAATGAGAGTGTTCACAAAGCATAGTGAGGACAAAGGACTTGTATGCAGAATATGTAAAGACTCCTGAAAACAAACAACCTCCCAAAAATGGGCAAAAGATTTGAGTGGACACGAAAGGAGATATATGAATGGTATATTAGCACATAAAAAAAGCACAACATCAAATTAAAACCACCATGAAATAACACCACACAGCTTAGGATGGTTGAAATTAAAAGATTGACATTACCAAAAGACTCATTTATTGCTGACAGGACTGTTTAATAGTATAATCATTTTAGAAAACTGTTTGCCAGAGGGTTTTTTTTTTTTAAAGTTAAACGTACACTTATACAATCCAGCAATTTTTCTCCTACATTACTCCCAGGTTGTGCCTATATCACTAAAGATTAAAGGAAACATGTTCACACTAAGATTCATCCACAAATATCCTGAGCGGTGTTAGTCACAGTAGCCCCAAACTGGGAACAACTCCAGCGTTCATCAACTGGTGAAAAGATAGACAAATTATCTATTCGTGCAACAGACAACCGCTCAACCATGAAAAGAGAGGAACTAGTGATACATGCAACATGTGGGTGAATCTCACAAGCACGGCAAGTGAAAGAAGAAGTCACACATAAAAGATGACGTGCTGTACGATTACACTTATATAAAATTCTAGAACAGGGAAAAGTATAGTGACAAAAAGAAGATCAGTGCTTGCCAGGGGCTGGGGTGGGCAAAGGGGACTGCAAAGTAGCATGAAGAAGATTTTGGGGATGATAGAAATGTTCCTTATCATTTTGGGGGTGTCGATTGCATGACTGAACACATGTATTAAACCATCAAATTATACACTGAAGTTGGTGAATTTTGTTGTATGCAAATTATACCTCGGCGATGGAAAAAAAAAGAAAAGAAAAGAATATGATAGCCTCTCCCCTCCAGGAGATTCCCAGTCTACCTAACAAGTCCATATAGGCTTCTGGAAAAAATGTACGGCAATGTATGATTAGGAGTCAGGTGTGGTTCAATGTTATTATACTGGAAAGTTGAGAGTAAGGATGAATAGAGAGACAAAATAAAAAAAATTTAGGTATTTCATATAAAAAGCATTTGTGGGCATATCCCTGAGGGTCATGGGTTTTGAGTCTATTGGAGATGAAGTTCCAATAACAACTCCAAAAAAGCAGAAAGAAAAGAACTCTAAAGGCATCAAAGGAGCAGGGGTGGCAGCTGAGATGGATGCTCAGTCCCGGAGAGGCAGGAGGAAAGAAAAGAGTTTATTCCCATTACGGGAGCTGCATGTGGACAACCCATTTGAAAAACAAACAACAATAACAACCCCACCTCCCAAAGAAGATTGTTATGGGTATAAATAATTTATTTAATTTCTTTGGAGAAAAAGTTAAACTTGAAGCCAAGGAGGCAAAATTATACCTTTGTAGAATTTTGGTTTTATCAAGAATAGATATATTTCCCATAACTTTTTTTGCCAGCTTACACTGAGACTGTACACACAAGGCAAGTTATTCTGTGAGGTTTATCAAAAAAGAGCCTGCCCCTTTAGATAGTTCCTTTTACTGGAGGTGCTACTTATGAAAGATTAGTAAGGGGGATGTTGTCAGTGAGGGGGCTGTGGGTGTGGGGCTGTGGGTATGTGGAAACTCTGTGTACCTTTGTTCAATTTGGCTGTGAACCTGAAACTGTTCTAAAAAGTGGAGTCTATTTTTTAAAAGAAGATGATTAGCAAAAGTGGCTTTGTTTGATGGGAAGAATTGAGATTTGGGATTTTTAAAAAAATTCTAGGCGGTGAGAGGCTTCTGGGTAATATGTAAACATGAACGGAATAATTTGCCATACTTTTCTGGCTCCAACCTGTTTTTGTTTTTGTTTCTGTTTTTTAATGAAATCACCATTTAAAAGTCAAAATGGAGAAACAAGTCTAAATTCAGAGCACTGGGCCTCCGGAACTGGGAGGAGTAGGTGAGCTGGATTCTCCGATGAGGGGAATGGCGGCTCCGAGGTCCCTGTCTGTGGCCCAGCCAGACTGGCAGTGGCGGTGGTAATAATACCAATAGCAACAAGCAGTAATGACGGTCACTCATTGGGCCCTTGTTCTGAGTACAATGCACCTAACATGCATTATGTCACTTCATTCCACCACACCCTGTGAGGCAGGAGCTATCATTCCCATTTTACAGATGAGGAAATAGAGACTTAAAGAGCTCTAGCAATTTTCCCAGGACTGCACAGCTGCTAAGTCTCAGGAAAGGGATCTGAAACCCAGGAGGGCCTGCCGTTGGAACCTCTGCTCCTAACCCCCGCACTTACTGCTTCCCTGTTGCAATCAACTGAAAGTGAGCCCTTCGGTCCAGAGTCAAAGTAGATTGTGATCTAAGGAGACTGGCCCAGGGAGAGGCTCAGGGGTCAGAAAGGGCCTCGGAGCGAGGTGCCCCTGTTAAGGACGGTGGACCTGATTAGAGAAGTTCCCTGCGCAAAGCCATAAGACCAGATGCCTCCACCTCTTCCAAATTCCTACCTTTACATGATCTTCAAGAACATAAATGGTTTGCAGGTGTGCAGTTGAGTCACACACATTTTAAAATAGTATGGGTGGAAATAGGCAATTACCATACTCCACTTTTAGTGCCCCTGTTGCTCAAAGCCTTTCCCATTTGGGAGTGAGCCTTCTCTGGGCATCATAAGTGTGAGGAGTACAGCAAACCCTGCTACACAAGGAAGAACTGGTTTACAATAATGACAATAGAACCCACTAGAGTGTAAGCTCTGTGAGGGCAGGGATTTTGTTCTATTTGTCAGTGTAACTACACAGTCTAAAACATGTAAGATGTGTTTAATGATGATGACGAGGTGGAGGATGATGATAAATAATGTGTATTTAACTCTTTAAAGTACTAGTTCATCTAATATAGTACTTGAGTAGGAAAGAAAGCTCCCCCCACTCTCATTAATGAGAGGGGGTGAGAAAAATTAGTCACAGGAAGTTAAGTGGGTTATCTTAGCTCAAATAGCTAATTAGGACTAGAAATAGACTGGGGCTCAGCTCTCCCAATTTCTACACCAAGCTCTTCCTTACCATTATTGGTCTTATAAGTGTATGTTATTTCTAGCCATACTGGGTCATATCACACTTTTATCACAGCGATTTCTACTTTGGAGCTACCAGCTTGGGGGTTCATAGGAAACCTGGTCATTTTCTGTGGTCATTTTTGACTATGGTGAACTACGCAGGTGATGATGGGAGTTCCCGCCACTGCAGAGTGACAGCTGGCCATACTCATGTTTTTGTGAACAGAATAATGCCCTACTTCACTGATTCTTACATACATAGCTTTCCTCATTTTAATATCTCTAAAACCTGAATGGGTTACGGTCACTATTGACAAGAACAGAAGTTGAGTTTTTCTAGAGAGAATTTGTGCTTGCTTCTGCCAGTCCCCTAGGTGTCCCATTCTGTGGGGATGACATCCTTTGGTTGGTGTCCAGAGCTCTATTTGGGTGTCTCTCATTAGACTTCTTAGTGCTCTCCCCTCCTTAGTGCAATGTAAAATAATGGACTCTTGTGATTGATGTCTCTACGATGCGATGACATCTGGTAGCTTCCCTTTATTCATGAGGAACTTTGCATAGGCATCCTAAGTCAGGTTGCCTGTGAGCAGTCTCTGAGCTGAGATCTGATGCTGGAAGTTCACTGGGAAGTGTGCTCAAGGTCTGCACCTGTGCGATGGGAAAGGCAGTACCATTGGCCAGAGGGAGAATTTAATTACAGTGCAGTCTGGACAGAGGCCTTACCTGATCCCAGAGTGGGTGCAGGTTCTGGGACTGACGTGATCCTCAGAGATGCCCCCAGTTGAGACAAGTGTGGAGCAGGCTTTATACTCCCACATCAACCGTCATTGGATACAAGCTCCACCCTTTACTTAATGGGCTGCTAATGAGTGGGCTGTAACCTTGGGTGGGGACGCCCTCTGACAAAGGGCAATTTGGGGGATCGTCCCAGAGGGAAGCTGTCATCAACCATTGCTGGGGGAAAGCTCCTCCATTCTGAAGGGGAGATCTGGGTGGCATGCCTCAGCAAGCATTGCAACCTATTATCCACTCTTGACTCTGTGGGAGGTTCCATCCTTGCAACCCCGCATTATGAAGATGAGCAAATTGAGGCTTGGAGAGGCTGGGCAGCTCACAGGAGATCTCACCACTAGTTGCAGAGAATTCAAATCCAGTCCTGACACCAAGACCCAGCTCTTAATTACGGAGCTTTGCTGCCAGCGCCTGGGGCGTGGGTTCTGTACTCTTCACATTTATATTATGTTTTTAGGTAAGAAAGAAAGTGGGAATTGTGCAATTTCCAGCCATTCCAAGCCTCTTTCTATTGGAGTGAAAAAAGCAGTAAAAATACCATTTCACACACACACAAAATAAATAAATAAAATAAATGCTGAGGAGATAGCAAGGTTTTAGACTATTGTGTTGCAGTGGGGCGTGGGGAGGATAAGGCAGACCAGCTGACTGCTTTAAAATATGTACCACCTACACCTGTGTTTTATGGCCCACGAAAGGTTGGTAGAAAGATAGGCTGAGTTCCCATTGCAGAGCTCAGAACCTGAGACCTGAGGAGAGAATAGTTTGCTCAGGCTCATGCAAAGGGGTGGCTCGAGGACCAGAGCACGGACGTGTCGCTTCGTCCATGTGCTCCCCACACATATCGCAGGGGACACATAACAGGAGGGCTGGTTGCCATCCTCCTTCAACATGGAGGCGAGCAGGGCAGGTGTTGGTCGGATGCATCATTCCCTTGAAGAAACAAATATCATGAGTCTTGAACTTGTTCATGAAAAGCAAGGAGTGAAACACTTCGGAAAATTCCTGAAATGTCTAGGCCTTTGCTGGGTTCATTAATCATTAAGGAGGAACAATGTATTTTCAGGAAACAAAAATTGTTTTGCAAGGAATCTGTTACAAGAGCCATAAAAGGTGGCCATCTTAGTTCAAGAGGACTTTCTTTTGCTTGCTTCATCAAGGAATTTCACTGTCTCAGCTACTTTGCAAATCTGTTCCTTCAAAAAAAAAAATCATCTGTACTATTGTTGTATAGATAACAGTGGGAGACATTCCTGCTTAGAGACAAAAGTCACCCAGGAAAAAAGAAACGGGTTGGCCCTCCCCTTTTCTTTGATACCTTCCTAAGTTATGCCAGAAAACATGTACCATTTTTCATGTTGTTTTTCCAGCTGGACATGTATCGAACACTTCCTAGGTGACAAGCACAGGGCTAGGTTTTTTACGCTAGCTCCCTGGGTTGAGTGTGGCGGATTGGCACCCATCCTACCCTCCTCCTTGGTTGCTTTTCTAGATTTAGAGGTCGGAAGCCAAAAGCGGTATTTCTGTATTCCCTCACAACAAAGGTTTATGGCGAGATGGCGGACCAGCCAGTCAAAGGGACTGGTGGGCCGTCTGGCAGGCAGAAGAGAAACAGTAACGGATGTGGAATGAGGTTCAGAGTGGGTTGCAGGCTGAGAGGACCCAGGGCCCCTA
This sequence comes from Mormoops blainvillei, assembly GCA_004026545.1. NCBI lineage: Eukaryota > Metazoa > Chordata > Mammalia > Chiroptera > Mormoopidae > Mormoops > Mormoops blainvillei. The sequence goes on along the minus strand of PVJD01000152.1, from coordinate 375,983 downwards.
CACAATCCTAGCTTGGGGGCTGGGAAAAGCAGCAGCACAGGGATTGAGAGTTATTTTGCATATCAATAACAGCAGGCTAGCTTCATAGTCTGTGAGGAACCAGGGAGATGGGCAGGACTTTGACCTGTGATGTAGCTGGGAGGCAGCGCCCCACCATCCCTTGTTACAGAGCTTGTGTGAGAGCTTGGAGATGGTCGCTCCATGCCACGGGGCTGTGCCTGCCCGGACCAACTTTAGCAGCCAAGAAAAGCAGAGAATACGGGAGAGCTAGCAGGTGCAGCTGATTGTGGGAGGAGTGGGAAATGGGGTTTCGGAGGAGGTTCTAGGCTGGGATTTAAACTAAAAGGCGGGCTGCCATGTGGGACAATGGGGAAACAATGGGAGACAATATGGGACCATGAGGGAAGAAAAGGGGTGAAAGCTTTGGGTGGTGGGCCATGACGAGGTGCCATATCATTTTGGATTAGGAAGTGAAGATCACGGTGACACAGCTGAAGGTGCTGGGAACTGTGGGAGAGACCTGACCAGCAGAGCATGGATTACTGGGAGGCAGTGAGAGGAGCAAGCTGTGGACTTCTCTTTTTTTCTTCCAGAAGGTGGTGCTTCTGACTGGCATGCTCTGAGACTGGCCTGACTGTGGATGTATCTTCATTTCTAAATGGAGTGAGATTTAATGGCAGAATTCTGCTATTACTCTAAACCTGTATAACTTTTGATTAAACATTCCTTTCCTTTTTACCAGACTCTGGCATTGAGAACCACAGTTCCTACTGGCGGCAGGCAAAGAAGAACCATAGTACAAAAAGACCCGGGCAGGGGACAGGGTGGGGAAGGGTTGTTTCTATAACAGAATGGGGAACCTTGCTTCTGCCCCCGCTGCTGCTGCTGGTGAGCAGGTTGAAAGGGTTTTTCTGCAGCAGCTTGAGCAGACATCCCAGGCAGGAAGAGGGACATGTAGTTTGCAGGCAGGGTTCTTGGGGAGATTTCCTGGGCCCCTTTGACCTGATGGCATTTGTCCCTGGAGCCCCAGTGGTAGTAGCTTATCATTGGGTCTTTGCTAAGCTACGTGACTCTGGATCTTTGTCACTTGGCAGTTTCCTGATTCCCCAGCTCCTGTTTAGGGAAGAGGTGGCAGTTCTCTTGGTGGGCCAGCTCTGGGGTGTTGTTCTGGGAGTATGAAAATCCAGCTCAGGCCCACTCCTCCAGCCTTTTCAGTGATTTTGTAAGCCCCTAATCCCTCAGTTAACAAAGATTGTCTTAGCTCATTCAGGCTGCGGTAACAGAATATCATATACTGGGTGGTTTAAACAAGAAATGTTTATTTTTCACACTTCTGCATGCTGGCAAGTTCAATACCAAGGTGCTACCAGATTCAGTGTCTAGTGAGAGCCCACTTCCTGGTTCATGCACAGCAGTCTTTCTGCAGTGCCCTCACAAGGTGGAATGGGTGGGGGAGCTCTCTGGGGTCTCTAAGGGGACTAATCCTATTATGAGGCTCCACCCTCATGACCTAATCACCTCCCAACAGTCCGGTTCCTAATACCATCACATCGGGGTTATGTTTCAACATAGGAATGGTGGGGCTGCGGAGGAGCACAAATGTTCGGGCTATAGCATGCATACTTGTGATGATACCTGTTAGACTTGAAATATGGTAGCTTCCCTTTATTAAGTGATTTCTATTAATGGAGGCACTTTGCATTGATGTCTTGAGTTAGGTTCCTTGAGAAATAGCCTACTTAAAATAGGGAGAGTGGTTTTTTCGGTAAGCATCTGATTAGTAACCGATGCTCCGTTGCATTTGATCTTTGCAACAAGCACAAGAGGCAAGCTTCACTGGGCCCAATTCACAGCTGAAGAGCAGAACTTGATGAAGTTCTTAAGTCTTAAGTGACTGGTCCAAGGTTACCAGTATGTCCGTGGGCATGTAGATTATACACCCAGGCATGTTGCCTGTGCAACCTGTCCCATTATCTGGAAAACTTGTGTGGGTTACACAGTCACCCGGATGTTTGCTCATCCTGTGTGTTTCTGGTAAACATATTTGCAAGGGAAAAATTAACAGTAAATTCATCTTCCCAATTACTTCATTTTATATTTTCATTTGAAAAGCATCTTTTAAACGTCATTTCTTCTTAGTTTTCTGCTAGAAGCATCTGGCTCCTTAAGTCTTCCACAAATACATTATGTTCATTTCTTCTCGACCTAAATTTGTCTTTCCTTTTAGCTAAGTGATGCTCATTCTTTAAGTGCCATTCTGAAGGTTTCCCTGGTTACTCCAGCTCTCACTTTTCACTGGAGCCTTAAAACACCACTTCTGTTATTTCATTAAATACTTAATGGATATTTTTATGTTTTTGCTTTTTTCCTAGACTGTAAGCCATTTGAAAAGGAGTCATTATATCAATAATGATAACAATAATAGTATTAGCATCATTATAGGGCACCAATTTGTACCAGGCAGTCGTACGTATTATTTATACTTCTCATAACAATAGTGCACAGTATGTGTTACCTTGTTATTTTGTCACTTGTAATTTTTAATCTTATAGGAAGGGGCCTCTCATACCTCAGCTGTCAGAACCTCCTGATCGCACCACCCTGCCCCCCACCCTGCAGATACCCACACTTAACGACTTCTGTGTCTTCCATGCCCCTTTTTCTCTACACTTAGGCCAGACATGCGTCCTCAGCACACATGCTTGGTCTTTGTCCTCTATGTTTCCTCTGTCACTTGCTTGTTCACTCAACAGTATGGGAGGCGCAGCCCTGTTCCCCTGGGTCTCTTCTGCTCCTTCCATACAGGTTCTGCAGTCCTACTGTGTGCGCCTCCACACCCTCTCTGTCCTCCTGTTCAGGGATGTTTGGGTGCCCCTGGTGTTTGCAGCTACAAACTACTTTCCTAGAACAGTCCCGGCTGTCTTCTGGACCACGCGGGAGCTTTTCTCCAGAGCTGGACCTCTGGAGTCACAAGTCACAGGACAGACTTTCGGATTCTGTTTGCCTGCAATCAGCATCCCTCCTCCGCCCCTGAACGTCCAGAGGGGACAGGAATCCTGCCTGGCTTAGCGCATGGCCTGGACTGAATGTCTGCGTTCAGGGCCCCAGGGAGGACAGCCGGGGGACACGGAGGTGGTGGGGGCAGCCGCAGAAGGAGGCCAGGGCTGCGAGGGCAGGCAGCGCCCCCCACAGGCTCTTAGGCAAGGGTGTGAGGTGGAAGCGTCTCTGGAGGGTGGGAAATTGCGCTATAGAAGGTGACATCACGGAATCCTCTGTGAGGTCACTACTGGGCTGTGGGACATGGAATTCAACTGAGGACGGGTGTCATTCGGAGCTGTGTTTATCTCAGTCCCGTCACTGAACCCACAGTGAGGAGAACTGCGGTGGTCCTGGGAACTCTGTCCTGAGCCCCCCTGCAGCATCCTGCTCTGGCTTCTGCTTAGGGGGGTCCAAGGTTATTGCCTCCAGGCCGGACGTCACAACAGCAGCACCAGCAGGGACCTCGGCCCCTGTGTGCCCGATGCTCCCCGACAGGGCCTCAGACAGACACCACCCCTCGAGCCTGTGGTGGCCGTGACCACACTGCGCCGGGCTGGCTATGACCGTCCCCAAGGCAGAGAGGCCTGCTGTCTGTCACTGGCAGAGTCTGAATGGGCGGTGTTCACTCGCCTGCAGGGGAAGGGCCAGCCTCCCTCCAGGCATCCGCTCTGTGAGGACAGGAGCCCGGTTGGCTGTCCCTTGGCTGAGCGGTCCCCTGGCTGTTCAGCCCTGTCTTTCTGGCCCCTCTGGTGGGGGCAGCCAGAGGAAGGGCCCCTGCCCTGTGGTGAGGGACTCCGTTTTCTCCTCCTTCTTCCCTTCCGACACCTGCACTCCTGGCTTCCAACCCTTTTGCTCCTGTCGCTGTGCCTCTGCAAGGATGAGACAAGGCTCCCACTTCTGGGCCTCCAGCTGTTTCCACAGTCGACCGGCTGGTGTCTCTGCTCCTACATTGCCACATGGCGGTGATGGGGGACTCAAAACTGGGAAAATTTTAGCTTCGGGAAATAGTTTGATAAGCCTAAGTAACAAATGCCTGTTAAAAAGCCGTCGCTTCAGGAGCTGCAGGTACGGCCCATCCCCAGGAAATCACAGCGAAGGATCTTTGCGCTCAGCGAGAGTAAGACAAGCAGCCGCCTGGGGCTCAGCTACGCAAGCCCTGTGCTCCTGCGAGAGGCAGACAGCGCCCAGGGCGAGAATGCCGCTCAGATTGCTGGCCGTCTGAGTAGAGCACACAGAGAGATTCGATCCCTTTTTCTGCGTATGGGGTTTGGTAGGTGACAAACAGCACGATCGCGGATCACCGGCTTTTTCTGGTTTCAGTGGGATCCTCAGGACCTGCAGGCCCCTTCTCCCCTGCTGTGCTAGTCTCCTCTTTTTGGGGGGACGGGGTGGGGGTTGCTTCTGTCCTGGCTGTGTTTGTTTCCTGGCCTTGCAGGCTTGGGGGTGGCTGAGCGCACAGGACCGGCTGCAGGGGCTGTTACCACCCCTGTTTACACGGTGGTCCCTTTGGTCACAACTGCAAACTTGGTGACTGCAGGGGGAGTGAACTGGGGGTGGCTTGACCCCAGCATTTCATGAGTGGATTACGTGAGTGGGGGCATACGGAATCCCTTCCCTCATTCTCTCCCCTAGCATAGCCAGAAGGGGTGGCCTTAGACACCTCCAGGAGCATGGGACCTTCACACCCTGACCATGGGGCTGTTGGCTGCTGCCAGGGGAGGAGAAAGAAATGAGGTGGAGAAGATGGCAAGTGAGGCCAAAGTCATCTCCATATTGAAAGCATATAAGGGAGATCCTTTGAGGTTAAGGTCATTGTCTTTGAGGAGAAGCAGAGTTTGCTACCCCAAAACATACCTTTTTGGGGGTCTTGATTATTTTAAGCTGGCTAGTGTCAAGAAACAAAAGACTAACAAAACAAACAAAATGTTTTGACCTTCATCGAACTGCCTGAAAGAATTTAGACAGAGGCTCTGCTCCAGGAAAGGAGCTGTCCTCATAGATATCTATAATTTAATATGAACTAACGTGATGGACAGGGAGGGACCTAAGGAGACCCTCTCTGTGTCCCATTGTTAAAGAAGGCCCAGCAAACATTCGCTTACCAAACATTTGCTTTTCCAGCTCCATGTAAATTGCCTCCCTGCCCACTGAAGTCCCAACACACTATTCTTCTCTACCTTCTCCTTAGCTCAGTGTGAGATATAAACCTTCGGTGCCCAATTTGTCCTCAGGTCTCCTATTAATATGTTTATACATATTAAATTTGGTAATTTTCTCTTGTAATCTCATGACAGTTTGATTACTAGACTGACCAGAAGAACTTAGAAGGGTAGAGAAAAACTAGTTTTTCTCCCCTACAGCTGTTTAATGTAGGGGTCCCTCCACAGCATCTGCTCAAGGGGCACTCAGGTCCTGCTTGAACAGCAGAAGAGCATGATTGCAATTCCCTATGAAACCCCTCCACCGGTCCTGGCTGGGGTGGCTCAGTGGATTGAGCGCCAGCCTGTGGACCAAAGGGTTGCCGGTTTGATTCCTGGTCAGGGCACATGCCTGGGTTGTAGGACAGGTCCCCAGTTGGGGGCGTGCAAGAGGCAATCGATCAGTGTTTCCCTCCCACATCAATGTTTCTCTCCCTCTCTTTCTCCCTCCTTTCCCCTCTCTCTAAAAATAAATAATCTTTTTTTTAAAGGGTTAAAAAAAAACTTGACTGCGTCTATTTTATATACTCTGACATATTTCTTTGAACAGATTCCTAGAAGTGAGGCTGCCAGTCAAGGGATATGCACATGTTACATTCTGATGGCACACACACTACTGAGTCACACAAAATTCAGTGCATAGCAGTCATGGAGAGACACAGTGCAGCTCAAACAAAGGAAGGATGTCCACATGGTTAAAAATGTTCCACAACAGCTGAGACTGAGTTGGGACAGAGTGTGTTCAAGAAGAGCATGGATGACCAGGGTGTTGTGGATACGACATGGGGAATGATATTAGAGCAGCTGGGAAGTTCAGCTTTCTGGTCCTCTCGGGGGAAGCGGTAGGATACTCTCCAAAGGACAAAGTCAAACACAGGTGTGTGTGTGAGCATGTCAGCCTTTCCTGCACAGTGTTGCTAAAGGTCCCTGAGGAGGTGCTGAGCATACCTACCACACTGTCACCAGGACTGTGTGGTGTGGCAGTGCCCATCCCTGCTCAGGGCTATCTATTTTCAAGACAAGTCTGCCCCTGGTCTTGATCTGCCTGTGAGGGTAACACACCACAGCCCCAGCAGGGTGCTCATCTTCTACTGCCTGCTGTGACCTGTCCCAGCATACACCTTTGCCTCAGCCCCCAGCAGCTGCCTCCTCAAGGCAGGGTCACGATCTTTCGCTCTAAAATACATTGTCACCTGCACAGGGACAGGCCCACCTCATAGGACGGGAATGCAAGAATGAGGTACACAGCAATATATTATCTTCACTTATTTGATAAGAAAATTGGGATACAGAGCCACACAACCTTCCTACCTATGTATCTTCATGTCCTAGATCTCCAGGTAGAACCAGAATTCCCTATAAGGGGCTGGAGCGGTCTGACTGACGTAGCTCTGGTCTTACTGTAACTGCGCAGAAACTTCATTTCTTTAATATGATCTCTTCTCCTTTCCTTTTGATTCAAACTGACCTCATCCATCGCCCAGACTCACCTGCTTCTTTCTCCCTTGCAGGTCCACTCCCTCAGGCATTAAGCCCTCAGGACCCTGATCGGCATCAAATAATCTTAGGAATAAAACCTCTGCTGGCCTGTTGACCACAGAGACAGTTTCAAACTAGAAGTGACATCTAGGCTTCAGTTGGGCTTCAGCTCCAGGTTCAGAAAAGCTTCAAAACCAGACAAAAGGATGCCGGGGCTGACCTCAGGACCAGAGGCACAAATTTCTCACTGCCTGCCCTAGCCCGGACCAATCAGCAGAGATATGACCGTAACTCCCTAGCCACCATGATTAATGATTTTTTTCCCCTGTAAAACCCATCCCCTGGAAGCCATCAGGAAGCCAGGTCTTTGAGTATTAGCATACCCATCTCTGGCATGGACTACTTCGTAAAAACAAACCCTTACGTTTTTTGCTGCAAGCTCCTGTTAGCATTTTATTGGACTTTAATGTGTGCAGGCAAATGGACCCCTTTAGTTCAATAACACCATCGTACGTTGTTAGTAAATACTTTATGAATGACGTTTGGTCGTTATGTTGTTGTGACCTCGTGCTGCTGTACAGAAAAGCCAGTGTCATCTTAGGGTCCTTGTCCCTGAAAGGGGGACTGTGTGATTTGGTACCCTTTCCCAAACATTAGCAAAGGAATCTATACTGGGGGCTCTTGTGGGGGTCGACACTTGACCTCTGACCACCCTCATGCACGAAGGAGTGTAACACTAGAAACAATCACCAGGAGAGGTCAAAAGAGATTGTGGAAAAAAGGAAAAATCACTTTTGTTTTCCTCCTTTTTGAACAAGGGCCCCTATGTTTCATTTTGCATAAGGCCCTCCAAATTATGTAGCCTCTCTGTTCTTAGGACTCATAGCCTAATAATTTTATTAATAACACAAGAGGCTATTTGTTTATATTAGAGAACATGAACACATAAAAAGGGAGATAAATTGCCCTGTCTTTGTTCTTTTATTTCCACTTCTAATATTAGTATTTTAAAACAATCTCTCTTTTGATGTATTAATATTCTTTAATATTTGTTTGGCAATGAAACAAGAAATTCTTTCAGGAGTTAAAGGCTAACATGGTTAATGCTGTGAATTTTCCTTTTGGTACAGAGTTTAGCAAAATTACAAATACTTAGTAAATGTTTCTTGTCATGGTCTTTCCATTTAAGGATGGCCAAGTGTTATGAGTTTGCTATTTTTTTTTTCCTTAATCCTCATCTGAGGGTATGTGGGTATGTTTCATTTATTTGAGAGAGAGAGAGAGACGTGAGAGATGTGAGAGAGAAACACTGATCAGTTGCCTCCCGTATGTGTCCCGACTTGTGATTGAACCCACAACCTATGTGCCCTGACCAGGAATGGAACCTGAAACCTTTTGGCTATCGGAATGGCACTCCAACCAACTGAGCCAGCAACCCATAGGAATTTACTATTTTGAAGAAAAAAATACAGAGCAGGGGGGGAAAAGGTCAGTTTTAATTAAATGAACCATGTATAACTTGAAGGGCAATTGTTCTTTAATAATGTTTTTGATATCACATATCAAACTGAGTGCCCCACACTGGAGCATAGCACATTTATATGAACAAGGCCCCAGAATCTCATTGTCACAAAGTGCCAGGTGATCCTGATGAACTGGTCTGGTCCAACTTCTACAGGATGACTACCCTGATCTGTTGGCTTAAAACAACCAGATTTTTACATATTTCATCCTCCCTCAGGGTTCTTAAAAAATTCTGATCTTTGAGGCAATTGTTTGGCTAGGGGTTGGGGAAGATGAGGAAAGAATTTTCTGGAAAAATGTTATTTCCTTTATTCCTTAGAGAAGAAGAGGAATATAATGAGCAGAGAAGCTTTCTCTTGATGAAAGACATAGATGAGTAACAATGGTGTGTTTGTGTTTTTATCAGACGAAAATGGGCACATTTACGGTGGTATGGCCATAGACGGTATGTTTGTATTTTTAAAAAAGACACATTTAGATAATTTAATTTTAAAATTATTTTAATATTGAGTTTTACTTTCATGTCTTTATTCTTTGACCTTCAGGGAAGAAAGCAATGATTCATGAGGACTCATGGTTATTCTTGATTATTAGGCAATTGGAGGTCTTGTTAGCCAATTTATAGTTGGTAAACATTTCCTGCCTTTCCTCCCATGGCCTAGTTTACTCTCATTACATCTCCATCATAGTAGGAGCAAGGGATTAGAAGTGAAATACAAGCACATTCATAGTTGCTGTGATCAGCTCAGCGCATAATTTTGAGCTGCACTTAATGTACTCAGTGCCCTTGTTGTTAATGCTTTCTGACTTTAAAATGAAATGGAAACCAAAACCCATAATTGGGGGTAGTCAATCACACTCTAGTGTGAGTTTGCATGAATGTATTCCCTCTGCTGGGTTTTGCAACTTTGAAACATCTCTCATCATAAAAGGAAAGAATTTATTTACCTGAAAGAAACTGAACATCTAAGAATGCCAATGATGGTAGAATAATTTTTGATGGGGAGGATTCCGATATCATAGAAATCATACTACCCTTGCTTAGGCCAGCTCTAAGCCTGCTGTAGTCATTCTGCGGTATCTAGGAATGGAGGGAGGACTGCAGTTTCTTCTCTCAGGCATCAGTCTGTTTCTGCGAAAGCACTAGGATGGAAGCTGAGGTCTGACTTGGCCTCAGGAGCATCAGGAAGTAGAGAGCTCTTCCCTGGCAGTGGGACCTGAAGCCTGCCTTGTCTGAGCCTGGAGGGTCCCCTCCTTCCTTCATGATTCCTAGGCTCTAAGAGACTATGGTGAGGCCAGCCTTTTATCATCCCTGAAGCTGAGCCTGGACCCTGTGCTCACCCTGTGCCTGAGGGTGGAGACTGTGACATTTTTTGATTTACAGGCCAGGTGGGGCTCCTGAATGGGGTGGGGGTGGGGTTGGGGGATTGGTACCTGATGTGACCAAGAGAAACTTAGCTTTGGGCCCTGGGGATGGGGTTGTAGGAAACTCTGAGTTGGGGAAGCCAAGCCCCTCCAGAACTGGGTGTTAGCTATATGGCATTAAGAGATGTTGAAGTTTGCTATAAAATGTACAGGCCAAACAGCAGACTCAGGATGTTATCCCAGTTCTTCAACTAACTAGCTAGGGCTTTAGGCAAATAATGTAACTTCTGTGTGTCTTTATCTGCAAAACCAGGGAATGTCTGAGGACCTTCTCAATAATATAAATCTTGGGTGCATAATCCTATTAGGAAAACAGTCATTATTATTACTGATTAGAAATACTGTAGAATTAACAGAGCATGAAAGAAAACCTGATAATGTGTTTTTGTTTATGTGGTATAATAAAGGTTGTATCTGGTTTTTATCCTCAGTTCTTTGCACAGAGCTCCAAAAACCCTTGGAATTTCCTAAGTGACAGTGGGATATTTGTACTTTTTGGCCAATATATCCCATTTCCCCCACCCCCCAGCCCCTAAGAACCATCATTCTATTCTCTTTTTCTCTGTGTGAAGCTGAATGATTTCTCTATTAATTTTACATTCCTTTTTTATATACGTATATTTATATTATTATTACATTATAATATTAATAAATTATATATTATTATTTATATATTTACTTGGTATATTTGAGTATATGCATATATTTAAATATATACATATATAATCATGGTATTATAATTTTAAAATATTTCTTACCAGCCCATCTCAGCTATGCTAAGAACAAGCAAGGACCTGAGTGGTCCAAAAGCAGCAGCACAGGGCGGTGGGGGCAGTACTACGTGAGGAGAAAGGCTTTTAAGGAACACCTGAAACTTACAAGAGTTTCGGTTGTTCAGTCACCTGGTCCTTCTTTTTCATGGCTTTGTATAGTATTCCATTGTGTGTGTGTTTAACAAAAAAACGAAACAAAATAGTATTATCTTCTGGAGGGCGGGCACCTTGTAGTACAAGCTTGCCCCGAGTGACTTTTTTGTTTCCCAGGATGAAAGAAGTCTTCAAAGGGAAATGTTTTGCTATGCGGAAGAAGTGTAACAAAAAATGACAGAAGCACTAAAAGGTATCAACATCGACGACCTCAAAAACTGTTTTGAGCAGTGGGGAAAATGTCCCTTTAGGTGTATTTCATCAAATGGAGAGTACTTTGAAGGTGACTGAAGTTTAAACATGTAAGAATAAGTACACAATTTTTTATAAATAAATTCATCCATTCATCCACTCATCCATTCATTCACTGATGGACACGGGTTGTTTTCATATATTGGTTATTGCAAATAATGCTACAACAAAAATTGTGGTGCAGATACCCTTTCTGGTTAGTGTTTTTGTTTCCAGAAGTAGAATGACTGGATCATACGGTGGTTCTATTTTTAATTTATTGAGGAGCCTCCATACTAATTTCCCTAGTGGCTACATCAATTTACATTTCTATCAACAGTGCACAAAGGTTTCCTTTTCTTCGCATCCTCCCCAATGCTTCTTATTTCCTCTTTTTGATAATAACCATGTTAACAGCGTGAGGTGATATCTCATTGTAGTTTTGGTTTGTATTTTCATGACTTATACTTTTGATACAGCACTTACTAGCGACTGTTTCTTTTAGCCTATGAACTGCATAGGGACAAAAAGAAATCAAGGATATATGTTGTGAATCTATTCAATTTGGTATGTGGCAGAATATTCAGCATATAAGTACATGTTGCCCACTCCCCCCAGCCCCCACACACATCTTAAACTCAATGTGGGAGCTGGGGCATGATAACTGAGCTCAAGTTAGAGAGGAGAATAAGGAGATGAATTTCTAAGTCTAGTTCTAATCCCTTCTTGAAATTTTACCTTTGCTTTAGATTTTGCTTTTGTGTCTGTTTTGGAAAGGAGTGGCTCAGGTTGCATTTTAGACTAATTAGAATTGTCTCGCTAAAGGTCTAGTAATGGGATAAGATTTATGAAACCTATTCATGAAGTTGTCAATCTAAAGAATGCTGGAGCTCTGTGAAATGACTGGATTTATAGAGGTGCTTGCATCTGCAGGTTAATTTCAGGATAAACAGAAATTAATTATGGGACATAGTAAATCGAAGGAAATTGTGGCTTTCATAATTCTTTGTTGAAAAATATTGCTAATTTTTAATTATTTGTTTTTCAGACATAAGAAAACTTTTGTTGTTAAAGCAGCTTGGTAAAAAATACATTCGTAGGTGATATTAAGGCATTTATATTTTTCTCCTTACCTCGTCCCTCTAGAATTTGGAAGCTCTTATGAGTGATATTATTCTTTCCATGGCAATATGTTTGTTTGCATAAATCCAATAGGAATCTGATTTCTTCATGAAAGGACACATAAAGCCAGTTTCCAATTGTGATGTTTATTAACCAAGACTTTGACTGGAATGGCATGCCTGAAGGAGGCACGCCTGGACTCTGGTTGTTACCAGAAAGCCTTGAGGAGCTGAGGTTGACTTTTGAAACCAGTAAAATCCCACCGGAGAAATGGCCTAGTACTGCGTTTGGTCGTGTGGTTCTTGGCAGTCTTTCCGGGTAAGGAATGAAGTTTGCTTTCCTGAAAGATGGCAAGGAGGAAACTTAAGATGTGATGAGAACCTCGAGGACTTAAGGAATGTAGAACTTGCCACAGCAAAGTCTTGTGGCAGATGCGTGTGGGTTGACTGGAGCTCAGTCTAAAGGTTTCCGGTGTAAGTTCCAGCAAAGCAGTCTTGTAACTGAGCAAACTGGGGCTGGTCCACATGGCTCCTTGACACATGACCCAACAATTAGTGTTGAAGGAAACAGGATTTTATTTACAGGATTCCATCCTGAAGGGCTGAGGGCACTCCTACTCGGAGCTCTGTTCTCCCACGAAACCCAGCACTTCCTTTGCTCCCCATCAGGCTATATCCTTATCTGTTCTTAAGCCAGCTGCACAAGCAGGTCTCCATCCCCTCTGGGAGGTGCTCTTGTGGGTTTCAGAGTCACCATCCTCTCTCAGCAGCTCTCTCCTTCAGGATCTGGGGTATGTTGTCCTCAGCCTCCATGTAGTGGCTCAGGGAAACAGGTGCTATGTTACACTGGATCATGGTGGAGTCCAGGGAGGCACACATCCCAAGAGAGTGGCTTCTCCACACGTCCTTCCAAGAAGCAGAAGCCTGAAGCTCAACGGTCCCAACTCGGCTCCAAGCACCTCCCACAAATCTGCGCTTGGTTAGGAAGGTCCCTGCACAGCTCCGTCAACTCTCTCCTTACACTCTTTCCTCCTGCATGGCTTCTACTCCTCATGGTAGAATTCCTTCCTATACCAGGCTGCATGGTGGAATCCCCTTCTCTTTCAGTCCGCCCTTATTTTAAATGCTCCTTCTGGAATTTCCTCTGTGACCTCATATCCGGCCCCTCCTATGACTTTTGCCAGTTCCCCTATGTCTTTTACCTTCTTTTGGCTGCCATCTTTAGTCAGGGCAAGAGTTCGCAGTGACTCAGGGGCATCTGGCTCCTGCCTCTCGTGCTGGCTGGCACCGTATAAGCTCCCCCGCCTCCCCCAGCTCTGTCACAAGTACCTGATGCTCCCAAAGTCAAGAAGACCTTTTGCCAGGGGCAGCAGCACAGCTATCAACTTGCCATTGTTATGCAAAGTATTTTAAATGCTGTATCATTCACTTCCTCTTCCCTCAGTTAAGGTTTGTGGGGAATATGCTTTGTTATTTTTGGGGACCCCTGCTCGCACCCCGTTATAGTCTTAAGGAGCCTACATGACTGATTGCTCTTCCTGTTGTGTTTGTGCAAATAATCAGGCCAAATTGAAACTGGACTTAATACAATAAATGAATTGGTCTTGATTTGGCTCTTTGATGAAAATGAGGGTGACTTTAGGGGAAAAATAATATTTCAATAAAATCTATTACACACAATTAAGGAAAATAGAGTCGAATTCGGTGAATTGTCTGTAAAATTTTATTCCTCACCTTTTAACCACGCTGGATCCTGAATTTCTTCAGTTTCCTTGCACATTAGTGTTTCATTTTTCCTTCATCCTTTGATGTGGGATTATTGAGAACTGCTGATACAGTGTCAACCATACAGGATTTACCTGAGCACCTGATGATATCACCAGAGATATTTAAGCTACAAATAAAGAGGATCTATCAGATTGTTGCTGCTTAATTTCATTTCAGCAAAAGTCTTGCATTTGGAAGTCTCATCTGACACTCTTGCAGACTCAGAAACTGGTTTATGATTTACTGTGTTCATGAACCTTTCTGTTCTTTCTGTTTTCATAGAACGTATACTATGGCCTTGTTTACCTGGTTTCTCTGTCAAATTCCTGGGGGTTGGTTGTCCTGTTGGATTTGGCAGAAGAAACACCTTTCCCCAGTGGGCAGGAACGCTGGCTGCTGAGAACAGCCACTCAGAATGTTGTGTCCGCACAGAGTTCCTAACCGGGCCTCTGCCGACCTGCCGTGGTAGATTCACCCTGAGAGCCAGACACGCTGAGACTGGTTGCAGGGCTTTCTATTCCCCTCTTCAGACAGATACATGAGGAGGTGTTTTCCCTTGTGAGAGAGCAGGCTAACTGCACCAAGCCATAGCTCACCTATGCAGTTTGGGACTGTGTGGGGTGGCTGTCAGAATTACAGACAGAAGCACAACAGCCCGTACGCATATGTATTGAGCACAGAAGCGCGACTGCAGTGAAACTCTGCAACTCATGGGACGGATGGCAGCAACCCCGTGCAAGAATATTATGGTACCGACTGCTACAAACTATTGGTGCACTCCCTCCTCCTAGGTCTCTTTGGTTTCTGTCTTGCACTTTTAGTCTTGGGGTGTAGCCTTTGCTGTATCTGTGGTATATGGTACAATGTGCCAACATGCTCACCACACAGGCTCCCTTTTGGAAGAACGAACGCAAAGAATGTAAGGTGGAAAAGCAATGTTGGGGTGGAGTGTGGGGTCCATGGGCATGGCCCTTCCCGCTCCCCTGACTGAGGGCTGGTCAGATGGTCCCTGGCCAGAAGGAATGTATATTGCTTTGGGAAAGGATTGTAACTCCCTCCTTATTTCCTTTGGGGAGCAGCTTCTTGTTCTGTGACGGCTTCTTGACCTTTTACACATGGAGGTAATGTAGTTTAGAGGCACATGTAGGACATGTGCCTCCTTTGTATGGGACCCCTTATAACAAATCTCAGACTGGAGGAGATGTGGTTTCTCTCACACCGACCCACTGCCCCCGGTGCACTACCCTGCAGTGTGAGTAATAAATGGCTTGTCCACTTCTGCTAGTCCTCCAGGTCTTTTTGGAATATCATGAACACCTGAGCAGCCCCCTGGGTTGGGGCTCCTGTGCTGCAGTGACTGAGCCCACGACGCAGGTAGAGCTCTGCATTCAGGTTGTTTCTGGCCACTGCGGGGGAAATTAAAAAATAGCTTTTCAGAAAAATACATAATTACAAGCTGTGCTAAGAGCTAGGAAGGAAAATGATTGATAGGCTGCTGTATTAGATACAAAAGAAATACATACTCCTTGAGATTTTTTAAATGAAAAGAAAACACTTATCAGGTCTCTGGCCTCTGATATAAATTGACAGAGGGGAACCCAATTTCAAAACCTTTCTTCCTCCAAAAGTTTGGTGAACTACCAAAGAGTGGCAGCAAAATCTACCAGCTGTGACAAACAAAGGAAAGGCTGATTGTCAATAACAAAGTTAGAAATGAATATCCAAGGAGCAGGTCGGCAGCTCCATCTAGTTCCCTGCAGGGCCTAACTCTACCCTCCACAGAAACACCCTCTGGGAGAAAAGAGAGCATGAAATGCTGACAGACTTCAGAAATGACCTCCAAACTGCAGAGAGGCAGAAGAGAGAGAGACTGCTCAGGTAGGAGAGGTGCAAGCGACAGGTGACTAAGGAGACCCTATCAGCAGGACAGTGGAAGGGGAAGGGCTGAGCCCGGCAGAAGGTGCCATTTAGAGAGTCAGGGGCCAGCAAAGAGGAGGAGTGGCTAGAGACAAGGGGGAAAACCCAGGCAATGTCACAAAGCCCAGAGAAAAGGGAATGACAGGAGGAAGGCTCCGTCTGCTTTGAAGAGTGCTGTTTAGTGATTCTGCAGGTCGAGCACCGAACAGTGCCATTGGATCTAGCAAAATGGACATGATAGATCCTTCCCCATGAGCAATTACTCTAGCAAATGACACTCAGGCCCCTTGAAAGTCTCTTTGGCCAGTGGGTTCCCACTGCTGCCAATGTGAATGGGAGGTGCAGTTAGCTGGTGGCTGTCCATTGAGATAGTCACACAGGCACAATTCGCTTTCAGTGCCATCAGGATGCGGAAGAGGAGGAGAGAGGAACATCAGTTTGTTGCTTCACTTACTTGTGGACGCATCGGTTGATCCTTTGTATGTGCCCTGCCCGGCATCAAGCCCACGACCTTGGCGTTTTGGGATGACACTCTGACCAACTGAGCTACTCCGTCAGGGTGGCTATTCCTTCTTTAAAGCTTTTTTTGTAGGTTAAATTTTACTAAAGAACAGAAAGAGTTTTTACCTTCCTTTCCCTCCCCTTTCCCTTGTAAATTAAAAATCAGATATAGCCACTTTGGAAAACAGTTTGGCAGTTTCTTACAAAGTTAAATACACACTTACACATAGTCTGGCAATCCCGCTCCTTGGTATTTCCCTAAAAGAAGTGAAAAGGTATTGCTCAAAGGCCCGTACTTAAATGTTCATAGCAACTCTATTCATAATAGACACAAACTGGAAACAATTCAAATGTCCAGCTGATAAATGGAACCCAAATTTGACCTATCCATCCAGTGGGACGCTACTCAGCAAATCAAATGAACAAATTGTGGACACATGCGACCATATGGATGAAGCTCAAAAGTATAATGCTAAGTGAAAGCAGCTAAACACAAAAGAGTACATACAATATACTCCCACCTGGATGGGATATAAAACAAAACCACCGTGAGAGAAAGCAGAGTGGTTGCCAGGGGCCAGGGTGGAGAGGGGATTGACTGGACAGGGGCCCAAGAGAGCTTTTTGGAGCACTGGAAATTTCTACATCATAATTGGGATCGGTAACACGACTGTGAGAATTTCTTGAAATTTGTCAGATGGTATACTTAAAATTGCCGAATTCTATTGTATGTAAATTTACCCCAGAAAAGCTGACAAAGATCATAAGAAAGGAAGGAATAAAGATGCGAGTGATGAATATATTGAATAACTTGTTTCTAATTACTTGAGAGACATGTGTAAGGGACTCCCCAGGTTGCTAATGCCAATTTTTCTTTAATGCTTTTGTTTTGCATATTGCACACTTCCTACCACCCCCCACCCCCGCCTCCTCCTCCCCGCTGCTTCAGCTGGAGACCCCTACCTTCTCCAGCAGCAACTCGTTCACTGGTGAGTAGGCAAGCTCTCTTGGTTCAACACTACTAACTGGTGCCTGGCTCCAAGGACGACAGAAGCCAGCATTCACCCCTCCCATATCTCCCTGTGTAGGAGACAGAGGGGCACATGCAAAGCTTTGCCTTTGGCCTCTGCCCTTCATTCTCATAGTTTTATTGCGGACCTTGGGCAATAGTTATCACACATGCATTAGTCAGCATTCTCCAGAGAAACAGACCGACAGAGATCTATCTATCATCTATCTGTCTATCATCTATCTATCTATCTATCTATCTATCTATCTATCTATCTATCTATCATCTGCCTACCTGCCTAGAGAGAGAAATTTATTTATTTTATGGAATTGGCTCCTGTAAGTGTTGGGGCCAGCAAGTCTGAAAAGTGCAAGGCAGGCCAGGGGCTGGAAATTCAGTTAAGAGTTGATGCAGCCTTGAGTCTGAAGGCTGGAAACTCAGAATTCCTATATTGTAATCTAGAGGCAAAATTCCTTCTTTTGAGGGCAAAACCTCAGTATTTTCCCTTAAGGCCTTAAACTGATAGGATGAGACCCACTCACATTATGAAGAGTTTTCTGCTTTATCCAAAGTGTACTGATTCAAATGTCCCTGCATCTAAAAATGCCTTTATTATAGTAACACCTCAACTGGTGTTTGACTAAACAACTGGATACCATAATCCAGCCAAGCTGTCACATAAAATTAACCATCATGAATGGACACACACATTCTCATTAGCTTTCCCCTCCCATTTAAAAGCATTAAAAGTCTGGGTTTGAACTTGAGCTTTGCTGTTGGCTCGGCTTCGTTACCTGGGGAAAGCTACTTGTTTCTCTGGGCCTCCATCCCCCCATATCAACCAGGGGCAAGAGGGGGATTGTTGTATAAGGGTTAATTGTGTTAATACAAAAGAGTTAATGCTTTCAAAGTGCCCAGAAGAGTACCCAGCACATGGAAGCTAATTACTATTTACCAGACACTATTTTAAACTTTACATATATTAATGAATTTTGGAGAAAAATTTCTGTTCATCTTAAATTTACATTTATCAGTAAATAAAAAAAACAAAAACCCTCAGTCAGGGCCCACAAATAGCTTGAACCAAGAAGGAGGGAGGGGAACCACATGCTTGATGTAAATTGGACAGGATGAAGAAAAGAGTTTCAAACTTAAATGCGCAAAAAAATGTTCCCGAACCTTCCCTTACTCGCTTCCTTATCAACATTTAATCAAGTCCTAATGTCAGATAATTTTTCAAAAACTTGCTCAATGATATTCTTGTTTTGCTGATTTATTTAACCACTGGCATGGCAAAAGCCTTAGATTTTTTGTTTTGCAGTGTTTAAAAGCCTTTCTCATACATTATACTTGAAACATCCTTTGGTGGGCTGGTGGAAACCCAATCACCACCAATCACATTTCTGTGGGAAAATGTATTCCAAGATCCAAGCAAATGACTTACAAACAGACTTTTAGTAAACAACCTATCTCTAATTTGCCGAATGTCTACTTTAAGCACAGACAATATAATTAAGTGGTTAGAGACACAGGCTTTGGAGCTCTCCAACAGCTATGTGGGCTGTCACCCTGGGCAAGTCGATAAGCCCTCAAAGCATCAGCCCCTCAGCTTGGTAATGAAGATAATAAATACTACTTCACACATTCGTTGTGAGGATTAAATAAATTTTTCTAGCAATAAAAAGTGCTCAATAAATAAAATTATTCGACTCTAGAGATCATCTCATAATATTTATAACCTCATTATATTTATTTGATAATAAATACCCTTATGCCGTGCTTTCCAAATGAGAAAAAGTGGGCCTAGATATTAATAATTACTCTTCTAAACTCTCTATGCATATGCATTTATCTACATTTCTTCAAGAAGTATTTGTTTCCAACTCAAGAACTTCCTGTAACCTTCTGCCATCCAGCTTCAGCAAGCACCACCAAGATCAACCATGATTTTAGCATCGCCAAGTTCAAAGGACACCTGGCATCTTTAAGTGGCTGGGTCTCTGTGTGATGTTTGACTCTATCAAACGCACTGTGATGGGCTGACTTGTTCGCCCCCAAGTTTTTATGTCAAAGAACTAATCCCTGATGCTTCAGCATATGACTGTATTCATTTGAAGAAAGGGCCTTTAAAGAGCTAATTAAGTTAAAATGAGGTAATTATGGTGGGTCTGAATCCAGTGTGACTGGTGTCTTTATGAGAAGAGATAGGGCACAGACACACATACTGAGCAAAACACAGGGAGAAGACGGCCGTCTGCAAGCCAAGGAGAGAGGCCTCAGGATAAACCAGCTCTGCCAACACCCTTATCTTGGACTTCTAGCTTCCAGTACTGTGAAAAATTACATTTCTGTTGTTTAAGCCACCCAGTTTGTGGTATTCGGTTATGGCAGCCCTAGCAAACGAGTACAGCCTGCTTTTAGACACCCACCACTGCCTGGACTCCCATGGTGCCACGTTCTCCTGGTTCTTTCCACCTTTCCAACTCTTCTTTCTGGATGGACTGCTTGTCCTTTGCCCATTCTTTAATATTGGTCACTCTCACGGTTGATGTCCTTTCTCATTCTGTGTGCTGTGCCCGGCAGATTATTACCTACTCTTTTGTTTGAGCTGTATAGACAGTAACCAATCTTCTTGCATTCTGACTGTGTTGACAGTAACCAGTTCAATGACTTCAGCCTAGTGCTCTCCCCCAAGCACCACGTGGATGTGTAAAATTGCACTTTTCTCTGAAGCTCGCCACAGGCTTCAGAATCCACAGTCTAAAACTGTGGTCATCACTTCCTCCCATACCAGCTCTGCCTCCCGAGTTCTTGTCCCCCGCATTCTGGTCACGTCACCATTTTCCTCTTCTCTCACGCCTGGGACCTGACAGGCAGTCTTGATTTCTCCCTGCCCTTTACTGCTATGTAGAACCTCTTACGTATGTATTAAGCCCATCTTGTCCTTCCCTCATTTGCTACCCTGCTCTCGTCTTTTGCTTAGACGCTGTACTCATCCCCTAGTTGCTCCTTCTGCTTTCATCCTAATTCTTAAGTCAGCCCTGGTGGTAGTTGCCGAGGTAATTGCCTGGGTTCCCTCCCCCATGCTCTTCTCAGGATGGCACCACACATCCTAGGAGAGCCCCATAGGTATTACCTTCTCTAGAAAGCCTTGGGGACCTATGTAGAGAAGTCGGACGGAGAAGGACTGACTGAGAAGATGCTATTTAAGATGAGGCCAGAAGGACAAGGAGGCACCATTGTGGTCCTTCAGAACACCTGTTGGGTCTTTAAAAATTTCATAATCTACTTCAGCTTTCAAACTTTTTTCCTAGGTATTAAGGGTTGTTTGGTTTATGTGAAGTTGTCTACTGCCACCTTATGGCAAAACATTAAAAAGGCACTCCCACACATAAAATTCTGTCTTCTACCAGCCTGATCATCTATCTCTCCTGTTACAATGGATGAATTACCCTGTGCTCGATCTAAGGACACCACCTCTTCTCATGTACTAGAAACTGTCCTCGCACTCTCCCAAAGATGGATATTTGTCATGTTTCTCTCTATCTTGAATCATCAATTTTGCTGTCTTTTTTGACTTACTCCCATCAGCACCCAAACCTGCTGGTAGATCATCCGTTTAAATTACAACAAACAACAACAAGAAAACCCCAAATACTTTACCTTACCCCTATACTGCTCTCTAGTTACCACCCCATTTCTCTTCTCTCTTTTTCAGTAAACCTCTTCGAAAGAGTTTTCTGTACTCGCTGTCCCCGCTTCCTTTTTCCTTCCTCTTTTCTTAGGTTGTTGCCCCTCGCAGTCCACCCAAACCGCTGGATGAAGGCCAAAAGTGACTTTCACTTTGCCACATCAAATGGGCAAGTCTCGGCTTTCGTCTTGACACGATGTTGACATCGTTGCTGAGTCCTGTCTTGAAAGACTTTCCTCGTTGCCTGGTCTCCGCTCTCCCCTGGTTTTCCCTTCTCCTTCTCAAGCCATTCCTTCTCAGTATGCGATGCTGGCTCCTCATTTGATCTCGGAGCTATAAGATGTTGGAATGCTCATGGCTCAATCTTCCGACCCCTTCTCTATCTACGCTCACGCCCCAGCCCGTCTCATCCAGTCCCTCCGTGCAGAGGCGGATTTAACGGGGCCCCGACTTCTGAAAGCATGTATTTTTATTTTCCCTGTCTCTCTCTCTCTTTTTTAAAGGGCCCAATAATTTCTTCTGCGCCTGTGGCCTCAACCGACCTTAATCCGCCTCTGCCTCCATGTTATTTATTTATTTATTATAGTTTATTGTATTTTAACAGCAAACTTACAGGAAGAGCACAGAAGTCACACAACAGTAAAAACATATACTTGCATGTAGGACAACTCACTTAGAAAAGTATAGTGAATGGATGCAATTTACTGTGTGATAAAAATGCTACAAACACCATTTAATTGCCATCAATAAGAAATTTACTTGTTTTAAAAAATCCAAATGCTGGCATTGCGCAGAAAAATTTATCAGGTTTATTTATAATTGTCAAAAAATTGAAAATTGTTCACGGAAACATTTTGACTTGCATTAATGCTGTATGTTCCTGCATTTATACTAAATTTTCGTGGCCTGGTTGGTGTAGCTCAGTGGATTGAGCACTGGCCTGTGAACAAAACGGTCATTGGTTCGATTCCCCAGGGCACATTCCTGGGTTGCAGGCCAGGTCCCTAGTAGGGGGTATGTGAGAGGCAACTACACATTGATATTTCCCTGTCTTTCTCCCTTTCCCTCTGTCTAAAAATAAAATAAACAAAATCTTTAAAAAAAATTCACACACAAATAAAAATGAAAAAACTGTCAATACCTGATTTCTGATCCCTATTTCCTACATATGTGGTATGCTAGCTGCATGTCTTTTGGTATAATTGTTACAGATTTGACAGGGATAGGCAGGTTGGTGTCTTCAAACAGGTCAACTAGACAGGCCTCGCTTGCCTCCTCGCAAAGCACCAGTAGTGCACTCCGGAAGTGCAGCTCTGGTTTGAGGTCCTGAGCAAATTCTTGCAAACACTGGAAGGGAAGTTTGCAAATCAGAAGTTTAGTGGACTTAAAACGTCTAATTTCATTTAGTGACACATACCAGGCCTATAATGATGAGGTTTCTTCACCCCTCTGGTAGAGGGCTCACTCCTGAGAGAGGTTTTGGCAGCCAGTTGCTTCCAGGGTGTTTTACCACCTGTTGATGTGCAGTCTGCTTTGTAGGAGCCATGGCATAGAGACCCCTTTACTTAACCCTCTTCTCCTGTGGCTGGAGCTCAGCGAGCTTGAGGCTGTGCTGGCCTTAGGAAGGTAGGGCAGCACAGCGGGGGCCAACAGGCCAACGCTATGCACACACTTGAAAGGGGGAGGTAGAGGACAGGGGAGGGGGGGCAGTCCCTCCACTTTAAGTACCATTCATATGCTGACCATTCCAAAGTCCTCCAGTCATTCTTCCTGAATTCCAGACTTGATCTTATCACTGTATGTCTACTAGGTATCTCAAATCAAGCATCTTTAAAATCAGTCTTTTGATTTCTTCCCAGCTCCCCATCTCAGCTGACCCTTCATTTTTTCTCATCTCAGTAAATTGCAATATTGTTCTTCCAATGGCTCAATCTTCACTCTTTGTCTCATACCCATATCCAGATCCACTGGTAAATCTTATTGGTTTTATCTAATGTTTTACCATTTTTTTACCACCACCACTACCATCAGCCTAGCTTAAGTTGACAATACCCTTGGATTATTATTGGGTTGGCCAAAAAGTTCATTTGGTTTTTTCCTTAAGATGGCTCTAGTAGTGCTTAGTTGCCTTTAACTTCATTTGAAACAATTTTGTTAGATGGTGTTGTGACAGCTGTCATATCAGCGTGTATTTTAAAAAACATCAAAATTGGTGCATTTTTGTGTGGCCATTTTAATATTGAAGATGGAAGAAAATAAGCAACATTTTCAGCATATTATGCTTTATTATTTCGAGAAAGGTAAAAAACTGAAATGCAAAAAAAGATTTGTGCAGTATATAGAGAAGGTGCTGTGGCTGATTGAATGTGTCAAAAGTGGTTTGCTAAGTTTTGTGCTGGAGATTTCTCATTAGATAGGGATCAAATTGACACATTAATTGAGAACGATCAGTTATACCATATGGGAGATAGCCAACATACTCAAAATATCCAAGTCAATAAAGTTATTGGTGAAAATGAAAAATGTGTTTTTTATTTTACCGACAAAAACTAAGCAGACTTTGGCCAACCCAAAAGAAAAACTTCCTACTCTTTCTCCCTTGTCCCTGATACCTATTCCTTCACGTAGGAGCCAGGGACCAGCCTGGTCCTCTTAAAATAGAAGTAAGACCATGTCACTTCTCTTTTCAAAACCATCCAGTGATTCCCCATCTCACAATTGGGTAAAACACAAACTTCTCGCAGAGACCTTCAAGGCCCTGCATGGTCTGTGCGCATCCCCAAGCTTCTGATCTCACCTCCTGTCACTGTGCCTCTCATTCACCGTGACCCAGCCTCCTCAAGCACATTAGGCTGGTCCTCCCTGTTCCTTCTGCCTGAAAAGCTTAGTTGTTACATCCTCCAGTTTTCTACTCAAAAGTCGTCTTGTCAAAGATGGCTTTTCCAGGTCATCCAATTACAAATCGTGCTCTTCCCTCCTTTTCCACTGACTCTTACTTTCCTCTACCACAGGGGTCCCCAACCCCCAGACCGCAGGCTGGTACCAGTCCATGGCCTGTTAGGAACCTGGCCGCACAGCAGGAGGTGAATGGCAGGAGAGCGAGTGAAGCTTCATCTGTAGTTACAGCCGCTCCCCATCACTCGTATTGAGGCCTGGGCTCTGCCTCCTGTCAGGTCAGCGGTGGCATTAGACTCTCACAGGAGCACGAACCCTACTGTGAACTGCGCATGCGAGGGATCTAGGTTGCATGCTCCTTATGAGAATCTAGTGTCTGGTGATCTGAGGTGGAGCCGAGGTGGTGATGCTAGTGCTGGGGAGCGGCTGCAAACACAGATTATCATTAGCAGAGAGGCTTGACTGCACAGAGGTCATGATAAATAAATTGCTTGCAGACTCATATCAAAACCCTATCAGTGAGTGGCAAGTGACAATCTGCATCTGGTGGCAGTCTTTATGGTGGCAAGTGAGTTGATGTACTTCAATTGTACAGCTGCATGTGGTGGCAGACTTTAAGTCAGAATCCGACACTTATTTTAGTCTGCACATGGCCTGCCCATTATTTTATTTACCACTTCCATCCACGCCTTTTTCTGTACTGCACACTTGTCTCAGTCACAGTTTTGGTAAGCCCACAGGCTAACCCTAACCAAAATGGGTGAAAAACAAATGTCACTGGAGAACTTCTTTGAAAAGAGGGAAAGGCCCAATGATAAAATAGCAGAAGACTCTAAGACTGCCAAAAAAAAAAAGAAAAAGAAAAGAAAGCTGCATTTAAAAGAAAATACCAAGAGTCCCACTGAAATTACAGGTTCATTGCAACAGGTGATTCACATTCTCCAAGCCCACTTTGTATACTATGTGCCGATCGGCGATCCAACGAACCTGTGAAACCTTCAAAACTGCTTCGCCACTTGGAGACCAAGCACCCGCATTAAAAGACAAGCCTTTGGAGTTTTGTTTTTTTTTTTAAATGTGAACACCAAGAACAGAAGCAATTACTGAGGGCCACCACTTCATCCAATGCGTCCGCACTGAGGGCGTCCCTCTTAGTGGCTGACCGCACTGCTAAAGCTGAGAAGCCCTTTACTACTGGTGAAGAGATTATCCTACCTGCTGCTAAGGACATTTGTCGTGAACGTTTAGGAGAGGCTGCAGTTCAAATGGTGGCACGTGTTCCTCTTTCGGCTAGCACCATAGATAGGTGAAGTGATGAAATAGCAGAGGATATTGGGGCACAATTGCTAGAGACGATAAATGAGTCACCACGGTACACAGTCCAGGTTGACGAGTCTACCAGTGTTGACAACAAGGCAACAATGCTTGTTTTTGTGCAATATATTTTTCAGGAGGATGTGCATGAGGGTATGCTATGTGCACTTTTGTTGCCAACCAACACCACAGCTGCAGAGCTATTGAAGTTTTTGAATGATTACACATCAGGAAAATTGAATTGGTCATTTTGTGTCCGTATATGTATGGATGGAGCAGCTGCCATGACCAGACAACTTTCTGGTTTCATTATTCGGGTCAAAGAGGTTGCTTTTGAATGTGAATCCCTGCACAGTGTCATTCATAGAGAAATGCTGGCTAGACGAAAAAATGTTGCCTGAACTTAACAACACCTTGCAGCAGGATGTGATTAACCATGCCCTTAATTCATGTCTGTTCGCACAGCTCTGTGAGGAGAGGGTCACAGGGCACATACACCTTCTTTTACACACAGAAGCGAGACATCTTTCTAAAGGTAGATCACTGGTCAGAGTTTTTGAGTTATGAGGGTTGCTCCACAGACTTTTTTTTTAGAAAAATATTCACCACTAGCAGCACATTTCAGTGACACAGAATGGGTCGCAAAACTTGCTGCTTTGTGTGACATAGTTAACCTCCTCAAGGAGCTCAATCTGTCACTTCAGGGGAGAACAACCATTGTGTTCAAGTCGGCAGATAAAGTGACTGCACTCAAAGCCAAACTGGAATTATGGGGGTGACAAGTGAACATTGGGGTTTCTGACATGTTTCAAACATTAGCAGAGATTTCGAAAGAGACTGAGCCAGGGCCTTCTTTCTCCCAGCTGGTGCATGATTGCCTATCTGAGCTTTCAGAAGAGTTTGAGCATCACTGCTCAACCACAGGACCCCCGAACTGGGAAGGAATGGATTGCAACCCACTCGTGAATGAGCCAGGGGAATCGACTTTGTCCGTGCTAGAAGAGGATCAACTGCTTGAGACTGCAAATGACGGTGGCCTTAAAAGTATGTTTGAGACGACTCCAAACCTCCATACATTCTGGATTAAAGCCCATTAAAGGTGGAATATCCTGAGATCGCCACAAAAGTACTGAAAAGCCTCCTTCCATTTCCAACACCCTATCTTTGTGAAGCAGGGTTTTCTGCAGTGACAGCAACCAAAATGAGACTACAGAGTAGACTAGACATGAGCACACACTTCGGTGTCACTGTCTCTCATCCCCTGAAGATAGGACCGTCCAGTTGCAGGAAAACAAGTTCAGGGCTCCCACTGATTCTGCATTATGGTGAGTTGTATAATTATTTCATTATATACTACAATGTAGTAATAATAGAAATAAAGTGCACAATAAATGTAACGTGCTTGAATCATCCCCAAACCATGCCCCCTTCCAGTCGTTTGTCTTCCACAAAACTGGTCCCTGTTGCCAAAAAGGGTTGGGGACCACTGCTCTATAGAACTCTAATGACCTAACACAGCTTACGAGAATGTAAGTTGCACAGGAGCGGGAGACTTGGTCTTTCCGTTCACTCGCCAGCATCCTAGTGCCTAGCGCAGTGCTAGGCAGATACTAGGCGGGCAGTAAATTTTGTTGGACAAATGAGTGGAGACGAGTGTCCAAGGGAATCCAATTTCAAAAAAAGGAACATACATATTCTCTCTAACCCATCTACTCCTGTTTGAATAAAGCAATGACAACAGTATTTTGGATCAATTATTTATTTATTTAAAATGTTTTTTTAAGACTTTATTTTTTAGAGCAATTTCAGGTGCATGGCAAAAAGGAGTGGAAGGTATACTCCCCTCCCCATATACTCCCCTCCCCACATGCATAGCCTCTCCTGTTTCAACATCCTCCACCAGAGTGGCACCTCTGTTACGATTGATGGACCTACATGGACATTCCGTAATCACCCATAATCACATTAGGGTTCACTCTTGGTCTTGTAGCTTCTGTGGGTTTGGACAAATGTGTAATGACTGTATGTGTACACATGTATCCATCATTCTAGTATCACACAGAGTGTTTTTTTGCCCTAAAAATCCTCTGTACTCTGTTTATGAATCCCTGCTCCCTGCTCTTGTCAACCACTGATCTTTTTACTGTCTCCATAGTTTTGTCTTTTCCATAATGTCATGTAGTTAGAATCATACAGCATGTAGCCTAGTCAGACTGGCTTCTTTCACTTAGCAATATGTAATTAAGGTTCCTCCAGGTGTTTCCATGGTTTGATAGCTCATTTCTTTTTAGTGCCGAATAATATTCTATTGTCTGGATGTACTAGAGTTTATTTCTCCATTCACCTACTGGAGGACATCTTGGTTGCTTCCAAGTTCTTGTAATTATAAGTAAAGCTGCTATAAACATCTGTATGCAGATATTTGTGTGAACACAACTTTACAACTCCTTTGGGTAAATACCGAGGAGCAGGATTGCTGGATCATATAGTAAGACTATGTTCAGCTTTGTGAGAAATTACCAAACTGTTTTCTAAAGTGACTGTGTCACTTCCACCAGCAGTGAATGAGAGTCCCTATGGTTCCACGTCCTCACTAGCATTTGGTGTTGTCAGTGTTTTGGATTTTTCCATTCTAATAGGTGTTTAGTTGTATCTTGTTTTAATTTGCACTTACCTGATGACATACTATGTGTACCATCTTTTCATATACTCACTTGCAATGTGGATATATTCTTTGGTGAGGTGTCTGATAAGATCTTTGGCCTATTTTTTAATTGAGTTGCTTATTTTCTTATTGTTGAGTTTTAATCTTTAATCGATTTTTAGGTTTTTTGTTTTGTTTTTTTTTTGCCCCCCAGAGGAACTGCCATTGCTAGCCTGGTTGAAGACAGCAAATCAGATTTTCTCTGTTCCAGGAAGAGTCAGGTGAGCCCTCAGTTTATGCAAATGGACATCAAGCCATGTCCTGTGATGGGTGGGGCAGGGCCTTTTTGGTGACTTGACTGAGGCTACTCATTTCTCCTTCTGGTCACCAGACGGTAGGAGGCTGAGGAATTTTCTGTGGGGAAAGAAATGGAAACTCCAGTCTTTTCCCTTTTGAGACTGAATGTTATGTGAACCAATGCAGACTGAGATGGTTCCTGCTAAGAAAGGTCAACAGAACGAAGAAACCTCCAAGGATTTCCTCAGGCTGTGGCCATGAGGGAAGGGGAAGTCTGGCCTGGTGACCTGGACTCAGTGGGTGTCAAGGGGGGAAAAGATGTTTCCGGAGTAGTCTTGGCTGGTGGCCCCTATCTGCTTGGTAAGGGGCGTGTGCTTGTAGTGGGACCCTGGGAGCCTGGGATGGTTTGGGTGTGGAGCTTCCTAGGTAGAAGTATCCTTGGAAAGTGGGATTCTGCTGCCTCAAAGAATTACTGTATCTTGAAGCCCACAGCAGCACCAAAGATTTCTTTGAATCAGACAAGATGAGTACTTAATTGTAGTTCCCGTGGTCCTCTCTGCCTGGCCAGGCAGCTAATTCTGGAGCAGTTGTGTTCTGGGAGTGGCTGTGGTTTCCTTCAGCCCCAAGGGCATCTGTCTCAGTTTTGTTTCCTGTGACTGGCTTTGGAGACACTAATAAGCATGTGGGGTTTTTGGACAATGCTAAGAGGTTGGCATTGTTGAACTTCCTGCTAATCATCAGGCATGTTGCAGCCTGAGCTGAATTTGACTTGAGAAATAAAAGTAACACTGTCTTCCTTGTGTCCTAAGTTGGTGGGGTGGCTATCTAGCTATGTGACAGTCTGGTGTCCTCTACAGAAGCAAGTAGGGTGCAGCGCTCCTACCATCAGCTTCTTCTATCCGTCACATTGCCTGCTGTCTTGCCATGTCCCTGGCTCCGATGGCCTTTCATCACGCCCAGCCTAGACTAATCCAAGTCTTTCTCTGTTCCAACCCCCGTGTCCTGCAGAACACCACAAACCCCAAGCCTGATGCCATTACAGGAGTATGGCCCTAACCACTACTCGCATCCCTCTAACTTCCCTCTGTATTCACATCTTCTTTGCTTTCCTCAAAGTGACAGCTTGACCACTTATCCTCTCACTCTGAAAACTGCAACCAACAGAAACTTCTTCCACCTCCCCGCCCAGAGTTGTTCCCTTATTAGTGGTTACAGCTGATGTGCAGGGCTGCCCTAAATGCTTCACTTGCTAACTCATTTCATCTACGGTCTGTTTTGTTTTACTTAAACAGGCAATAACACCAAAACTGAAAGCCAAGGCACAGAGAGAGTAAGTAACTTGACTGAGCTTGAACAACTAATGAGAGGCAGAACTGGGGTGTGAACGCAGTCAAAGTGACTCCAGGAGGCCCCGCACCTGTTCCGGCTTCGTGCCTGGAACACATCGGCACAGAGGTGCTGAGTACTAATGTGTGGAATGAATCAATGCCTGAGTAAATGAATCTGCAAAAACAAGGAGGTCGAACTTCAGCTACAGATTAGCATGCTAGTCAGTTAATACCAAACACCACAGGAAAATAACAATGATTTTGATGGGGAGGAAGTGGTAAAAACAGTAAATTTGTATTTAAATTTTATTTTTCTAATATGAATATAATACTAATTGAGGAATATATGAAAAATTCACAAAGGTATAAAGCATGAAAACATAGAACCCCAGAAAAATTCATTCCATTTTGAAATTCAGATCTCTGGAAAAAAGAATACAACAGGCTCCTGTCATTCACACCTTTTTCTGTGTAATTTTAGATCTTTTTAAAAAATTGATTATAATAAATGTCTGAGGTTAAAAATGCCAGCTGCTTGTCCTGCTCCCCTCCGTAACTGATAAAGAAAAGATTTAAGGGGCCCAGATGAGAATTACAAGAATTGAGTTTACTAATGGCAACAAAGCAAGTGCCCACTGACCCTCAGAGTGCCTGGCCCTGCAATACCCGATTGGAGGATGTGCCTGGACCGCCCACATCGTTCTCCAAATTGAACCTGTGTGAATGAAGAACTAAATTACATATATATATATATATATATATATATATATATATATGAGAGAGAGAGAGAGAGGGAGAGAGGTTGATTTATTTTAAGTAATTGGCTCATGTGATTGTGGAGGCTGGCAAGTCCAAAATCTGCAGGATGGGCTGGTCGGTTGGAGATGCTGGAAGGGCCGTGTTGCAATTCAAGTCAGAAGGCCATCTGCTGGCAGTGGCCCTCCTTGCTTGTGGGCGGTCAGTCTTTTTGTTCTCTTCAGGCCTTTGATTCGTTAGAGGAGGCCCATTCACATTACAGAGAGTACTCTGCTTTACTCAGTCCACTAATTAAAATGTTAAATCTCATCCAAAAACACCCTCCGAGAAACATCCAGAATAATATTTGATCATATATCTGGGCGCCATGGCCCAGCCAAGCTGACACTTAAAATTAACCATCACGCTCACCCAGTTCAACGCTAATGGGGGAATGACCCCCCTTCCCCAATAAGGAGCCTAGGTGGTAGGGAGGAGGCTGCCCTACGGAGGCCGGGGTTGGAGAGCTGAGTTCATTGTCCTTGAACTCAGGAGTCCAAAGGGGTCAAAGGCAAAAGGCTCTGCAGCAGAGAAGGTATACCTGGAGCATATTAAATAGAACTGGGGGGCAGATCCAATTTTTGTAGCCCTTTTTAAGTAAAAATTACAACATTAGGTACCAGGTCTCATTAGAGGCCTTGAGGCATCAGCTTCATTTCCTCATAGTAAGTCATCCGTGAGGAAGAAGAGTTCAGGTGAAACAGGTGGAAGACAGAGTCACTTCCCCAGCATGCCTGGGGCAGGCAGTATTTGCATGGTGGGAGGCAGCTGGAGGATTGAAACTTAAATGGTGTCTGTTGGGTGATCACTGGGAGGAAGATTCGGCCGCCAGGGGCTTGCTCTGCCTCTCAATCGTAACTCATTGCCTCTGTGGAAGCACAGCTATTTGAGCCTGTCCATCTTCAGGTTCCTTTCCTCCAAATCAGGTGTTGGCAACCTTTCTCTGGAAAAGGCCAGGGGGTAAATATTTTAGGCTTTGTGGGCCATGTGGTTTCTGTCACAACTACTCAACTCAGCTCTCGTAGCACAAAGCAGTCATAGGCAATAGATAAATGCATGAGCGTGGCTGGGTTCCAGTATACTAATTTTATTTCCAAAAGTAGTGATAGGCCAGATTTTGTCCTCAGGCTGTAGTTTGCTGACCTTTGCTCTAGATCACAGGTTTTTCGTCTTTAAAAACAGAATCTTTTCTTTAAGTAACGCTGTCAACAGCGCCCAACATGTAGAGCTGGTAATAGTAGCTGCTCTAGTCAAAGCCTGGGTAGGCGGGAGGCAGCCTAGGGCCCGGTCCTTCTCTTGGTGGCCCCACAGAAACCTCCACTGAACCTCGTGGGCCCTGAGGGACCCAGTGTGAAATCCACCCCCAGAACCCAGCACCCTCAGGAATGACCCTTGTGACATTCACCGTAATGTTATTTATTGTCCCTGCAGCTACATTGTGAGATCCTTGAGAACTTGACCATGGCCCTTTCACTCCTCTTCCCTCTCCATGGCGTCTGGCATTATAAGAGGCTCTGACACAGCTGCTTAACATAGTATATTGGGGAACTTGGTCTAACATCACTCAGCCAGATGCTGAACTATGGAATGCTAGAGTTGAAAGAGGACAAGGGTTCATCTTCTTCCAAGACTGACCCTTTCCTCCTATTTGTCAGGTGAGAGAATGAGGCCCATCTGTTCATTACGTAATTTACCAGTACTTCTGAGCTATTCTCTTGCCCTGGCCAGGATTATATTTTCTCACAGGTATTAAGTTTGGTGTGTCCCTGATGTTTTTAGAAATAGCCTTTCAAGTTTTTCATGGGAATTATTAGGAGAAAGCAGGCTGGAGGCGTTAGCGTGTGTGTGAGTGTAAGGGGAGATGTTGGATGGGGAGAGGGCAGAATGTTGTTCAATGTGTACTGTCCCTTCAATAGAAAAGAAAATATATACTCCAGTTAAAGGGAATACAACCATCAAAGGTGCTGTGATGGTTAATGCTGTGTGTCAACTTGACTGAGCCGTGGGGTACCCATATATCTGCTTAAACATTATTACTGGGTGTGTCTATGAGGGTGTTTCCAGGTGAGATTAGCACCCAAATCGGTGGACTAGGTAAAGCAGATTGAGCTCCCCAATGTGGATGGGCCTCATCCAATCTGTGAGGGCTTGACTAGAACAAAAAGGTGGAGGAAGAGAGAATTCACTCTTTCTGGCTGACTACTCGAGGTGGGACGCTGTCTTCTTCCCTTGGGCTGAGGCTTATGTCACCGGCTTTCATGGGTCTCCAGCTTGCGGAAAGCAGATCATGGAACTTAACCTCCATCATCACATGAGTCAATTCCTCATAATAAATATCACACACACACACACACACACACACACTATATATATATATATATACTCACACATGCACAAAGGCAAAGAGTCAGAGAGAGACAGAGAGAAAGAAAGGACATAGGTATTATCCTGTTTCTCTGGAGAAACCTGACTAATATAGCGCCTCATCTTTTTTTTTAATACTAAGTATTTATTTGTATGCCCCCGCCACTGTATATAAAATAATCATCCCTGTGAAATAGAAATTCATGAAAATTCAGAGAGATAATTGTTAAGGACTGACAAAAGCAGAAGTTTGTGTAGTGTGGCATGGGTTACAGGGATAACCTTTTTGTACAGGCTTCAAATTTAACTCTCTTTGAATATTCCCTGGTTCATGAAAAGTGGTTTAGAAGACCTTCAAAGATTCATTTCACTACAAAAAGGAACAGGCTTTCTGGGGTCTGAAGGGGTTGGTACTTGAAGAAACTCCAGTCAGCAGGGGGTCATGTTGAGCATTCTGCAGACAGCATTGTTTCAAATCTGCAGCTGCCTGGGAAACCTTCACGTGGTTGAGCCCAGCCTCCAGCCGGAGCTGTTGAACCACTTTCTTCATAGCAGTGACACTGGAGGAAGCAGGCATGGTGCAAGCGAAAGCCGGGCCGGGCCGATTTGTCGATTTGTTGGTGAGTGCCTCATCTTTATTGGGTGAATTAATGGAATGCTGGGCTCAAGGAGTCCTCATTATAGTCCTCATTATCTGAGTTCTTCAAGTTATAGAGTTTCACAGAAAGCAAAAGTATACAACATCATGAAAATATTAAGTAATGGATTGGCCGCATATAAAATCTTCCTCTGCTCAAACATCTGTCCCAGATACCAAATTTCTCTGATTAGAGTCTGGTGTTACAAACACTTGATAATATCATGCCAAAACAAAGGGACTGCATAATGACAATGCAGATCTGGCAAAAGAGGTGGGATTTTTCATGAAGTTGATGAAAATGATGGTGGATCACTGCCCAGATCTTGTGCAAAGCCATCAGTTTACAAGAAAAGAAAGTTTACAAGAAAAAGCAGGATAGATTCTTCTAGAGGGGGTGACTTAGACATCAAAGGATTAAGAGAAACCCTTGGGAGAATGGATGACATCTGCAAATATTTTTATAAAAATGACTGCTATAAAAAAATGAAGGAGACTATATTACATAATCACAGAATTTTATCAGAAAAATTATCCTCCTTCCTAAAAGCCTGGTTTATTTCTTGCTCATTTTGCTAATTAGTTAATGGTTGAAATCATAATAAAAATGTTGTTAGATATAATATAAAAACACATTTAATTTTATTTTTCCAGATAAAATTTCAACCCAAACGTTCTTTTCATTATTTTCTTAGTACCAATTATCCTAGGAAAGTGAAGACTGTTTTCCATAATGTTGCAGTGGGGAAAATCATCCTAAGCATGACACAAAATGCCACAGGAAAAGACTGTCAGAATTGTCCACTAGAAATTTAATACTTTTGTATGACAGACTACAAACGTACAAACAACTCATCGGATGAAAAAATGTGTAACATACATAATCACTAAACGTTCATAGTCATAATATGTAGAAAGCAAATGCAAATCAATAAGAGAAGAGAAGAATATCCCAGTGGGAAAACAGGCAAAAACCATGGTTGGTGGGTTCACAGAAGAAGGAAAAGGAGGATGGGAAGGGAAGTAGCTAACCAGCCTGTGAAAGGATGTGCACACCTCCTGGTAATCAGGGATGTGCAGGATAAAACGTCCGAACTCCATTTCACCCTACAGGTTGCCTGAGACTCGGAGGTCGCACCCAGTATTGGTGCAGCTACAGATAAACGCATCTCACACACACTTTCTCTCCTTTGGAGACACACATTAGTAGGGTCTAGTGAAATTAAAATGTGTATGCTTTTTAATATAGCAATTCCACTTCTAGGAATATAAATTTATTCCATAGAAATACTCACACATGTTTACACAGAACTATCTACAAGTTATTTGCTAAAATATTATAACAGAAAAATTGGAAATACTGCTATGACTATGAATAATAGCCAATACTTATTATATAAGGCCTTCTCTGCATCTGTACTTTTCTGAGCACTTTATACAAATGAACTCAATCGTCCATGAAAACCTTGTTAGTGCTTTTAATATCCCCATTATATATTTAGATGAAGGACCTGAGATACAAAATGGTGAGGAAGCAGTTTATTCAAGGCCTCACAGCTGGCAGGAGGCAGGATGGTGATGTGATGTAACCTCGGGCAACCCGGCACGAGTCCGTGCTCTACGTTGCTTGCTATACGATGTACATCCAACATAAGATTGGTTAAATAAATCGCAGAAAATCCTTACAAGGAATGCCAAGGCATATCGTAAAATGAAACAAATGGGTGGCAGTGTAATTCCATTTATAATACATATAAACTGTGTGTACACGCTGTGTGTGTGTAGTGCGTGTGTGTGGTGCAGGCACGTAAATGCACTAATGAGAGAGCAAGCAAAGAAACAAACTGTTATTAATAGTTGTATCTGCTAAGGGACATGTGACGGAAACAGGTAATGGGGGTTGCTGATATAGGGAGACTTTTCGTTTCTACTCTAAAAAGTCTTTGAATTGTTGATTTTTAGAAGACTATATATATTAATTGCATAATTTTCAAATGTAGAAACCAAACACTAAAGGGTTGCAGGAACTCCTGATCTTGTCTATGTATAGCTTAGTTGGAGGCTCATTGACTGCTTAAAATTTACACGAGGGGGCGAAGAGCAGTCCTCCCGCCGCTGGGGAGCCTCTGTGGTTGGGGGCAGAGGACCAGTGAGCGGGAGTTGAAGGCTGGAACCTCCCTCCCTTGAGTAGTGCTCCTTCCCTGGATCCATCTCAGGCCTGGTCACGGAGATGAGAAAGGAGTATTTCTCACCTGTTACGTTCACACACACCATTTATGAAGGACCTGTTTCTAATTGTAATATTCTGACCAGCCAGCTGTGCCACAACACTTGTGCTTATGAAATAAATATGTATTTGTTTAAATAAAGATATATTTGGGGAGGAAGGAGGAAAAACATGGGGGTGGGGACTGTATATTAACATGAGTGCCCTGAGCATGCTTGACATATTTATGTCACCGTGGGTTGGCAGACCCAGTCATTTACAACTCTCCTTGCTTTCCTCAACCACAGAGTTTGGAAGGTAAATAGACTCACTTTCCCAGACTCCCTTGAAAGTAAAGGGTGACCAGACTGGGTGACCAGTCCTAGTCCATGAGCTGTTCACTGATATCAGTGACTGGACTTCCAAGAAAGCTCCTCGAAGGTGCAGACTAGACGTGAAGGGCCCATCAGACTTTTGCTTCTTGCTCTTTCTTCCTGACCAGAACACAGGTGTGGGGCCCAGAAATATAGTTGCCCTCCGGTAACTGTGAGAATGAAAGCACACACTGCATTAGTGTATGAGGGCTGCCATGACAAATTACACAAATCAGGTGGCCTAAAAAACCCCCCGAAATTTATTCTCTCAAAGTTCTGGAGACTAGGAGTTCAAAATCAAGGTGCCAACAAGGCCATGTTCTCTCTGAAGGCTCTAAGGGAGAATTTGTCCTTGCCTCTTCCTTGCTTCTAGGGTTGCCTGCGATCCTTGGTATGGCTTGGCTTGAGAAGCATCAGAGCAATCTCTGCCTCTGTAGTTACACTGCATTCCCTCGGACTGTGTTTCTTCTTGTAAGCGAACCAGTCATGTTGGATTTCGGGCCTGTGACCTCGCCCTAACTTGACTGTATCAGCAAAGACTTTATTTCCAAATAAGATCCAGGGGTTCGGGAATAGACATATCTTTTGTCATAAAACACACTGAAGATAGATAATGTGAAGACAGAAGCTCCTGATAGCCCTGAGGAACCACGACCAACCTCGTTATGTGAGTCAAATGACATGTTGTGTGAGTAAATACATTTCTTATCTGTGTAAGCCACTGTTTAGGTTTTATTTCATCTAAACACATTTCTAACTGACACATTCCTAATTGCCATAACTATCCACCCAACCATCCATCCATCCAGTCAACCATCCATCCATCCGGTCAACCAGTCAACCAGTTTTTAGAAGGTACTTACAGGGCTCCAAAGAGGGAGCTAAGTGGTATGTCACTCTTACCAGAGTTGAACCTGGCACAGAGAAATTAATCGATATTTATTTGTTAAATTCATGAGTGGAAGACAAATTCCTTGCTTTCATGGAAGTTTAGAACAGTAATTTTCAACCAATTCTTGTGGTACACATAAACTAATTACTAAAATTCTTCAGCACACCAGGAAATATACTTTTTGCAGATCTGACCCCCAAAAAAGTAGGTATAATTTTTATTCATACACACTGACAGCTATTGTTGTGTTGGCTGTTGTCATTTTTAATTTGACAGTCTAAGGGAAAAGTACCCCTGACTAAATAGTCAGGTATTGCATGTTTTAAAAATGCTTGTGGCACACTGCTGGAAAATTGCTGGTTTAGAGGATGCACCAAAAAGTAGGCAATTTAATTACAGAGATAGATTATGTGACGGGGCTCATACCTGACTCTGACTTGGGGTTTAAGGGAGGTTTCCTGTGACAAAGGATGGTGGGAGAATATATAGAAACCAAAGAGAATGTGATGCTTTCATAAACTGAGAAAAAGTTACTCTGAGTGACCCATGGAGGGTAGGAAAGGAGGAGATAAGGAGAGGCAAAAGGACAGGGAGAGAGTGTGTACCTGGGTGTGTGTGTGTGTGTGTGGAGTGTGAATATGTGAATATGAAGGGCAGTTTGGAGACATGAGGCTAGAGACATAAACACAAGCATTTGAGGTCATGCTTTAATAGTTGAACCTGTGTATGGCAAGCAGATGAATGCAGCAGGACTACTGTGTGTACTGTCGTCTTTTGGGAGGAGAGGGTCAGTCAGTGAGATGTCTTTTACTTTCTAAGTTATCTGGCTGATATGACAATGTGTACAATGCATAGCAGAGAAAAAAGGACCATAAGATGCACACATCACTCTTTTGTGTTTTTAGATCCTGCTCTGGTAAACTCTTGTTTTGGGGTCAATAGAGCCTGAAACTCAAGTTTTGTATTTATGTAGCATGTGTTAACACTTAAGGAGTGCTTCCAGTAGGTCTTGCTTTTGCACATTATCCTTATGCAGCTGTGTTTTCTGGATGAGACCCGTGGAGAGCGGATTTATGCCAAATGCTCACTCCTGACACTCAGAGTCTCGCCTTACATCTTGCTTGCCAAGGGAACAGGCAGAGGCAGCTTTCACTTCCATAGTCTTCCTTTTCTGTAGCTCTAAAATTAACCTTATAAAAATTATAAAAAACTAAATAAAATAAATGATGCCTTGCTCATAGCGAGTGCTAAAAAGTTGTACTAAAACTATATACAAATTAAAATAACCTATGATCCCTTATCTTGGGAAATGTCGCTGTTATCATTTTGAGGGGTAATCAGAAGTAGGCCCATAGTGGTGGACTGATTCCTACCCTGGCCCTGGGTGAACACCCAGGCAGGCTCCATGGCTTTCCTGGTCATCCTGACCAGTACTGACCTAGAGATCCAGCATTGGTGTGTTCTAGACTTGGCAGGACTTGTTTAAAGCTGAGCAGTTCTGTTCTTTTTATTTTTTTAAGTATATTCTATTGATTATGCTATTACAGTTGTCTCATTTTTTTTTCTCCCCTTTATTCCCTTCTACCCTCTTTCTACCAGCACCCCTTCCCCGCTTAGTTCATGTCCATGGGTGGTACATATCTTTGGCTTCTCCCTTTCCTATACTATTCTTAACCTCCCCTGCTTATTTTGTGCCTACCAGTTATGCTTCTTATTGCCTGTACCTTTTCCCCCATTCTCCCCCTTCCCCCTTCCTGCTGATAACCCTCTATGTGATCTCCATTTCTGTGATTCTCTTCCTGTTCTAGTTGTTTGCTTAGTTTGTTTTTGTTTTTAGGTTCAGTTGTTGATAATTATGAGTTTGTCGTCATTTTACTGTTCATAGGTTTGATCTTCTACTTCTTAGATAAGTCCCTTTAACATTTCATATAGTAAGGGCTTGGTGATGACGAACTCCTTTAACTTTACCTTATCTGGAAACACTTTATCTGCCCTTCCATTCTAAGTGATAGCTTTGCTGGATAGAGTAATCCTGGGTGTAAATCCTTGCCTTTCATGACTTTGAATACTTCTTTCCAGTCCCTTCTTGCCTGTAAGGTTTCTTTTGAGAAATCGGCTGATGGTCTTAAGGAAACTACTTTGTAGGTAACTGTCTCCTTTTCTCTTGCTGCTTTGAAGATTCTCTCCTTATCTTTAATCTTGGGTAATGTAATGATGATGTGCCCTGATGTGTGCTTCCTTGGGTCCAACTTCTTTAGGTCTCCCTGAGCTTTCTGGACTTCCTGGAAGTCTATTTCCTTTGCCAGAATGGGGAAGTTATCCTTCATTATTTTTTCAAATAAGTTTTCGATTTCTTGCTCTTCCTCTTCTCCTTCTGGCGCTCCTATGATTCGGATGTTGGAGCATTTAAAGTTGTACCAGAGGTCCCTAAGCCTCTCCTCATTTTTTTGAATTCTTGTTTCTTCATTCTGTTCCATGAATGAAGAATATTTATTTCTTCCTTCTGCTCCATGTCATTGATTTGAGTCCCAATTTCCTTTCCTTCACTGTTGGTTCCCTGTGTATTTTGCTTCTTTCACTTTGCATAGCCATCACTTCTTCCTCCATTTTGTGACCATACCCCACCAATTCTGTGAGCATCCAGATTACCAGTGTTTTGAACTCTGCATCTGTTAGGTTGGCTATTTCTCCATCGCTTAGTTCTATTTTTGGAGTTTTGATCTGTTCTTTCATTTGGGCCATATTTCTTTGTCTCTGGCACTCCTGTTACTTGTAAGGAACAGGCCCTTAGGTATTCACCAGGGTAGGGTAACTCACGTGGCTGCATTGTGGCCCTGTATGTGTGGGGGGGTGGTTCCGAGAGGGAACAATGCCACTTTGCCAGTCTTTCGGCAGCTTTCAGTCACTTCCCCTGCTATGCACAAGCAAATTGGGCCTTTTTGGTGTTGGCTCCTGGGTAGGTGGGTTTGTGTAGGTTCTAGGACCCTGTGGGTCCCTCCAATGAACTCTCCTGTGAGGCTGGGAGTTTCTCCTGCTGCCACAGCCCCCACAGGCTTTTAGAGTTAGAGATTTTAAGGCTTTCTTTTCCCACGCTGGAACCCTGGGTTGCGTGGTCTGTCTTACTCCATTGTTGTTCCTCCCAGTTTATCCCCACCCAGATATGGGACCACCAGTCGCCGTCTCACCCACTCAGTCCTCCAGGTCCTGCCTCGCCGTGTCCCCTCCATTCCAGCTTCTCATCTCCATCTCCACCTCCCCTCCCAGTCTGGATTAACGTTTCTTCTTTAACTCCTTGGTTGTTGGGCTTCCATACAGCTCGATTTTCTGGCAGTTCTGGTTGTTCTTTATTTTTAAATTTGTTGTTGTTCTTCTTTTGGTTGTGCGGTGAGGCAAAGTGTATTTACCTATGCCTCCATCTTGGTCAGAAGAAGCTGAGCATTTCTTTAAGAGGGTTCTCTTATGGATTCTTGGGAGAGCCCACATCAGCTTGGATCTCTTATCTTTCTCTTGACACAGGTGAATAGATCTTTGTAAATAGGTAGCCCCTTATGACCCTTCACAGTCCCTATGCACCTGGATGTACCCCTCTGGACTCTTTCTATTATGGGCACACTTGCTCTCTAGGGTGCCTTTGGCCTTTGAGGGCGGGACTTAAGACAGCCATTCCCAGCTTTATCTCATGGCCGATCCTCTGCTCATCACACATCCTTTGCTATGATGTTTTTTAGGGTGCTTAGGCCAAACCCAGGGCAGCAGCAGCCTCTCCTCACCTCTGCCCGCAGCTCAGGAATGAACTGATCTTGTCCTCTTTATCCTTACTGGGCATGAGTCAGACAGAAGTTCTCTGGGTACCCCAAACTACAGGGGACACACACTATGCTTTCTAACTGGCCCCACTAAAGCCGTTTTCCCTAGGCTTGAGGTGAGGAAAAACACTCCCACCCCACCCCAGAGAGGGAGAGGAGCACACACAGCACACGGAGTGCTCTGCCTGGGCTCCCCCTTTGTCAGTGCCCCCTGCCCCTTCTTCTCTCCATGTGGTTTAGGGACCCAACTGTGTTGCATCAATTATGAAAACTTTGTATTGCTGTCTCTTACTTCACTGTATTTGGAATAGAGTATGTGTTGTTTTCATGCTTTAGGCAAAACTTGCATTTTAACATCCTGTTATAATTTCTCTGAATATTGGCATCTCATCTGTAAAGCAGGATGCAGATAGATATGTGGTTATCAGCCATATGGCTGCTGTGAGGACTAAAGGAGATATCAAAATAAAGCCCTGAGTCTGGCATGGTGTAGACGCTCAGCCAATGCTTTTTCCCTTCCGCTTGACCCCATGCTCTTGAAGGTGTTAATGAAGGCTGATGGTCATAAGTTGCCCGACAAAGTTGTTTCTTATGTCACCTTTCAGAGGACCAGTAGGATCTCCTGATTACAAAGCCCTGGCTGTCCCTGGGGTTGGTTTCTCTGCTGGCACATAGATCAACCTATAGCTCTGCCCGCTCAAGGAGGTAAAGGGTGATACCTCTAATTATGGGCCTCCCAGCATGTCATCTAGAGGTACTAGCATTGATGACACCCAGGGCAGACTCTAGGGGAGTCCAGAGCCCCTAGGACCATGGAGTTTGCAGAAAGAGGGAATGATCATCATTGCTCAACAAATCTCTTCCTTTTGGGGCTCCTTAGTGCTTCTATGCAGCCTGTATCCTATACTGTATCCCCTGGTGTGAAGGAAAAAGGGGAGGGGAGGGATTGTTTCCCAAAACTGAGGGAAAGTGATGCTCAGATTCATCCTTAGTAAGGATGAGAAACTGGCTCCTCTTCTTCCACTGAACTTCATCTTGTAAAACTGAGTCTCAGAAACAGCCAAGATTTCGCCTGGCTGAGGGAGGAGAGAATTCAGAGGTGCTGGCGAAGCACCAGTTTCCATTTTTAAGTTTTCTGCACATAGTACTGCTAGGGTCCATTGACTGGGCCACAGCGGTGGGTTGGGCAAAACTGTCCCCCCGGAGGTCCCTCTGGTGCTCTTGATCATATTCCCCCAACCACAGAATTTTGGGGTATCATCTTAGGTTTCATAATATATTCTATTAAACTTATAACAGATGCTGAGCCACATCACTTGATGTGCGGTCATTCAGGAGTTCAAAGGAAATGAATTGAGCCTTATCCACAGGCAAACTTCAGGCATATACTGACCTGTCCAAGGGACATGGGCCAGAACCAGGGCAAGAGAGTAAAGGAAGACATGCAGCCAAATGTCCACATGTTTTTAAGTTATAAATCAACCTAATAAATTATCAGAACTACAGTATGTTAAAATACAGTATATCTTTCAGCTTTGAGGAATGTATTTTCACAATGACCTGGAAGGCCAAGTTCAAATTTGGAATTCTTAGACTTCTTGGACTTCTACTTCTAGTCCTTGGCCTGTGTTCTACCCTTCTTCTGTTTGCACACATAACTTCATCTGTCATTACAAGAGATTCAGATGCATACATGTGGACGCCCTAGACTCCACTTCCAAACTCTGTCCACAGGACTCCCCACAACAGTTGTCCATTGTCTACCGCCAGGTCTAGGCTGCATGTACTGCAGGTTTGACCTAACCCTGGGATGACAGGCCCCAGATAAGAGGGCGTGAGACTCTAGAAGTGATCTTAGGGCTGGTTGCATAGGGATTCCAGGATCCTGGGTATCTGGAGTATGAAAGATCAGGTTTCTGAGTAACCATGTTCTCCAGGCCCTGTGGACTTCTCACCCTATGAGGTGGAACATGCCTAGAAAATTGAAGCAGAGTCCTCTAAAACACGGCACAAGCATCTTCTTACTGGAGCCTAATGTCCGTTCTTGGCTGGGGAGTCTCTAAAAGAAGACATATTTCTAGAAGGATGTCTTGGCCACTGAGGGAAAAGAAATAAAAAAACAACAACAATTAACAATGGATGAGCAAGAAGGCTGGAAGAACTGACCGGTTGAATAGCACTGTTTGGTTGACCAAGCTACATGGTTCCAGGCATGAGGTGGGCCTATGCTTGACCAGTTCTCAGCCTAGTGGCTCCTCCTCCAGTGGACCCTGTCCCAGCCTCCTGTACATGCTGGGAAGAAGAGGGTTTCCATATGAAGAAAACAACCGTATTCAACTTAGGAGCTCAACAGCCCTGGTATAGGAGGTTCTCTGAAAGAGCAGGTCATGAGGATCAGGAAGCATTTTCCATAGGTCCGAGGAGGAGATCCTCAGAGACTGGAGGCGTGGATGACTTGTGGGCAGTAGGAGGTGAGGGGCTTCCGAGATGAGTGGGAGTTGGGGCGGGGGAGGCAACATGAGAAAGGCAGAGAAATAACAGTCAGTGGGAGGGTCCTGGAACACAGGGTCTATAGATCTGTAGGTAGCAGCCCTGACTACAGACTCCCTTGGGACCACTAGAGAGACAGATAGTGAACAATCTGGTTACACATGTAATTCCCATGGAGATTTTGGAAACTCTCGGAGAAGGGGATGCTAGGAAAATATAGGCCTTCCTGTTGTTCAAGGTAATTGAGAAATATGGAAGGAATTAAAACACCTAGATATGGCATTAGAAGAACATGGTTAATGTGAACATGTAGTCAGTAGGTCCTGGGTTATCTGGTTCCATATTGTTTTTGGAAAAAATGAGGAAAAAGGCAATCTAAAGAGTTAACCTGTTTCATAAAGAGGAGCCTGTGGATTATCTACTTGTAGTATGTTCTTAATTATAGTTTATAAAATAATGGGGTGCACAAAAAAAGTCTTCCTGCATCCTTAAGGTACTCCATCTTTAGCATGAGGCAACTGAAAGGGACTTTGCCATCTCATCCTGAGCTGTAATCTTTATCCAGTTAATTCTCAGGAAGACAGATGTTTCCAATTTAGCCTTGAAAAGTACACAGTAATAAAATAATCTTCAAATTAGCATGTTGGTAGAGCCTAGTGTTTACAATCCATTTTGAAAAAGAAGGCTCTGCCTTTGCATTTCCATCAGGAATAGGGGATTGCCAAGCAAGCATTATCTTGTTATCTTTTGCCCTTTTATGTTCAGATTCTGACTTAGACAAAACATTCTTCCTTTGAAACACTCTGCAGAAGCTAACCAAGTATTTATAGTTTTCTGAAACATGAAGTTCCTTTTTCTTTTCTTTTTTTCCTGGTGGTCAAAAAATCTGCCTTTCTGATGAGACCTCATTATATCTTATTTTAATATTGTGACGCTTTTTCCAAGACATCAGAAACCTGTTCAACTGGTTAAGCCTATAAATTGGAGTGAGAGATTCCAGGAGAGACCCATGATCTGATTAACTTGGAGAAAATTCAGATGAGCAGTGAAGAATGATAGAAGCAACACAAGGATAAGAACCAGGGGGATCATTTAGAGTGACCCTCTGAGGGCCACAGAAAGAGAAACTAGCTTCTTGGATCTGGTCAAGAGCAGCCACCCCGGTTTCTCAGGAGGAAAACCTCAGTTCAATTTTCA
The DNA here is from genome assembly GCA_004026545.1 of Mormoops blainvillei. NCBI lineage: Eukaryota > Metazoa > Chordata > Mammalia > Chiroptera > Mormoopidae > Mormoops > Mormoops blainvillei. Next base: position 331,916 of record PVJD01000152.1, on the reverse strand, counting down.
TTCCATTAATGGTAAACTTGAGCTAGGATTCACAGGTTCCAGGTCTTTGCTTGTTCAGCCAAGGAAGGGCACTGTGATGGCCATCATTTCTTTGGCACTTCTATTGAGAGGTAAAGCCTACGTCCCATGCCCTTGAATCTGGGCCGGCCTATGGCTGTTTCAACAACCGAGTGTGTTAGAATTGACACTATGGCAGCTCTAGGCCTAGGCTTTGAGAGGACTGCGGCTTCCACCCTGGTCTCTTAGAGGGTTGAGCTACCAGGTAAGAAGGCCAAATACTCTGTTGGAGAGACCACGTGGAAAGGCCCTGGGGCTCCATGGAGAGGAAGAGGGGTCCAGCTGAGCCCAGTCTTCCCAACATTTCTGTCAAGACACCAGGCTTGTGGGTAAAGCCTTCTATGCCCTCCAGACCCAGACCAACCACCGGCTGAACGACATCTGGTGACCCCCGTCAGCAGCGCGAGGAGCAGAAGCATTGCCCAACTGAGTCCCACTCAAATTCCTGACCCACAAAGTTGTAGTTTTAAGTCATTGCAGTTTGGATAGTTGATTTATGCAGCAGCAAATAACTGGAACAGGCATGGCCGCCACCCAGGAAATAGGCAGAGAATTCATGGTACACGTTGATGGAGATTTTATATAAGGATTGCACTGTAAAAAAATTAAACCCAGAGAGTTTCCCCTAAACGTTTGACTGTCTCCAGATGAGAGTCCCAGCCCCCCTGCCCCAGCAAACATTCTTTCCATGGACAAGCTCTCCCAGTCCATTAAACTGTGCACGTCTGAATCTCCTGATTGCACTGCTTGGCCTCAAGCCAGGACCTGCTGTCGAAACAGTTATCTCACTGGTACTCCAGGTCAGCATCTCTGATCAGTCAAGTGCTCCTGGGTCAAATGACTCCTTCCCTGTTACTCTGTTCACAAAAGAGTGATGAGTGAGTTTGGTCTCCCACCAAATAGAAACTTATGCATATCGCAGTTGTCTTTAAGCATGAATTTTCACCATGAGAATTCTCCTCACAAGTACAGCTATAGATGGGGAAAAGAACAGAACACAGTGGGATGCAACTTTGAAGATAAGAATGAAAAAAATCTTTGGTTACAAAACTTACCAGCTGCTCAAGCCTCAGAATTTATCACAAAGACAATAAAATAAACAAAATCAATTCTATTTAGTCAGCATGGATAACTCCTGGCTTCAGAACCATGACGTGTAATTGAGTTTAAGCTGCTTTTAGCTGTATTGTGTTTGTCAGGTGGTCCTTTATATGTAATGGTTTATTATGAAACTGTATAAAAAAATCGAAAGGCCTGGCATCATTTCTGAGGTACTATCTCTTACTCCAGAAAATGGTGTTAAATTAATATAATGAACTCTAAGGATTTTAACAACTCTTTTCCCCTTCTTAGGGAATGTAGTGTGAAACTGAATTTTCTCTCGGTCATTTTTTTAAGTTCAGTTTTCAAGACTTTTTCTGTACTAAATGGTGACATTTTGATTTGAAGTCTTTCTGGATGGAAAGCTAAAATGTAAGCTGGTTTACTTTCCCTAGAAAAGGCCTCAAATCATATTTGTTATGCTCCTTCATTCAGTAGGAATGATCTGGATGTGTAATAAATTGATGTTTTGGTTTCTAGTGGGGTAGTGTATATATTCTAGAAGATTCATGTATTCTCTTGAGGATTTTATATGTTCTATCTTATTTTTATGACATTATAAGAAAATTAATATTAGCATATTCTGAATCGTCTGAATGACTATATTATAACCAAGCATTGCCACATCCTTTCAGCCCCTCTGCTTATTTCAGTTTAATTTATGAATTTATTTTTAATTTATAGTTACATAGAAACTATACCTATCACTTTGATCCTACCTTTATGTTTTCATATAGATTATTTTATTTTGCTTGGTTCTCTGTGCCAGCACTGGTCTAAAAACGTTACCTGTATTATTGCCTTTGTTCTGCACAACAGCTCAGGGGAGAAGGCGCTGTGCTGTACTGTATTATCCTCTTTTTATATATGATGAATGAGGTACAGAGAGATAAAGCTTAAGTAACAGAAAAGTCAACCCAAAATATCTTAAATGATCACAGAGATTTGTCAACTCACATAATTGAAAAGTCCAGAGGTAGAGTGAGCTTCAGGTATGGTTTGGCCAGGGCTCTGGTTCAATTTCTGTCATTACTGTGGCTCAAAGCCTGCCATGTGTCAGCTTCCTTTTCCATTTGGCTTCTGTCAGGATCACAAGATGGCTGGTTTCATCTGCCAACACCACATGTGTCCTCATTTACATCTAGGAATAAAGAGTCACTTCTGCAACAGCTATTGGTTTCGCTGTGACTGGGTTGCTTTAAAGCAATTTCAATGCGTAGGAAAACTGTTCACACCAATTGGGTTAGGTTTGAGGTAATTACTGTGTCAATGGGATGGGATTAGCATGATTGGCTCCACAGAGCCACCAAAATCTACCCAAGGAGTTGAGGGAGACTTGTCTCAAACAAATGACATGGCTGTTACTCAGCGGAGGTCTGCTGAAATGGAGCTGAGGGTAGAAGTAGTCACAGTTTTCACCCTGTTAGGAAAGTTGCCCAAGGTCACGTGGTTAACAAGTGGCAGCTAAGATTCTGATCCAGCAGAATGACTCCAACATCACTCTCCTAATGTCTATAATGCATACGTAAAATACTTACTATAAAAATTATTTGAGTGAACATTAAATCCATTCAATACTCAATTTTAAGAAAGACTATGTAAGAGAATATTTTAAAAGGAGAAGGGGAAAAGTAATTCTGTATCAGTTATCTATTGCTGTGTAAGAAATCATCACCAAACTTATGGCTTATGTTTTGTGGTTTGTGTGGGTCAGGAATTCAGAGAGGGCTTGACTGGGTGTTTCTGGCTCCAGTCTTTCATGTGGTTTTGGTTAGACATTAGCTGGAGCTGGAACAGTGGGGCTGACCAGACATTTCTCCCTTCATTTAGTCTGAGACTCTCCATGTGGCCTCTATGCATAGGTTAGTTAGGGCTTCCTCTCGGGATGGTGGCCTCTGAGTAGGCAGATGATTGGCGTGGGAACTCAGACCTCCAGAAGCACGCGTCCCAAGAGAAATGGGGAAGTTCTGCCACCTACTCTCCAAAGTCACACAACATCTCTTTTACCAGTTTATAAGCCTATCCAAATTTGAGGGTTGGAAACATAGACTCCACATCTCTGTGGGAGGGTTGTCAAAGTCAGCTGCAAGTAAATAGTTGGGATACAAGATATTGTTGTGACCATCTTGGAAAATACAATCTGTCACAATTTCTATACTTCTGTGTTTGATGAGTTCTCAAGATCTTTAAAAGGGAATTAACACCCAATCAGTAGCCTAGAGAGTTACTGAGAGACACCCATAGTTGTTGTTTGCTTTCAAATTTCAACTACTTCTTTAAAACATGGTATCAGGGTAAAGTAGTAATCCCTTCCCTATCACCATTGTGTTGGTGATAGGGAACTTTGCAAGAACTCAACTGCAAGAACTTTGTTTCTCATATTTGTGAGTTAGAAAAGGATAAAACTGGGAGGTTGGAAACAGAAAAGAAAGATAAAGTGAATGGCAGATCAAAAAGAGAGTTTTTTCCCACTAAAATTTGGGAGAAAGGAAGGAAGACAAAGAAAAGCATATTCCCCTGTCTGTGGTAGGGAGGAAACTGAGACATTAATCAGAAATGCTGATAGCGCCTGATTTACCTTGAAGTGATCTGGGCAAGTCAGCTGTGTAACCCCAAGCGGTGGGAACAGGTAGAAAGAAATACCTACCAACCCAGGCTGTGGAAGAATAGAGATACACACAGCTTCTCAAACGTCCAAGTTGCTCTGTGTCTCTACAATCACATCAAGAACAAAAAATTCCATGTAATAACATTAGTTACAAAAAATGAAAAAATTTTACATGCTTGTTATCTGTTATAAAGAACAACAAGCATTTTAGTAAAATCAGAAGGGAGATTGTGAAAGGCTTCCAACAATTGCAACACGATAAACAGAACCTAATAGTAGAAAACCATTATTGCAGATTTAATACGCATAAAATATCATTGGTAAATTAAAAGTAGAATGACCATATGATCCTGATGATCCAGGAATCCCATTTCTCAGTACTCATCCAAAAGAATTGAAATCAGGATCTGGAACAGATGTCTGCCTTCCCATATTCATTGTAGAATTATTCACAACAGCAAGGTTGTAGATAACGTAAATGTCCATCACAAATAAATGGATGAACGAAATGTGGTATATACATACGGTGGAATATTATTCATCCTTAACAAGGAAGGACATTCTGCCCTGACCAGTGTGGCTCAGTTGTTTGGGCTTCATCCACAGGGTGAAACATTGATGGTTTAATTCCTGGTCAGGGCACATGACTGGGTTGTCGGTTCGGTCGCAGGTCGGGACACATAAGAGAGGCAACCTATTGGTGTTTCTCTCTTGCATGGATATTTCTCTCCCTCTCTTTATCCCTCCCTTCCCTTCTCTCTCTGCAAATAAATAAATAAATTTTTTTTAAAAGAAGGAAATTCTGACATACTCACATGCTACAACATGAATGAACCTTAAGGACACTATGCTAAGTTAAATAAGCCAGTCACAAAAGGACAAACACTGTATGATTCCATTTAAATGAAGTACTTAGAGTAGTTGAATTCATAGAGACAGAAAGTAGAATGGTGGTTTCCAGGGGTTCGAGTGGGGTTGGTGATGGGAAGTAGCCGTTCGATGGGCACAGGGTTTCATATGTGTAAAGTGAAAAAGTCTAGAGATCTGCTGTACCCATTATGACTATAGTTAACAATGCTGTACTGTAAACTCAAAGTTTTGTTAAGAGGGTAAATCTTACATGCTTTTTACCGCAATGAAAAATATTATTGGTGATTTAGTTACTCCATGTGTTGTCTTTATGCTTAAATTTTATGAAGATAAAATATTATAGAAGAGATATGACATTTGTGTGTTTACTTGCAATTTCTCCCTTCCCACCTTACTTTTGCTTTAGTGTTTCTCCAAATTAAACTCCAGCCTGGGGCTCTTAGAAAACTAGCTCTCATGGCTGGGGATGGGGCATGCACTAATGCCAGCTTCATAGGGAAATTGTATGTGGTTGTAACTTTTAAAATTAAACTTTCATGAATAGTGCATCTGAATCTATAATGTGAGTCATTTTCTAAAAATGTTTTTACTGTAGAAAACATACAGTGAAGTGGGAGCTCTTTTAATTAATTGCTTTCATGGTTGGTTACCCCTTCATTGCTTGTATTTACAACCAATTTTCAGAAATAATTTTTGCACTTCAAAATGAGAACCGAAGGTCAGAAGAGTGACTCAAAAATATAAACTTGCAAGAGCAGACAGTTCATACCACTTTAATTATTCCTGGCCTTAAAATAATGATTTTCAACTAAAAAGATTTATTCATTTAAAAAAATTTTATTGATTGATTTTAGAGAGAAAGAAGGGAGAGAGGGAGAGGGAGAGAGAGAGAGAGACATCAATTTGTTGTTCTGCGTATTTATGCATTCGCTCATGGATTTTGTATGTACTCTCACCTGCGATTGAACCTGCAACCTTGGTATATTGGGACAATGCTCTAAGCAGATGAGCTACGCTGCTAGGTGATTTACTCATTTTTTAGAACTTAATGCTAAAAATACAAACAAACAGATAAACAAACAAAAAACCACTTCTCCACAATAGAATAGAACCATACTTTTGGAATATAAGGTAGTATTTTGACAGTTTATGAATAAGCCAGTGACTAGAAACTTTCTGAATTGGAGGTTATAGCTTCAATCTTAAAGAGTTTTCCCTTCCCTTGAAAATGATATAAATAATCACTTATTTATAGTGATATTTCATATAAAAATATATATAATTGCTCAAACTATTGTCTAGGTTAAGGATTACTAAGAAGAAACCACTAAGAATGAGTCTCAGGATTCTATAAAGATTTTCAGAGTTTACCTCATCTAGAACCTCAGGGGTCATCGTTCCTCTTTTCTTTTCCAAAGTAGAAGGGGGTGGCCCACAGTCTGGTGTCTTACAGCTGACATTGTGATAGAATACCGGAAATCCAGCCTGGAAACTGGAAAACCTGGGACACGAGTTTGCAGTAGCTCCTTGGTCTCCGTATTACTCTGCTCGGCTGTCATAACAAAGTACTGTAGACTGCGTGGCTTAAACAAAAATTTATTTCTCATAGTTCTGGAGGCTGGAAGCCCAAGTGCCACCTGATTTGGTTCTTGGTGAAAACTCCCTTCTTGATTTGCAGAAGTCTTCCTTCTTGGTATGTCCTCATGTGGTGCAATGGGAGACAGAGAGAGAGAGAGCACGTGCTTCATGAGGGTCCGATCCTCATGACCTCTAATTAATCTCCCAACAGTCTCATCTTTAAATGCCATCTCTGTAACACTGGGGGTTAGGGTTTCAGCATGTGAACTGGGCGGCGGAGGCGGGGGCGGGGGGCAGGCACAATTCAGTCCCTGTCAGCCTCCTTTAGATACCTTTCTTTTGGAATAGATTCTGAGCCCTGATTTTCTGGGACACATTCAGGAAGAGAATTAATGCTCAGTATCTTGGTTTTAATATCTGAAAAGTGATTCTTTCCAGAAACTTCTCAGAAATGTCAAAGTTTATTTAGATAATAATTGCATGTTATAAAACACCAAATCTGTTCTGGTGCTTTAGATGTAAAAGTTTAGATGTAAAAGGTAATCTGAGGTATATTTTAATGATTGTTATTAGTTTTTGAGAAATTATTACTATAAACACATATTTTTATAAGGATTCCAAATTTCTTCTAACTTATGGAGTCCACTTGGTGTAGTAGAGTGGGTTCTAGTCCATACCTCTCAAGCTCAAGTTCTAGCTCTGAAATGTGCAAATCTAAAACTGCCAGTTTTTCCACCTTTAAAATATCTTCTCCCTCCAGAATATTTGGAAAAAAGGGATGGATGTCTCCCATCTGCTCCCAAGATGTTCACATGACTTCTCAGAGCTATGTTCCCACCTTTTTGACTTTAGACTCCATTTACTTCACTATCAGTCTCTGTCTGGAACCCATTGACTTCAGTGCACACGGTAAAGGGGCTGTGGTATAAAGGACATTGATTGAACGGGATCTTGGTTTTCAAGTGATAATTATCCAACAGCAACTAGTTTAGGAAAAGAGATGGCCAGAACTAGAGCTCTCTTTCTTACCCCCCTTTTTTTTTCTTTTACGTGCCATCATTTTCTGAAGCTTTTTCTCCATCGGGGTAGAATTATTGCCATTGGTAGCATTGGGCATACAACTTCTTGACATTTCCCTCTGAGAGGACAGGGCTTCTGGCTTCGATGAACAAAGCTGGATAAGGCTCCGATTGGCCGGGCATGAATCTTGGGCCAGCTGGAAGGCCTTAGCTGGGACCAAGAACTTCCCCGGACTCACATGGCATGGAGGTGGCACCATGCAGCTCATATGTGGACCACATGTTGGAGTAAAGCAATTTCCTGAAGAAGAAAGGATGGCAAAGGCATGGGAACTGTGAGCTGGGCAGCCACCTCATTTCCCAATCTGTTTCTACTATAGTGAGACAGGCCTTACACCCTTCTCTGGAGCTCTGTGGAGTTTCACTTTACAGCTTTCTACACATAGGTGTACAGGCAGATCAGATTTTATTAAAGGACTAGGAAAAACTAAAGAGAAAGACAACATATAATGGAAAGAATTGCAAACCATATGCTGACCTTGCCTGTGGTCTAAGAGTCAGCATGCAAGAGAACTAACCTCCCCAGGGACTCTGTTCTGATAAACCCAGTTTCTACTCTCAGATCCTCAACCCTTTGTGTCATGTGCCTTCTTCCTCTAAGCTCCACCTTGACTCTCCACCTGCCATTTGGGGTTGCTATGCCCCAGGAGACACCTTTCTCCTTCCAGCAGTGCTTTCCCAAAGTCTTAGCAAGTCAGTCTAGAAATAGCATCTCAAGGGCTCTGGGAGGACAGGCTATGGTGGCCTTTGGCACTCCAGGTCCCCCAGAATTATTCAGGCAATGATACCACTGCATCAAAATATCCTGGGTCAGACTCTTCCACGAGACTGTCTCGCCAGATTTTCCAAGGTTATTCTTTATTCCCTGCCCACCTCTGTGAGTGGCAGAAATGCATATTTATTTTCCTGATTGTCCAGCAGAAAGAAAGAGATTAATACTTTCCCCACAATTCCATAACTACAAGGCCTACTTACTCACAGTGGAATTCTATTCACCTTGAACTTCAAATTGTTTCCCTCTATGTCTGTTGGGGATAATAAACAGGCCCATTACTCAGCCATACTCAATGGTTGCTCCCTTGGCTCCTAAAAAGACCTTGCCAAGATGCTGAATTTTCTGCTTAGAGGAGCTGAATTAAATTTTTTGATAAGGATCGTGCTTCTTAGTCTCTGTGAGGAAAAGAGTTTTTTTCCTCTCCATTATACAAGTTATTTTACTTTGGGTATTCACAGCAAACTTGAAAATTTCTTTGAAGCCTATGGCTTATCTTAAAATTAACATAAATTTTGTTTGCGCTCTCTCTCTCTCCCCTCCCTGTTTATATAACATAAACAATGTTTTAAATTACTTTCTAATGAGCAAAACGTATTTCCTGAAAAGATGTATCATATCCAACCTGTTACCATGTTATTCTCTAGCTTCGAGTAATTCTTGGCAATGAGTTTGAGAAGCAAAGTTATACGGTGTTATAGTGCAGCCTTACTATTCAATCTTCTAGGGCAACTTTGAGGAGCCCAAACCTTTACAAAACTAAAAATTTAGGACAAATAACCTCATCCAGATCTTAAAGAGTAATGAATGGGAAAGAACTTTCCAGGCAAGCTCAGGACAGTCAGAATGCCCTTTGGCCTATGCAACACTCATACCTTCTCTCAATGACTTCCTGACTTGGGACTTCCACTTCATGTACTCACTGGCCTCTTATGAATCATCGATTCAGATATTTCTCAGCTGAATGTAGCACCACCAACTCCTGGTCAACTCTGAAAGCCAGGGTGTGGAGATCCTGGGTTGGGTGTGTATGTGAGTCAGGACATCCACACTCCTCTGGATCTGGTGGACGTGTTTTGCTGCCCAGTATCCATTCGCCCTTCTCTGATAACCACACCCCAATATCCCTCTGGGGAACCACCCCAATACACTTTCATTCCATCTATTTCCGATGGTTTTGGCTCCTTCAAGATGCAGAACATATGACTCAGATCTGGCCAATCAGGGTGTCTCAGTTCCCTGGCCAGAGACACAATATGACTCAGTCAAAGAGAATACAATGAAATCCTATTCGGCTTCAAGCCTGAAAGATATACAATCTAGATATTTTGTAGACATCTTGTGATCAGGAAGGGAGAGACTGTCTGAAAACAAGGCCAAAACACAGAATAGGCCATGGCCAGTAGACCATGTGATGAAGAGAAATTGGGTCCTGGCAACATTGTTTGGCATTTACAGAAAGCTATGCTTGAAGCCAATAATACCCCTGAACTTTTCTGTTATCTTAGCTAATAAATTACTTTTTTTTTTCCTGGCTTAAACCTATTTGGGCTGGATTTTTGGTCTTTTGGTGCTGAATGAATCCTAACTGTATGTTCCAAGTAAGTAGGGATCTTGCCTGCCTGATTGACCACTGTATCCATAGATGTGAGAACAACAGTTGGCACAAAGTAGGCATTTAAGAAATATTTGTCGAATAAGTGAGTGACAGGTAAATTAGCACCAGGAGTAAAAGATAGCAAGTAACACATTCTGGAACAGGGAACTGGCTGAGTCAACGTTGAGTGAAGTCACAAGGAATCCTCTCTCCCAGGTCATAAAGTCGGGAATGCTTATTAAGTGGTAGTAAGTATACTGGTCCGCTTTTTACCTGCTATGTATTGACACTATGTATTCACACAGCGAACTCCCAAGGGTAACACCAGGAGGCTTGCTAGGAAGGACTCTGGTGTTGGAGTATGCTGGTTCCTTTTTGTGGTTTTCGGTGAAGGTTTATAAGAAAAATTCAAGCTTAGGCCAAGTACAATTTGCCATTGCTTAATTTTGAAGACAGCCCCCAGTCCTAAATTCATGTCATTAAGAAATGAGCTGATAGAATGTAGCCTCTAAGTAAGGTATTATCCCTTATGACCATCTCAGATGTGGCCATGGGGGATAATGGACAAGAAGATCTTCCAAGAGGGAGAAACCACAAACCATGGAAGAAAATAAATACGGCAGGGCTTCCCAGGGCCATCCAGACTGGCTAACCAAGGATCAAAGTCCAATGCCAGGAAGTAAGCCCTGTTATTTCTGTCTATAGGACATGAGAATGCATTTTGGATTGGTGAACGCTGTGTTATTTCCAGTTCTTGCCATTCCCAGATGGTGGTTTCATGGCACTTATCTTCTCTCCCCACCATTGTATATTGAGTGTGTCAGGGTTATTAAAACAATGTTTAGTTATATACTATGATATTACGAGGCATGACATTTTTCCTTAACTGACAAGACTGCATATCACCAGAGATTTTAGGCTTGGTGCTGGGTTAGATTTGGATTATCTTCTTTTGGAAAAGGGTTGAATACCTTTCGAGAAGATATTTTAAGTAGGTGAAGGACTTTAAAAGTTGTGGGAGGAAGCGTGTGCGTGCATGTGTGAGTGCACATGTGCAGCCTGAAGGGGTAGATTAGGATATGAGACATTTCCAAAAATCAAAAACCCTTATGCAGTGATAATCCAAAAGAGAACGCACCCAGGAGTCAATGATCAGGAAATCTGAACACCCTCTGCTGAAGAAGCTGAGACAAACCAGGATAGCCAAAGCTGGCAGTTGATGAGGTGAGTCCAATCCTCGGCATATGTGAGTCCCAAACCTAATCTGTGCTAATATAGGCTGAAAGCCAGGTCAGGGGGTGTCATGTCAGAATGTGGGGACATAACCTGGGGGTCCCACCCTTCTAGTTAATGGGACAACCAAAACTCAAAAGCCTCAACTGGTTGAGGAGCACTAAAGGAATAAGGACTTACTTTCGGCAGAGTGTTGGGAAGTGACATGGGAAATCTGTACTTACCTTCCTAAGGAGCTCTGAAGGATAGACAACAGATAAATAATGCTCCATTCTCCACTAGAAGTAGCTCATTCTGTATCATTTGATTTGGACTTTAGATTGCTTTAAACTCTTGGTCCAGGCCCAGAATAGCTTCATAAAATTCACCTCAGGAACAACAGGTGCCTAAATCTCATTTCAAGGTTTGACTTTGGCTCTAGAGTTTATCCTAAGGTACTCTTAGTGGGTGGAAAGATACACGGGTTGAAAATGGATCTTTTTCCAGGACTAGGTCTGATCTGGATGAAGCTTACGCTGTAGTCCCTGGACCCTCTTGGCCTGGACCACTTTCAGGGGGTGGGGCTCTATTATGCAAAGTTTATTCTTTGAAACTTTGTAGGCACCCTCATACAGGGCTGCTGTTGACCAGATGGGCTGTATCATATGGAGAAAAAAAAGACCCTGGCTTTGTTAAGGTGAAAGAAATTTCCAAACTAATGAAAACTTAAGGAACCAAATGCTTATTATACGTGATTATCGAAGCGAAGCGTTGTTTTAGAAGATTGTTGACACAGGTCTTGGGACTGTGAGTACATAAATGTAGTGCTCTCATGGGTACAAGAAAATTCCAATCTAGGTTATTTTTAGAGAAAATTGTAGGTTTTTGTTTCTCTTAAAATAGAAAGGATCATATTTTCAATGCTTTTGTGGGTGTATCATGTTAATGAGGATAGGTAAAATATGTGGCCCTAACTGTGGTTCATACAGCGCTCACACCAGAGGGCAGGTGGTAAGCACATGCATAGTTCCTTTCTGAAAGATTTAACCCCTATTTAGTGTGTCTGTCACATTGCTCAGTGCGAAGATATATAAAAAGTATGTTACATAAGATAACTTTCTTTCTTTTTCACCAGCAGCTCATTTAACAACAATGGGCAGCTAGGAAACTGTGTAAGGAAGTTCAGGACTCTGGTTTGCTCAGAACGCCTCCTGTTGGACATTGGCCATGTCACAGTAGCATCATTTCCGAGCCATATCACAATACCTTCCACAATGCATTGCCTGCATGTGGATTTCAGCTCTGCATCCATCAGTGTCATTCCAGCCGATGCTTCTAACTGGAGAGTTAATATTTTGGGGAAAACTTCTGCACTATAGTAATATTTTCCCCCAAATAAATGAAAACCTAAGATATCTGACCACCTTTGGAAATATATTGCTTTGAATAGTTAAGTTTTCCAGATAGTTCTGGTCCAGTCAGTCCTCTGAAGGAATGGAGTGGAACACTTTCTCTAATTGTTATCCTGACAATGATTAACAGTTTTTGATTCAGGATTCCTAGTAACTTCAATCCCATTTCCAATCGGCGAGCATTCATTGAACGGCAGGCAGTTCTGGGTATTGCAGCCATGGGCGATAGAAGGACTACTCGGTGAGTCTCTACCCTTTCAGTGTCACAGGCTAGACCAGAGGTCCTCGATGCCGGCCATCCATCAGAATCAGGCAAAGTTAAAAAAAGATATAGATGCCGAGGCCCCATTACAGACCAGCTGAATGCCATTCCCTGGGACGAGGAGCCAGGCATCATTTTATGTTATGTTATGTTATGTTATGTTATGTTATGTTATGTTATGTTATGTTGTTATGTTATTTTTCATCAACAGCTCTTTAGGGGATTTGAATAGGCACCCAGGGTACTGATTTAGACAAACAGACCAAAACAACAATAACTTGATAAATAAATAGAGGCATAAATAAAATGTAAAGAAAAGCCAAAAGATTTTAATATCAAATGGGACCACTGAAGAGTTCTTGGAGAATGAAAGTTTGGAGGTGGGTCAGATTGCTAAAATTTTTGAGTTCTTATCTCTGCCTTTCATAATTTTTTCCCCTCGTTTTCTCTTCTATTAATATACCCTTAGCCGTCTCTCTCACAGCTGTGGGTGTATGTCTATAGCGACCTACTTCTAATGTGATATTTCTAAGCATCTGGGGCTAGGAAATTTAATTTTTAAGTTTGTTGGAATTGAATGTAAATTAAGAATAAATAAATTACACTCCCCACTAGAGGGACTAGGAGGCCTTGGAGAAATGGTTGACTCTAGACCTTGGGTGGGCAATGTGTACGGTTGACCCAGTTCACCTTGTTATGCCAGAAAGCAAGGAAGCTATTGAAGACTAATGATGATTATGTCACGAGGACAGAAATCCAACTTGAGGAGGCTCCCACCAGCCAAAGAAGGAACAATTTGAGTACCAGGAACAATAATAGCTGCACTGGATTGAAATACATTAAATATATACATATCCAGAGGTTCATAATGATACTAAAACCCCAAAACAATAAAAGCAGGAAAACCCTCAACTTTAATGGTGAATTGGAATTACTAGAGCACTATGAAAATTCAAATTTAGAGGGGAGCATCTAGTATTTGTCCTCTCTTTCTCGCACTTAGGGTAAACAAATAATTGTTGGGAGGAAGTTCTTCTCTTTTGCAACCTCTAATGAGTCCAGGCAACAGTCACCAATGGATCTATCATCTATCTATCATCTACCTATCTCTGTCTCACCAATTCACTGATACATGACAGATCACTATTATGTGGGCCAGCTGGGGTCACTCATGTGGCAACATTTCATGGGAGCTTGACCAGAACTGGAATGTCCAAGATGGCCTAACCTACATCTGGGGCCTTGGTGCTGGCTGTCACCAGGGAGCTTTGGTTCTCCTCCAGGTGGCCTCACATCATTCATAATCAGTCCCAAGCTCCTTCACATGGTAGCTGGCTTTCATAAAAGTGGAGGCAGAGCCTTTCAAAGCTGGCAGGTCTTTTAAAGACTAAACTGGCAAAAGACAGCCTCATCTATTGGTTGAAGCAAATCACAAAGCCAGTCCAGATTCAGAGGGAGAAGAAATAGACTCTAGCTCTGATGGGAGGCACGGCTATTCTTGGGAACAATCTACCACTGTGTGTCCCCCGACCGCAACAGTTCGTATCCCTTCCATGTGCAAAATACACTTAACTTTTCCCCAGGTCTTTACATTTCCAAATTGTTCCATTAGCTCAAAGTCTGGGTCTTGTTATTTAAATCAGGTCCTCAGGTGTGGCTTGTATTAATCTGACTCCTAAGAACTAAGAAAGCAAGTCATCTCCCCTCCACACACCCAACATACAGTGTGGAGGCTGCAGTAGGCACTCCTGGTCGAAAGAGGGAAGAGTGGGTAGTACACAGCAGTCACTCTCCCTTAGCAACTCTGACTGAAGACACACGTCACCAGTTCCCACAATTCTGAGGCCAGAGGTGAAAGGAATAGCTGATGATGATCTCTGGCAACCATCTATCACAGATACTAAAGTTTTAGGTGAAGAGTTTGTGGAGAACTTCATGCCAGAGAGATTGGGCCGACACTATGTGAATCTAATGACCAGTCTTGGCAGTACTCGAAGTGGGGCAGCCAGAATTATGAGCCTTATGATGCAGTGTGATAGGAAGAACACAGCATCGCTTAGCAAATATTTCTGTCCAAAAAAGATTCATCTACACCTGACAACTAATTTACAAGAAACACCAGAACTAGAAGTTAAATGACAAAAAAGCAATGAGTCAGATCCAGAATGCATGACATTTTATAGGATAAATGACCTCATTTCCTCAACAAATCAATGGCATGAAAAATAAACAGAGAGGGGCTGTGAGAGAATAAAAGAGAATTAAAAGCCAAAGCAATCAAATGCAATATGTGGATCTTTTTTGCATCCTGATTCAAACAAAACTGCAAAATCACATCTTTGAGATAATCGGTAAAATTTAATTATGGTCAGGGTATTAGATAACACTGAGGAATTATTGTTAATTTTTTAGGTGTGATAATGGCATGGTGATTATGTAAAAAAAAAAAATAAATAAAAAGTCCCATCGGTTGGAGATTCATGTCAAGTTATTTACGGGGAAGATACCATAATGTCTGGGATTTGCTTTAAAATATTCTGGACAAAATAAATGTGACAGGGTAGGGGTGGGATGGGGAGAAAATAAAACAAATTGGTAAACGTTGGTAATTGCTAAAGGTGGGAAATGTGTAAATGGAGCTTCTTTCCACTTCTGTGCATGTTTGAACATTTGCATAATAAAAGTTAAAAAATAGTGTTTCAATGAAGGGACTGGATTAGGTACTTTCCTAAATAAATAAATGCAGTGCTAGCACTTGGGTGCAGGTCCCTGGTAGTCCCACTAGTGGCTCAGTGCCCTGACTGTGGTGGCTTGCTTCCTAATTCTCAGCTGGGTGAAGGTAGGAGGGGACTGTGGTTAAAGTAAATGGACAAGCTGTGAGGTTTTCTTTTTTTTGAGATGAGAGCTATGATCCACTCCTTACCTCTAGAACTGTTTTTTTTCCATGCAAATTTATTTATTTTTATTGTATTTTTTCCATTACCATTTATCCCCCTTACGCTGTCATCTACCTCCACCCACTTCACTCTGTGTCCCCCGCCACACAGTCATTACACTGTTGCCCATGTCCCTGAATCCCTTTTCTTTTTCGCTTGATCCCTCCACCCCCTAAAACGCACCCCCCCACCTTAGCTGTCATCCTGCTCTCTATCTACAAGTCTGTCTCTATGTTGCTTATTACTTCAGTTCATTAGATTCCACATATAAGTGAAATCATATGGTATTTGTCTTTCTCAGATTGGATTATTTTACTTAGCGTAATGTTTTCAAGGTCCATCCATGCTGTTGCAAATGGTAAAAATTTCACCTTTTTAATGGCCCAGTAGTATTCCCTAGTGCAAGTGTCCCATAATTGTTTGATCCACTCATCTACTGATGGACACTTGGGTTGCTTCCAAATCTTGGCTATTGTAAATAACACTGCAATGAACATAGAGTGCTTATATTCTTTCTTTTTTTATATTGTTGTTCAACTACAGTTGTCCCTGTTTTCCCCCACCACTCTCCCTCTCACCACCTGCCCCCCACCTCCCACACTCAACCCTACCCCCCCGCATTGGCTTTGTCCATGGGCTCTTTATTATGTTCCTTGATGACCACTCCCATTCTTTCCCTCATTATCCCTCTCCCCAACCCCTCTGGTTACTGTCAGTTTGTTCTTTATTTCAGTGTCTCCGATTATATTCTTTTGAATTAGTATTTCAGTTTTCTTTGGATAAACTCCCAGAAGTGGAATTGCTGGGTAATAAGGCAGTTCCATTTTTAATTTTTTGAGGTATCTCCACATTGCTTTGAACAGTGGCTACATCAGTCTGCATTCCCACCAACGGTGCAAAAGAATTCCACTTTCTCCACCTCCTTGCCAGTCCTTGTTGTTTGTTGATTTATTGATGGTAACCATTCTGACCAGCATGAGGTGATATCTCATTGTGGTTTTAAATTGCTTTTCTCTGATGATTAGAGACATTGAACATCTTTTCGTGCGTCTATTGGCCATCTGTATGTCCTCTTTGGAGAAGTATTTATTCAGTTCCTTAGCTCCTTTCTTAATTGGATAGTTTGTGTTTTTGTGTTGAGTTTTATGTTCTTTATAAATTTTGGATATTAACCCGTTATCAGATGTATTGGTGAGTATGTTCTCCTATTCAGTGGGTTGTCTTTTTATTTTGTTGATGGTTTCATTTGCTGTGCAAAAGCTTTTTAGTTTGGCGCAGTCCCTTTTATTTATTTTATCTTTTGTTTCCCTCGCCTGAACAGATATATCAGAAAAAATATTGCTACGAGCGGTATCTGAGATTTTACTGCCTATGTTTTCTTCTAGGTTTTGTGGTTTTGAGTCTAACATTTAAGTTTTTAATCCCTTTTGAATTTATTCTTGTGTGTATTATAAGAAGGTGGTCTAGCTTCACTTTTCTGCATGTATCTGTTCAATTTTTCCAACATCATTTATTGAATAAACTATCTTTCGACCATTGTATGTGCTTGCTTCCTCTGTGAATATTGATTGACTATAAAGGTGTGGGTTTATTCCTGGGCTCTCTGTTCAGTTGATCTCTGTGCTTGTTTTTATGGCAGTACCATACTGTTTTGATTAATATGGCCTTACAGTATAGTTTATTAGGTACCGTGACTCCTACAACTTTGTTCTTTCTCAAGATTGCTATTGCTGTTTGGGTTCTCTTTTGGTTCCATATAAATTGTTGGAATATTTGTTCTAGTTTTGTGAAATATGTCATTGGTATCTTGATAGGAGTTGCATTGAATCTATAGATTGCCTTGGGCAATATGGACATTTTAATTATATTAATTCTCCCTATGCATGAACATGTTATGTGCTTCCGTTTATTTGTATCTTCTTCAATTTCTTCCTTCAGTGTCTTATACTTTTCTGAGTACAGGTTTTTTTTACATCCTTGGTTAAATTTATCCTTAGATAGTTCATTCTCTTTTAAGCAATTGTGAATGGTATTGTTTTCTTGATTTCTCTTTCTGATAGTTCATTATGGGCATATAAAAATGCAACTGATTTCTGGATAATAATTTTGTATCCTGCTACTTTACTGAATTCATTGATCAGTTCTAGTAGTTTCTTGGTGGAGTCTTTGGGGTTCTCTATGTACAGTATCATGCCATCTGCAAATAAAGGCAGTTTTACTTCTTCCTTTCCAATTTGGATGCCTTTTATTTCTTCTTCTTGACTGATCACTATGGCTAAGAGTTCCAGGACTATGTTTAATAAGAGGGGTGAAAGTGGATATCTCTGTCTTGTTCCCAATCTTAAGAGGAGTGCTTATAGTTTTTGCCAGTTGAGTATGATTGGCAGTGGGTTTGTCATATATGACCTTTATTATCATTAGGTGCAGTCCCTCTATTTCCACTTTGCTAAGAGTTATTTATTTATTTATTTATTTATTTATTTATTTATTTTACCATAAATGGGTGTTGGATTTTATCAAATGCTTTTTCTGCATCTGTTAATATGATCATGTGGTTTTTATCCTTTATTTTGTTTATGTGGTGTATCACATTTACTGATTTGCAAATGTATCAGTCTTGAATCCCCTAGATACAGCTCCCTTGATCATGGTGTATGATCTTTTTAATGTATTGCTAAATCTGGTTTACTAATATTTTGTTGAGGATTTTAGCATCTACGTTCATCAGGTATATTGGCCTATAATTTCCTTTTTTTTTTTTAAGTGTTTTTTATCTGGTTTTGGAATTAGGATAATGCTGGCCTCATAAAATGAGCTTGAGAGTCTTCTCTCCTCTTGAATTTTTTGGAATGGTTTGAGAAGGAGAGGAATTAGTTCTTGTAATGTTTGGTAAAATATTTCTGTGAAGCCATCTGGTCCAGGACTTTTGTTTTTGGGAGTTTTTAAAATTATTGCTTCAATTTCATTAGGTGTAATCTGTCTATTCAGATTATTTTATTCTTCCTGATTTATTTTTGGGAGATTGTATGTGTCTAGGAATTTATCCCTTTCATCCAGGTTGTCCAGGTTGTTGGCATATAGTTGTTCATAATATTTTCTTACAATTCTTTGTATTTGTTTGGTGTCAGTTGTTATTTCTCCTCTTTCATTTCTGATTTTATTTATTTGGATCCTCTCTCATTTTTTCTTGATGAGTCTGGTTAAAGGTTTGTCAATCTAGTTTATCTTTTCAAAGAACCAACTTTTGGATTCATTGAACTTTTGTATTTTTTTTAGACTCTGTGTCATTTATTTCTGCTCTAATCTTTATTATTTCTATCCTTCTTATCACTTTGGGCTTTGTTTGTTGTTCTTTTTCAAGTTCCTTTAAGTGTAAAGTTAGATTGTTTATTTGAGGTTTTTCTTATTTTTGAGATAGGCCTGTGATACTATGAATTTCCCTCTTAGGATTGCTTTCTCAGTGTCCCACAAATTTTGGATTGTTGTGTCCTCATTTTCATTTGTTTCTAGGTATCTTTTGATTTCTTCCTTGATCTCATTGTTGACCCACTTATTATTTAATAACAAGTTAGCTTCCATGTCTTTGTGTATTTTTTCAGTTTTCTTTCTTGTGCTTGTCGTCTAGTTTCATAGCATTATGGTAAGAGAAGATGCCTGATATGATTTCAATCTTCTTAACTTTATTGAGACTTGTTTTGTGTCCTAGCATGTGGTTTATCCTAGAAAATGTTCCATGTGCATTCGAAAAGAGTGTATATTTTGCTGCTTTGGGATGAAATAATCCGAAGATATCAATTAAATCTATTTGATCTGATGTGTCAGTAAAGCCACTGTCTCCCTGTTGATTTTCTGTCTGGAATGTCTATCCATTGATGTCAATAGAGTGTTAAAATCCTCTACTATCAATGTATTCCTGTTAATCTCTTTTTTTATGTCCATCAGGATTTTCTTTACATATTTAGGTGCTCCTATGCTGGGTACATAAATGTTTACTAGGACTATATCTTCTTGTTGGGCTGTTCCCTTTATCACTATGTAGTGTCCTTCTGTGTCTCTTATTATAGCCTTGGTTTTAAAGTCTTTTTTGTTGGATAGAAGTATTGCTACCTCAGCTTTTTTTCCCTTTCCATTTGCATGAAATATTTCCCATCCCTTTACTTTTAGTCTGTGCATATCTTTAGTTCTGAGGTGGGTCCCTTGGAAACAAAATGCATATTGTTTTCTTATCCCTAAGTCTTTTGATTGGAGCATTTAAACCATTTATATTTAAAGTGATTATTGATAGATACGTGTTTATTGTCATTTTATTTTTATCTCTTTTTCTGTTCCTCCTCCTCATTCTTCTTCTTTTCCTCCTTGCTACTCATCTCCTCTTCCACCGCCTCCTTCTCCTCTTCCTTCTTCTTTTTCCTCTTCAAGTAAGCCCTCTAAACAAACTCTTTTAGTTTTTTCTTGTCTGGGAAACTCTTTATTTCTCCTTCAATTTTAAATGACAACTTTGCTAGGTAAAGTAGCCTTGATTATAGGTCCTTGATTTTCATCACCTTGAATATTTCATGCCAATCCCTTCTGGCCTGTAATGCTTTTTTAAGAAATTAAATGACAACCTAATGAAAGCTTACTTGTAGGTAACTAACTGCTTTTTCCTTGAAGCTTTTAAGAGTCTCTTCTTATCTTTAAGCTTTGCCATTTTAATTATGATGTAACTTGGTGTGGGCCTCTTTGGGTCCATCTTGTTTGGGATTTTCTGTGCTTCCTGGACTTGTATGTCTTTTTCCTTCACCAGGTTAGGGAAGTTTTTGTTCATTATTTCCCTTGCTCACTCTCTTCTCCTCCTGGTATCCCCATGATGTAGATGTTGTTACACTTCGTGTTGTCCCATAGGTCCCTTAAACTATTCTTGTTTTTTAAAATTCTTTTTTCTCTTTGCTGCTCTGCTTGGGTGTTTTTTCCACCTTGTCTTCCAAATCACTGATTCAATCATCTGCTTCATTTAAGCTACTGTTTATTCCTTCCAGTGTATTATTTATTTCAGATATTGCATTCTTTATTTTTGACTGGTACTTTTTAATGGTTTCTATGATTTTTTTTTATTCTGTTGAGCATCCTTATAATCATTACTCTAAACTCTATGCCAGATAGATTACTTGCATCCTTTTTATTTAGCTCTTCTTTTTTTTTTTTTAATTCTTAATTTTTTTCCACTAAGTACTACTGGTATACAATAGCTTATTCTCTTCAGGTATACAGCATGGCATTTGACATTCACAATGCTTATGGTGCGATCACCCCACAATCTGTTCATTAGAAGCTTATATCTCTACCCTTCAAAAGCAAAACAAAACTGAAAACACATGGACATTGCCATCACAGTGATTAATATTTCCATCACTGTCTATCATTCAGGGGAGTTCCATGGTGGTGGAACGAAGAGACCCTGGTTGAGTTTCTATGCCCAAGTGCAGAGGACTCGTGCTTTGCTTCACAGAGATGTCTGAATCTGTGGGGAATCGGTTTTGTCGGGTGGGAACCAGC
This sequence comes from Mormoops blainvillei, assembly GCA_004026545.1. Lineage (NCBI taxonomy): Eukaryota > Metazoa > Chordata > Mammalia > Chiroptera > Mormoopidae > Mormoops > Mormoops blainvillei. The sequence goes on along the minus strand of PVJD01000152.1, from coordinate 310,897 downwards.
CCTATGCACAATGTCTGAGTCCACCCAGTGGCTTTTTATCGGCTTGGGAGGAGTCTGTCCTTGGAGTGGCAAAGGTCCCGGTCCCCAGGGCATTTGGATGGAAGAGGAAGGAAGAGAGGAGACAGACTATTGGGTTTTTGAAGTGAGCGCCCTTCCACTGCCATGACTTGAGGGGCGACCGGGCTCCTAATTGTTCAGCTGCACATTCCCTGCTGACCTGTTGGTCCTTAGCCAATCCCTAGCTCTTCTTCTGGAGAATTCTCTTGGATTTTCATGTGGGGTCTGTTTCTTTGACTTCCCATTTGGCTGCCTCTTTTTTTTGTTTGCATGTATTATGTAGATCTGCAAAAATTCTGGTGTAGGCCTATGTCAGATGATGCCTGTGCCTGGTCCTTGGCAACATGTTTGGAACTATCAGCTAGCCACAGCTTGTGGCTCCCTCAGCTGGGCTTGGGTGTGTGCAGAAAGAATCAAGCTGCACACCAAGACCAGTTTTTACCAGCACTGGACCTGGAGCAGGGTGAGCTAAAATCTCTAATCACACAGAGATCTGCCACATCCTGCAGGCTTTCTGTTAGGCTTAATCACTGAAAGTGCCTCTACCTTTACTCCTCAGCATTTGGGCTTAAGCTACACAGGGTTGGGAGCAAGGGATTTCTCCAGGTGGAGCTATTGCTTTTCCTCAGACTAAGGCTGCTTGGAGGGGAGTCTCTGCCCAAGAAAGATGGCTTCTTCAGTATGAGGAATGACTGAGCACAGAGATCCTGGTGGCCGACACTTCAGCTCTCTCCCCAGAGCTACCAACCCCAGACTCTCTTCACGTGGCTCTAGTCTGCTCTGCTCTCTCACTGCCAGAGCCCAGGGTAAGTGGCTGCAAATGAAATTTTGTGTGTAGGCCCTTTAAAAGGCTCTCTGTGTCTCTAGCTGCCTGTCCCTGGGTGACAGAAATACTGTTGCTTTTGATAGCCAGATGTTATTTGAGTTCCTTTCCCAGTTCTGGTGCTGTAGACCGGGGAGCCCAACTTCCCAGTATAGACCCCATGCTTCTCAGGGAGAACACTGCACACCCCGGCCACTGAAATATCCCTTCTGAACTTCAGCTGCTGCCCATGGAGCCCAGCCAGCCCTCTCGCACCTCTGTACTTCCTACCAGTCTCATTGTGATTATGTGGTTTCTTCAATAAGTCTTTGGTTATAAGGCTTCTCTCCAACTAGTGTTCATTTGGTTATTCAGGATGATTTTCCTGTAATTTAGTTGTAATTACAGTTTGGTCCTGGGTGGAGGTTAGTGTAGTTTCCACCTAATCTGTTGCCACCTTGGATCGCCCCTGGTACTTTTTATTGAAAATGAAAAAATCCTTTGGCATAGATAAATTAGTCCATCAATTAATCAAGTATTTATGAGGCCCTCTTACTTAAAAAAAAAAAGATTTAATTTATTTGTTTTCAGAGAGAGGGGAAGGGAGGGAAAGAGAGGGAGGGAAAAATTGATGTGAGAAAGAAACATCAACCAATTGCCTCTTGCATGCATCCTGACTGGGGACTGAATGAGCAACCCAGGCATGTGCTCTGACCAGGAATTGAACCAGCGGTCTTTTGCTTCGCAGAACAATGCTCAACCAATTGAGCCACACTTATCAGGGCAACCTCTTATTTTTTTAAAAGTTAATATTTATTATTTTAAAGTAATACATGTAAATAGTTTTAAGAAGTCAAATAGTTCTGCACAATTTATGGCCAAAAAGAAGTGTAAGAAATTCTTTGCTCCACACTTCTCTACTTAGATTTTTACTTCTCAGAGCTGCAACTTCTGATACTTTTAGTTCTTTTTTCACATTATTTATTTCTACATGTGAGAATAATCTGTTTATCCCATTTGTCTCTTTTATTTTCCAATTTTAGATCTAACCCTCTGACCTCCTAGTGAAGAAAGTGAGTATTTAGCCCTTACATCACCTTCCCCACAAACAAACCTGCCTCTCTTTATTTTCCCAATAGCTCCATTTTTTTAAAGTCAATATTCAGTGTTTGCACTATGAGAAACAGGTAAATATTGTTCAAACCCAGCCAAGTAGTGAACTCAGATTCTATTTTCTTTCTTGTGAAATATTTTGATTTCTCAGATGTTAATAATTGTCTCATCTGGTCATCCATTCATTTGCTTAGTTTCCTGGGTACTCATGGCTTCAACCACTACTGGAGCTAGGAAAGTCCGGGATCTTCTAAATATATTCAAATATGTAAGGGGTTTGATTCCACTTCTTTCTTTCTTTCCTGGAGACATCTCTCTTGGATATTTCTCTCCTCCGGTAGGATGAAGTGGCCACTTTGCAAGCCGACTTCACGGATGTCATCTGGAGCTCCCTTCTTTGCTGAATCCTTTGCTTCCTGGGTCCTAGGTCTCCTTCTTATTTTGCTTCCATGTTTTGGTGGAGCACACCTTTCTGTAATTCCTTGATGGCATATAGGGGGAATAATAAAAGTTGCATTAGTGTTACATATAAGAGAAAATAAAGAGCCAGGTCTGTCTTATGACAGGTTGGATTTCCTGTGAAGCAGATTCTTAGTGTGCAGGAGACCTGTTAGGGATACCACTGGGATCAGTACTCCAGAAAAGAAGGAATCAGGATTAGCAAGAGGGAGAGGCTGAGCTGTGATATAGTCTCAGGGAGGCCTCAGATGGCCCTGTAAGTTGTTCTGGGCTGGGATGAGCCTTCAGAGTTGTCCCAAGTTGGAGTGAGGATGCCAGGGCTTTATATACCCACAGTCAGGCATTGGGTTTTGGCTACTCTAGGAAGTGGGTGTGGGTATGAGGAAGGCACCACTCTCCAACCAAGGTGGTCCCTGTGAGGTGTCCAGGGGGAACCTGAGCAGCACATCACAGCATCCATCACCACCCACTCTGCGCTGCTTTAATACACTTCTTGGTATAAGGTTGTAGATCCAGGGGGTTCCTTACAACCAACATTGCCCATCTCCACTGCAGAAGCAGTCAAGGTAACCACTGCTGATGGGCGCCCTCAGCACTCTTCCCCCTCCTTAGTCCTGTACGTCATCCCTACAGTGACACACACATTATGCTCCTGGATCCAAAATGTGAACCGACTGCTCCTCATTTATCCTGGCTGTACCAAGCATATTTGAATCATAAGGGCCACTCCTATTTCTGTTCTTGCTCATCAGTCACTTGAACTTAAGGAGGGTAAGTAAACTAAGAGTTCAAAGCCTCACTGTATATAATAATATTTGGGCTTTGGGACATGGACAGGGAACCTCCCTAAAGTATCACCATCTTCCTGGTCCTTGGGATGAACTAGGGCATGCCAAGGGACAGTAAATGCAGCCCAGAGGAAACGGTCCCTTGGGAGAACTGTGCTCCTAGAGAGACATCCTGTTTACTCTGAGTCATTTCTGAGAGAGTCAGCTCATGTTTTCTGGTAATTTGCTAATGACATGGTATCTCTATTAAATATGTATATAGAGAGGTAAAAATAGGTTGAACATTTTCTAAATAGCTCTGGCTCAAAGCGAAGTGGTGAAAGAGTTGTTGGTCCTTTTTAAGGCAAAATAAAGGTGCTCTTCATCATTCCCAACCCTGCTAACCCTTAGACTTCACCCCAGGACAAACAAGAAGTCTCCCTACTGAAGAAAATAAAAACGCTGTTCTTGACTGGATTGCTTCAGAAATATGCTTGGATATGAGAGTTCCAACTTTTCCGGGACTCATTCTTACAGAGTCTAACCCTTGTGGTTTTTTGGTAGGAGGTAATTTCTGTGCTGGTTATGATTTGAAGGAGCTGGCCCACAGCTCAACCTTGCTTAAATTGGAACAATATGTCACCAGTGGTCTTGCTCTCATAGTAGGCACTTGAAAATAGATTCTTGTCAGACAGAGGGGTTCAGAGCATCCTGTGGGACTCTTGTTAGTTTCCATGACTAGAAATGACACCACCATTCTTTCATGGCATTTCAAGTGCCTTGTAGGAAGAGTGAGTTGTTATGGGTGGATTTTTTTTTTCAAGCAATGAAGGCGATGGCAAAGAAGTTTTCATAAAAACAAGTGACAAATTTCACTCAAGTTACTGACACATAAAAGGAAAAAATTAGTTTGTGCTTTGAAGCTAACCAGAAACAAATGGGACTGGTTCTCCAAAGGAAAAGTTGGAGTTTAGTTATGATACATCCCCTCCCAGACATCTAGGAAATTATACATACTGTACCCTCTGTTTATAAGAATATGAATAACATGATTGTGTGCACAGGGTCAATTGCAGTTCAGATGAGAATTTACTGCTGTTAAGTAGCAACTGTATAAAGGCAGAAAGAGCTGCTGTTAACCCCTTAGTCACATGATCCAAATGCCTTTCTTTTCAGAAACACTTAGATTGAAAACTCCTTGAAGCCAAGGACTCCATCTTTGGCATCTTTAGATCTCTCCCCACACCCAGTGTGGGACATGGTGGTTGGCACACAGTAGGTATTTAAGGGAATGAGTGAATCCCATTTAATGAAGGAGAGAGGCAGTGTCTGTCTTATAGTGAGAAGTGGGAGTGCTTTTATTTTGGCTGCATTGTTCTAAGTCCCCTGTGTGCTGAGCAACTGAGTTCTACAAGAACCATGAACTTGCTCGAAGTCCAGCCACTTCCTCCGCTTCTCTCAATTGGACAGTGTTCTTTGCAGCCACCACACTATCTCCACGGCTGTGATTGCTGGAGTCGGACCCTGTGCCTCCATTCCATTTACCTTCCCAGCCACCCACGAGTGGGCAGTCTTCAATTTGGAGGTGAGGAAAGTATGGCCCAGAGAGGCTGAGCAGCTTACCTGAGCTCATGTAGTAAGTGACATGACAAGGATTCACACTCAGGCTGGTCTGGGTCCAAAGGCTACCTCGCCATGCCGCCCTCCATGAGCTTCCCAAAGAAATCACGCTTTGTTTCTAAAGCCAAGCCATTTGAAGCACCATATAGTCACAGTCCAAGAGCTTGGGGGTAGGAATCAGGCCAGCCTGGAGGGGTGTTGGGGTTTTGGGGTAAATTGCAGCCCTTCACTGGAGGGTTCTACTTAAAACATGATTATCCAGGGCAGCTGTCAGCAGTGGAACCACCAAGAAGGCCAGCCTTAGGAAAAGACGTGGGTGGAAGAAAGAAGCTAAAGAGGAGGGAGGGATGTCCAACAGGGCCAGGGCAGCCCAGGGTGTGGAGGACAGGGATGGGGAGGGAGGGAGGTGGTGTTTTGCACCCCCACCCTTACTGCCAGCCCTCTGTGGGAGGAGGGTGGGGCCTATTAAGAGAAGATTTGTTCATACGCACCTCAGACCTTTTACAGCACCAGCTGATGGCGCCACTTCCTTCTCTTCCAGTTTAAGGTCCCCTCTGAGTCACGATGCTGGTCCAACCACCTGCAGTCCCCAAACTGGGACTGGGAGGAAACGCAGTGCAGCAGAGGAAGCATGCATTTTGGAGTCAGACGAATCCAGCTGTGATCTGGACCAGCTGTGGGCAGATTACCTAACAGCTATGTATCCTCCTTGGGAGTAATAATACCCACCTTCTACAACTCTTGTGAGGATCAAAATGAGTCCAAGCATGTGAGGTATTTAGAAGAATGCCTGTTACCAAAGAAATATTCCATGGCTATTAGTTCCCCTTCTAAGCTCACACACCCTCAGTCCCCTAGTTAGGGGACTGTTCTACATGGTGACCCTTCTGAGTCAGTTCAAGGCGGGGTACACTTGGGCTCAGGCTTGAGCACTAGAGAGAAGAAGGGGGACTTTTCCTGCTCTTCTTCTCTTGTGTTTCTAAGTGTGATCCTAGTTTGAGGAGTGGCAGTAATAAACCAATGGAGGCATGGATCTCAACAGTCCTGTTCTGCATTTACTGAAGACCAGCTATGTGCCAGGCACTGGACTTGGGGTACAAAAAGGAACAACACATGGCCCCTGCCCTCAGGGACCTGACATTCTGTTTGAAGAGATAGACACATTCCATGAGTTAAATGTTATGTGTTAAGTGCTGTGACGATGGTGTGAATAAAATGCTAAGAAAGGATAGAAAAGGAACAATGAGCATAATCTGAGAGCTGAAGATAACCTCCTGAGGAAGGTGTTGACTTTGTTGAGTTGCAAAAAAATGACTAGAAATTAGCTAGTGTGGTGACCTAGTACTTGCCAACTTGACTAAGTTGGAACTACATTCCCCAGAACTTCTCTCCCTATACTGTTGTTCTGGGCCAGGATTGACCACCAGAGCACTGTGTCTGAAGCCTGCAAAGTGGAAGAGAAGCAGCAGTCATGTTTGTGCTCAGAACATTAGTGCAGGGTCAGCTATAGCTCACACTGTGGTTGCAGATCTGTTGACTTACCTTGTTGGGATGGGACCACAACTGGTCCTGCAGTGACTTCCATTCCCACTGGGTTCCTCCTTCACCTTTGCTCCGACTCCTGGGCCAGGTGTGTATTTAGCTCTGTGATGAAGGAAGCCAGCTTCCCCTGCAGCATCGCTGACATTAGGCGTATGAGACACCAAGCTGGGTTCCTTCATTCTCTGGGCTCTCAGCCTACCCATGTGGGTTCAGGTTTGCCTGTGCTCTCCCTACTTCATGTCTATCTTTCTTTCCCAACTGCCTGCCCTGCTGACCTCAGGCTCAGCACCAGGAGCAGAAACAACAGTCATGCATTAACTGGTTAACCAGCTCCGTGGTTCTATTTCTCTGGTTGGAATTCACCATGTAGGCCAGTTAAAGATGGCTCAGAAAAAAAATAGACCAGGCAGGAAAATAAATGAGCAGCATCATGAAACGACGGAGTCTATACAGGAACCAGAGGCAGCTTGGTATTTCTAGGAATAAAATGAGACACAGGGAGGAAAAGATGAGCCGAGAGAGGGAAGAGATGGCTAGGCCTTGCGAATGCGGTGCTAGAGGGCAGACCAGTACAAGAAACAGCTGAAGGAAGGAAGGAGGTTTGTAAATGTGTAGCAAAGCTGCTGTGAGCAGTTAACTTCAACTCATTCTGCTATTTGTTCTCTGAAAACTGTTCCACATGACGAATCTTCCTTAAAATACACTACTTGCTTTACAAAATGCTGTCTTCCATGGTCAGATAACAAGAACTGGGTAATGCATTCTATTGGGATGGAAGAGGTTATGGTGGCTAATAAATAAACCACAGCTTTTAGTGGCTTAACGCCACAAAGGAGTTTGCTTGTTCATCTCATGCCGGTCAGATGGTTTTCCTTGGTGGCTTTTTATCAAACAGATCTCAAGGTTCCACAGGCTGTTTATCCTGTGACCAATTCCTCCCCCAACCCCTGCAATCTTAAGAGTGTGGGTTATGAGCTAGCCCAGTGTGGGGAAGAGACTGGGTCAGTCCTGCTGGTGGGGGTAGGGTGGGTATGGGGCAGGGCCTGGAAGTGCCTTCTGTAACACCCCGCTGTTCTCCTTGCCTGGTGCCCGCTCACCGCTCAGAGGCAGGAGCTGTGGGCCAGAAGGAGGGGCAGAAGACGTGGGCTGGTAAATGCACAACTTGTGTCTGCTGCCCATATCAGCTTGGGAGCTTTAGTTGATGGCTCCATCTCAGTATGAGAAGAACTCTGTTAGCACGTAGTTGGGACTTGCAGGCCTCCACAGATGCAATGTTACCAATGGGGATTAGGTATATATTTGAAAGAAACCCACCAGACCTATGCACTTTATAGGCTTATGATGGAGTAAGTAGGTGTAATTGAACCATTTATTATATTAGTTGTTGTAATTGCTGTATTACAAATTCCATGCAAAGGGCTTAAACTTTTGAAAAGGACCTACTGTTTTCAATTTTCTAGTGATCTCAGTTGTAAAATTTTAATGTTAATGTCTTAAAGGTCAAAATGATAAAGTACTTTGAAAACTCTAACATACTGCATGAAAGATAGTAATGCTTTAATTTCCTTGTGGGGAGCCTCAGATGAAGCGTAGTAAGACAGAACAATAGTTAATTTTGTGTTACCTTCTGTAGGACACGGTACCCAGATATTTGGTCAAATATGGGTCTAGATGTCTCTGTGAAGGTATTGTTTTGAGGTGAGATTAACATTTAAATCAGTAGATTTTGAATAAAGCAGATTACTCTCCTAGTGTGAGTGGGCCTCATCCAATGGGATGATGAAGGCCTTAAGAGAACAAGACTCAGGTCCCCTGAGAGAGAAGGAATTCTGCCTTCAGGCTCCAGCTGCAGCATCAACTCTTCCCTGGCTCTCACGCCTGCTGACCTGCCCCACAAATGTCAGAACTGCATGAGCCAATTCCTTAAAATAAATGTGTGTGTGTGTGTGTGTGTGTGTGTGTGTGTGTGTACACATGTCCTGTTGGTTCTATTTCTCTGGAGAACCCTGATGAACAGAGACATTTTCTGAGCAAAGACAAGCTTTACAAACTTGCATCTATATATTTGCACTTATACGTCTACAGAAATTCTTTGAGAGACACCAACCCAGTTGATTAAGGAATCTGATGCTTCTTACTGATTAACTTTGGCAGTCTTCCGGTTTCTCCTACTTGCTACAAATCCTTTACAATGTGTTCCACTTCTTCATTCTCAGCTTGAGGGCAGAGCAGCCAAAATACTCTTAAATAGGAGAACCCATGATCCAGCAATAAATCCAGGACTGTCCAATCTCTGCAAAGGATTGTTCACATTTCCTACGAACTCTTCTTTTGACTCTGATGAGGAATTAAATTCATGTTAGGTACACATGAGATATATTCCCAGAAACAAAGGAAATTGGCACTAACTACTATTAAATAGCATTTAGGACACAGGCCAATGGAAGAAATGAGAATGTAATATATGACTGAGGCTGTCTCTGACCTGCCCCTCTCCACCCAGACTTGGCTGGAGTTCTGACGCTCTGTGCGATGTTCCATGCTTGGAAAGTGGTTGGGTATTTGAACGAGAAGGGTCACCCAAAGAATACAGTGTTGGCTTTATGAAGGTGATTTGTGCTGCCGAGGGTCTTGCCTCCCAAACAATGCACATTGAAGGACCCCAGTCCCACAAAGAAGTAAGAATACCTCACATGTAGGAGTCCTTAGGGCATGTCAGAAAGCTTTCATGTCTGTTGAAGAAATTAAAATGACACAAAAGTGAGATGCCATGAAGAACTACACATACCAGAGGTTATTTTAAAGATAAAAAGCCTAATCTGGGATACATTTTAGGAAGCACCTCATTCTTTTCCTTATTATGTTAGAAGACAGTGAGTTTGAAAAGAACAAAAAGGAAGGAGGGAAAAAGGAAGGTCGATTGGGAGTTAAAATCATTCAGATCATTTTTATGTACGCCTTCTTTTTTTGGAAGCTGGGTAGGCAATATGCATCTCCTAGATTAAAATGACCTATTATAAATCTCATAATGTCAGAACTTTAAACCCTACTTATCACCCACATAAAGACAGAAAGCTACAGCGTTTGCAACTGTAGCTAGGACTGATGGTGGAGGAGTTAAAGGTGCAAGCACACGGCAATATAGGCATGGATTTTAGCAAAGAAGGAACAGATGAGAACAAATGGGGGAACAGAAAAGAAATTTATAGACAGCGAGGAAATATGGTTAGTTAGGGACCTGGCAGGCTCTCCATGTATTGCTGAGAAATCAGGCAATTTCCTCAAGAGACAGTCTAAAATTAACATATTAGTATTGTGCGTTAATATTCTATAAGATGGTAAGAATTAAGTCCTGGGGAACTTGTTCTCAGTCTTGCGTTTCTGTTTCTGATTGTGTGTCCTTCCTTGGGTTAGTCAATAATCTCCCCAGGCCTCAGTTTCCTCATCTGTAGGGTCAGCTAGATGGTCTTTAAATTCTCTCTGGCATTAAAATTCTATGATTTTATGAAAATAGCTTCACATAAACATTACTTTACAATTCAATCCAATTCAACCATAAATACTCAAACAAATATTTATTAAGTACAGTAATTCCTTGGTCCCCATGGAGGATTTGTTCCAGGACTCCTCGTGGATACCAAATCCACGCATGCTCAGGTCCCTGGCTTAACATGGTGCATTTGCATATAACCTACACGCATCCCCCTATATACTTTAAATAATCTTTAGATCACTGATAATACCTAAAACAATGTAAATACTATGCAAATAGTTGCATACTGAGTAGGGCATAATGACGAGAAAAAAAGGCTGTTCAGGTGCAGTGCAGGTGCATCCATCCTAGGCTTGGTGTGGAGTGTACATCAGACCACCACAGAGTGACTACTGAGTACATGTCAGCAACAGCATAACATTTTTTAAAAAGCATTTTCTATCTATGGTTGGCTGAGTCCTGGGACATGGACACAGAGGGTCGACTGCACTCGTGAGCAAGGCACTACATTAGCTGCTTGAGTTAGGTGAGTATAAAGGCCTGCCTTTTTGAAAAATATGTTTTATTAATGAACACACAACAGTCCAAAACCTATGCGACATGGTGAAGGCAGTCCCGAGAGGGAAGTTCATAGCAGTACAGGTCTATCTAAAAAAGATAGAAACCTTTAAAATAAACAACCTAACTCCATGTCTACAGGAACCAGAGAAACAACAACAAACAAAGCCCAGAGTAAGCAGAAGGAAGGAAATAATCAAGATCAGAGCAGAATTGAATGACACACAGACTAAAAGAAAAATTCAAAGGATCAATAAAGCAAGGAGCTGGTTCTTTGAAAAGACAAACAAAATTGACAAGCCTTTAAGCAGACTCATCCAGAAAAAGGGGAGAGGACCCAAACAAATAAAATCAGAAATGAAAGAGGAGAAATTACAACTGATACCACAGAAATACAAAGGATTGTAAGAAATTACTATGAACACCTATATGCCAAGAAATTTGAAAACCTGGGTGAAATGGACAAATTTCTAGAAAAATATAGTCTCCCAAAACTGAGTCAAGAAGAAGCAAAAAACCTGAACAGACCAAAAATAGCTGTGAAATTGAAGCAGTAATCAAAAAACTCCTGGCACACAAAAGCCGTGGACTGAATGGTTTTACAGAAGAATTTAAAAAACATTTAAATGAAGAGCTAACCCCAGTCCTTCTCAGACTATTCCAAAAAATCTAAGGAGAGAGAAGACTCCCAAAGTCTTTTTATGAGGCCAGCATCATCCTCATCCCAAAAACAGATAAATACACAACAAAGAAAGACAACAACAGGCCAAATCACTGGAACATAGACACTAAAATCTTCAACAAAATATTGGCAAACCGTATCCAGCAATACATTCAAAAGATAATCTACCATGATCAAGTGGGATTCATCCTAGGGATGCAAAGATAGCACAATATTTGCAAATCAATAAATGTAATACATCACATAAACAAAGGAAAGACAAAAATCATATGACCATATCAATAGATGCAGAAAAAGCATTAGATAAGGCACAGCACCCATTTGTAATAAAAAAAAAAAAAACCTCAGTAAAGTGGGAAGAAAGAGGACATATCTCAACATAATAAAGGTCATATACGAGAAACCTACATCCAACACTATACTGAATGGGCGAAATCTAAAAGCTTTCCCACTAAGTTCAGGGACAAAACAAGGATGTCCACTTTCACCACTTCTATTCAACATAGTATTAGAAGTCTGTCCTGCCTGGTGTAGCTCAGTGGATTGAGTGTCAGCCTGCGAAGAAAAGGGTCGCTGGTTCAATTCCCCAGTCAGGGCACATGCCTGGGTTGCAGGTTAGGTCCCCAGTAGGGGGAGCATGAGAGGCAACCACATATTGATGTTTCTCTCCCTCTCTTTCTCCCTCCCTTCTCCTTTGTCTAAAAATAAAATAAATAAAATATTTAAAAAAAAAGGAATTTCTAGCCACAGCCATCAAATAAGAAAGAGGAAAAAAAAGCATTCAAACTGGAAAGGAGGAAGTAAAACTATCATTATTTGCAGATGACATAATAGTGTACATAGAAAACCCTGCATACACCACCAAAAAACTACTCGACCTAATAAGTGAATTTGGAAAAGCAGCAGGAAACAAAATCAATATTTGGAAATAGAAGGCATTTTTGTACACCGACAATGAAATACCAGAAATCAGGGAAAAAATCCCATTTACTATAGCAACAAGAAAAATAAAGTACCTAGGAATAAACCTAACCAAGGAGGTAAAAGACTTATACTTAGAAAACTACACAACAGTGAAGAAGGAAATTAAGGAAGACACAAATAAATAGAAACATATACCGTGTTCATGAGTCAGAGGAATTAACATCATCAAAATGTCCATACTACCCAAAGCAATTTATAGATTCAATGCAATCCCTATTAAAATAGCAATGACACATTTCACAGATATAGAACAAACATTTCAAAAATTTATATGGATTCATAAATTACCCTCAGTAGCTGCAGCAAATTTGAGGAAGAAGAACTAAGTCAGAGGGTTCACAATACTGGACATCAAACTATGTTAAAAGGCCATTGTAATCAAAACAGTCTGGTACTGGCATAAGAACAGGCACATAGATCAATGGAACAGAATGGAGAGTGCAGAAATAAACCCATGTCTCTATGGTCAATTAATATTCGACAAAGGGGGCAGAAGCATAAAATGGAGTAAAAATAACCTCTTCAACACATAGTGTTGGGAGATCTGGACAGCTACATGCAAAAAAAATGAAATTCGACCACCAACTTATACCACAAACAAAAATAAACTCAAGATAGATAAAAGACTTAAATATAAGTCATGGCACCATAAAAGTTGTAGAGGAGAACATAGGCAGGAAAAATCTCAGATATCCCATGCAACAATATATTCACCGATATGTCCCCTAGATCAAGGGACATGAAGGAAAGAATAAACAAATGGGACTTCATCAAAGTAAGAAGCTCCTGCACGGCTAAAGAAGACATCAGCAAAATGAAAAGGGAACCAACCGTATGGGAAAATATATTTGCCAATGATACCTCGGACGAGGGTTTGATCTCCAAAATATATAAAGAACTCACACGACTCCACTCCAGGAAGACAAACAATCCAATTAAAAAATGGGCAAAGGACCAGAACAGACACTTCTCCAAGGAGGACATACAGAGAGCCTATCGACACATGAAAGGATACTCAGCATCACTAGCTATCAGAGAGATGGAAATTAAAACCACAATGAGATACCACTTCACACCAGTCAGAATAGCCATCATCAACAAATCAACAAACAACAAGTGCTGGTGAGGATGTGGAGAAAAGGGAACTCCAGTACACCATGTTGGTGGGAATGCAGACTGGTAAAGTCACTGTGGAAAACAGTTTGGAATTTCCTCAAAAACTAAAAATGGAGCTGCCTTTGACCCAGTAATTCCACTGCTGGGATCATACCCTAAGAATCCCAAAACACCAACGCAAAAGAACTTATGCACCCCAGTGTTCATAGCAGCACAATTTATAATAACCAAGAATTGGAAGCAACCTAAGTGCCCAACAGTAAATAAGTGGATCAAAAAACTATCATACATTTATACAATAGAATACTATGCAGCAGAAAGGAAGAGCTGCTACTCTTCACAACAGCATGGATGGAACTGGAGAGCATCATGCTAAGTGATATAAGCCAGGCGGTGAAAGACAGCTACCACATGATCTCACCTATAAGTGGAACCTAATCAACAAAATAAACAAGCAAGCAAAACATAACCAGCAACACTGAAATAAAAAAATGGACAGTAACCAGAGGGGAGGAGAGAGGGGGATAACAGGGGAAAAGAAGGAGCAGGGTCATCAAGGAACATGCCAAAAGGACTCATTGACAAAGCCAAATGGGGGAGGATTGAAGGTGGGAGGTGGGGATGGGTGGGGCTGGGGAAAGTGGTGGCGGGGAAATGTTGACCAAAAAAAAAAAAAAAAAGACAGGGGGAGGCTAAGAATAGTATAAAAAATTGAGAGGTCAAAGAACTGATATGTACAACCCATGAACATGAACTAAGAGATGTGGGGATGATGGGATGGGGTGCAGGGCTGAGGGGATAAAGAAGAGAAAATGATGGGACAACTGTTATAGCATAAGCAATAAAATATACCAAAAAAAGAAAAAAAAGGGAGAGAAAAATGTATTTTATTGATTATGCTATTGCAGTTGTCCCAATTTTTTCCCTTTTGCTACCCTCCATCCAATACCCCCAATTCCCTCCAGCTTTCCCCCCCACCTTAGTTCATGTCCGTGGGTCATGCATATAAGTGTTTTGGCTACTCCATTTTTTCTACTGTTAACATCTCCCTGTCTATTCCGTAACTCCCAACTTGTACTTCTTAATCCCTGTACCTTTTCCCCCATTCTCTCCCTTCCCCCTCCCAATTGATAACCCTCCAAATTATCTCCATATATATGATTCTGTTCTGCTTGTATGCCCAGTTTGTTTTATAGACTCAATTGTTGATAGCTGTGTATTTATTGCCATTTTATTGCTCATAGTTATTATTTTCTTCTTTTTCTGAAATAAGTCCCTTTAACATTTCATATACTAATGGCTTGGTGATAATGAACTCCTTTAGCTTTACCTTGCCTGGGAAGCACTTTATCTGCTCTTCAATTCTGAATGATAGTTTTGCTGGATAGAGTAATCTAGGCTGTAGGTCCTTGCTTTTCATCACTTTGAATACTTTTTGCCAGTCCCTTCTTGCTTGCAAAGTTTCTTTTGAGAAATCAGCTGACAATCTTGTGGGAACTCCTTTGTAGATAACTCTCTGCTTTTCTCCTGCTGCTTTTAAAATACTCCCTTTATCTTTAAACTTTGGCACTTTAATTGTGATGTTTCTTGGTGTGGTCCTCTTTGTGTCTATCTTGTTTGGCACTCTCTGTGATTCCTTGACTTGTATGTCTTTTCCCTTCACCAAATTAGGGAAGTTTCCTTTCATTATTTTTTCAAATAAGTTTTCAATTTCTTGCTCTTTCTCTTCTCCTTCCAGCCCTATGATTTGAATGTTGGTACATTTGAAATTGTCCCAGAGACTCCTTACCCTTTCCTTGTTTTTTTGGATTCTTTTTCCTTCTTGCTGTTCTGATTGAATGTTTTTTTTTTCTTCTTTATGTTTCAAATCATTGATTTGATTCTTGGCTTCATCCATTCCACTGTTGGTTCCCTGTAAATTTTTCTTTATTTTGCTTAGCATAAACTTCGTTTCTGCCTGGGTCTGTTTTATGCTGTTGAAGTACCCAATGAGTTCCTTGAGCATCATAACAACTAGTGTTTTGAACACTGCATTTGATAGATTGCTTGTCTCCATTTTGTTTTACTCTTTTTCTGGAGTTTTGTTCTATCCTTTCATTTCGTCCATATTTCTTTGTCTCCTGATTTTGGCAGCCTCCCCTGTGTTTATTTCTATGTAATAGCTAGAGCTGCTTTGATTTTTTGTTTTAGTCGTGTGGCCTATTGTAGAAAAGTGCACTTGTAAGTTGGATGGGGTGGCACCATTGGTAATTGCCAGGGCAGGGCAATCCATGTGAACAAAGTTGAAGGAGTCTCTGATATGCTGTTGCTGCTCTATGGCTCTGTGTGGGGGAAGGCTCAGAAAGGAGACAGTGCCGCTGCCTGGCCTCTGGAGTTTTGTCTGGGAGGACACAGTCCCCTGGCACTCACCCTGATACCAGACACTTCGGTTTCTCCCCATATGCCACTGTAGTTCATGTCCGTGGCATATGGGGAGAAACCGAAGTGCTGGAGTGCAGAGAGAGTGAGTCTGTGTAAGTCCTAAGTCTGTTTTGGGCCCTTTAAGAGAAGACACTTGAGAATCTTGCAGTTTCATCAGCCGCCCCATCCCCTGCTAGTTTTTATAGCCAGAAGTTATGGGGACTTATCTTCCTGGTGCTAGAACCCTGGGTTGAGTGGTCTGGTATAGGGCTGGGATCCCTCGGTCCTGAGATATCCCTCCTGATTTTTATCTACCACACGTGGGTGTGTGACTGCCCGTTCCAAGTCTCCACGTCTCTGTGTCTGTGCATCTCCATCCCACTACCCATCTGGGTGAATGTGATTTCTTTAATTCCTTGGTTGTCAGACTTCCATTCAGTTTGCCTTTCTGACGATTCTGGGTGATGGCTGTTTTGTAGTTCAGTTGTAATTTTTGCTGTGGTTGTGTGAGGCGGTGAGCTGTGTTTCCCCAAGCCTCCGTTATACAGGCCACATGCAGCACAGCAACCATTGGGAGGGAACTCACAGCTCCCAGCATCTCCCTTGAACACCTACCTTTCATGTCTAGGAGAAAACCCTCAGAAAAGGTGAAAGCTGTGACATGAAGTAAATACCAGAAAATTCCAGAACCCCTTTAGGGAAGGCTTATACCCTTCTTATTGGGATGGTGGTATTCTAGGAACTGGGGGCAGACTGCATGCGGAAAGAAGGAAAGTAGAATGGAGGCTCAATGGGAAGGGACTTCACATATTGCCAGAAATGGAAGAGAGCTTTGCGGGGGAGGGAAACTCAGCAGGTGTTCAGGAAAAAACAAGTATTCCTCTTGATGCCGGTTACAAGGTGTGCACAGAGGAACAGGGAAGGTGAGACAGTAAGTGTAGACAATTTACAGAAGACCTTGAATGCAGAACACAGAGATTGATTATAAGCACTTCTGAGGGAGGGCATCACAGCATGTCATGTGACAGGCAAATCAGAAAACAGAGAGGAGAGGTGGAGGGACACAGTCTATTCAGTGAGTAAGACCTTGGGGATAGCTGGTGCTCGGCTGTCTTCTTTACTCCTGCCCTGGGCCGGCCTCGGGCTTGCTGTAAAATGGCAACGGGTAAATGTGGTTGTGGAAAGTTCCTGGAACTAAGATTTGCTGCTTCTGAAGGTGCTTGCTCGTTTCGTTGGGGTCTCTCCCCTTGAGGTAGCTTTCCAAGCCTGCTATTGACATAAGCCCGTGGTGGGGGAATTTGGTTTTCCTCCTGGCTGATCTCCTGTTGCTGGATTTCTTTTTCCAGTGGCTTGGTATGTGTCTGGATGAAATAGCTCTGAAGGGAGTGGCTGTAAATGACCCCTTTTATCCTGACAAGGATCTACCTCATGGTAAGGTGATACTGCAAATGTGAGAACCAGGAGTCCCTCTGGCTTTAATTGTTGACCTAATCGCCTTTTAATATTTTTGGCTGGTCTAGATGGCAAAACAAAAGAGGTCGAAATATATATTCTTAGCTGTTTGTTATAAGAATCATAATAATTAAATGATCATTGCTATTATGCCAGGAAGAGCATGTTAACAAGACATTCCATCTCTTGTTTTCTTTACTTCTTTTTAACCTGCCTGCTTGTTTTGTTTGTTTAAGCAACTCCCAGTACTTTGTATGCCTTCTTGAAGTGGCAGCCCCGGAAATTTCACACAACAGGGCGTAGGGCAGCAGCCCTGAGGAAAGGGCCGGGGGACTTGGATTGTGTCTCACTGGATATTTATTTGGGAGTGGCTCTATTAGGAAACAGCAGAGATATGAAGGTCCGAAGTCCTCCTGATCACCCCTGTGTTCACCCCTCCCTCCCTCTCAAGTTCATCTGCCAGCTGACTCCTCCTTCTATTTTTGTTTTGGGTTATTGAGTTACTGAATGGCCTTTTCTCATTTTGCCGCTTTCTTCCTCAGGATTTTTGTTCTCTTGTCTACCTTAGGTGAAATCTCTATGTATGGGTTTGAGTTTTTACCAAAAGGTTTCTGTTGCGATTGTTTTTATACCTGTTTTTCCTGTTGTATTTTCATTTACATAATCTTACCTTTACGTGGATTAAACAAGGGATCATTCATACTTAAGTTATAGATGACTGGATACTGACCCACATGTAAGAACAGATGTTTTCATGCAAGTATGGCTGTCAAAGTTAATTCAGCTTCGTTTGCAACTGCTGTTTTAGTGAAATTTGGATTTTTCAGCTCTCACTCTTTCCTGCTTGTGGCATTTTGTTTATTTGGAAATATAATATTCACTACAGAGCAGAATTATATGTTATCCCCTTCTGGTTGACATCTTTCCCTGGCTGACTTTAAGTTTTCAGTATGTTTGAATATGATGCTTCTAGAGTGGGCAGGAAGTCTCAGTTTATGGTAGCTATATTCTTCTCAACAGTTGCTCTAGAAATGATATACCCAAACTTTTTAGTAAGGTTACCATATGCTTTATCTGGTGGACAACTAAAGTACACACAAATGCACACATACCACAATGCAAACCTTATGTGCGACAAAGAAAAATTACAGAGCACAATGGGAAAAAACACAAAAAAATTAAAAAGGCAGAGCAAAAACTTTCTCAAAGTCATATATTTGTTTAAAGTCGCTAAATTATGTATTTTGGACCCTAAAAATGTTTGTGAAGTTCTCTGAAATTGTTAGACTGCAATAATACTTTGAACCAAAAAAACATTTTGTGATTCTGTGACATGGAGCCTGAGGGTGGGCTGGTGGAAGGAGGAAGTACAGTGGTTAGTGATGATGATAGGTTGGGAGACAGAAGTGTGACAAAGAGCTGAAGGACTATCTCTTAACATTTAAAGACCGGGTATGGTGGAAACAAGGAGTGACAGAGCTAACAAGATGGGAGCTTTGGCCAGAGAGAGAAGATGCTACTATTTAATGCTTCAAAGATACTTCAGGGCTCTGCATGGGACCATGGGTAGCGAAGGGGGCTGGAGCTGAGGCTGGCAGGAACCTAGGTGTTCTTCATGGATGTTAATGTCACTCAGCAAGGTAGCAACTCAGGTGAGAGAGCAGAACCATAAGTCAGAGAAAGACCACCTCTTCCTATGACCCTCCATAACCACGTGTCAATGCATCATCCATTCAACACTCATTCAAAAATCAATGTGTTGTAAGTATCAATCATATGCTAGAACTGTTATTGGAGTTACAAAAATATATCAGACATGATGCCAGAGCATGGGGAGCTCATCCCCTGGAGGCTGAGCGCATACCAAGTATCTCAAGAAAAGCTTGCAAATTCCGAGGGCTTTGGGGGTGAGCTGGCCATATAAATGAGGAAGCCAGTAGGTGGAATAAGTAGGAACTGTTTGGCAACTGTGGTGAACTATAGGGCTCAAAGCTCACCTAATGGGGGCAGCCATCATTTCATGTTAGTGAATCTTCTGTTCCTCTTTTAAGTCAAAAATGCAGACATATAAGGGTGACATTTCTCAACCATAAAATTTTAGCAAGCAATTAAAAAATTAAAAAACAGTGTAGGCCAATGATTTATGGCTCTGATTTAAGTAATTGGAGCTGCAGGCAACCTTGGGTTCCTGTTCTGTTTTGTTCTTAACTTGCTGGTGATTTTAGACAAACTGAGGTGGGGTAGTAAGAAACGAGGAAGATTCATTGGCAACTGGAATGGGGAAACTGACACTGATAGTTGATTCAAACTGGCTTCATCCCAGCACCCTGACTCACCTGCCTCCTTCTCCCTTGCATGGCCACTCCCTTAAGCAGTAAGCCCTCAGGGTAATGAGGCTCTGATCAGCATCAAGTGATTTTAGGAACAAAGCCCTGGGTCTGTTGACCACAGAGACAGGGTATTGGTCAAACTAGAGATAACATCTACACCTCAGTTGCATGTCAGCTCCAGGCCCAGAAAAGCAGCAAAACCAGATGAAGCAATGCCATGGCTGGTATCAGGACTGGATACAGTGACCAATGAATGCCCTGCACCCTAGCACTGACTAATCAATAGAGACCATGACCCTGGCCCTATATGATCATTTTTGTTGAATTGGTATTTAAAGAATATACCTTGGAAGCTGATGAATATTCTATTTAGATCCTCCACTGAGACCTCCCCTAAAATTCCTGCCTTTAGAAAACAGATAAAAACCATTAAGACAAAGGACCCAGTGCTCATGCCCTCTCAATGAGCACACTCGTGCCTTCTTTCTTCAGGTGTGCATCTATTCTTTCTCCTAAGCTCTAAGGGTTCCTATGAGACTTGCAACCAGGGGAACCATGGGCAGTGGCAGCTTGTCCTGGGCTAACCCCCTGAACCTGTCCCTTCTTTTGCCTCTGTAACTTGTTTCCTGAGTCCATGTGGCCCAGCTGGCTCATTTCTTCAGCCTCTGTGACTTTCTAAAAGGTAGCTTTCTGAGCAGCTTGCTTGAATCTTCTCTTTGAGTGCACTTCTGTTTTGCATGCTAAATAAGCTTCCTCTTGTATTAGAGTTCTTGGCTCTGACTTCTTTGTTTGCTGAACTCAAGAACTGAGAGCCAACAATGCCACTAACAAAATCACCTAAATTCTCTGGAACCCAGTGGCTTCATCTCTACAATGGAGCAGTAAGCTGTAGAGAATGAGCTCTGGAGCCTTTCCCAGCTCTATGATTCTATGATTTCAATGGCTAAATGGACTTCTAATGAATTGCCATCTGCGAAGAAGGGTGGGAAGCATGGAGACCATCTCTTTTATGCTCCTTTCTCTGAAATGTATAGTGCCAATCAACAGTTGCCACTTGAATCGTAGAAGGAGCCAGATTTGAAAGTCACCATGGTGAACTGTAGTTTCTCTTACTCTCTCCCATGCTTGTGGTCAACAAGGAAGGCAGGATGGTGTAATGAAGGTGTTTAAACAGACATATGCTGATATCTCAGGTCTGTTATTTAATCATCTCTGAGATTGGGAAAGTCATTTTCCCCACGTCTCGGGTGTCACTGGCTATAAGGTAACAAAGAGAATGTCCTTTCCCATGAGAAGCTGTGTGCTTTTCCCTGGCTGTTGTGGGCCAGTGGGTTGAGCACTGGCCTGCAGAGTGAAGGGTTGCTGTTTCGATTACCAGTTAGAGCACATGCGTGGATTGCGGGCTGGGTATCTGGTTGGGGGCATGCAAGAGGCAACTGATGGATATTTCTCTTGTACATTGATGTTTCTCTCCTTCTCTTTCTCTGTCCCTTCCCCTCTCTCTAAATAAATAAATAAATAAATCTTAAAAAAAAGAATTTGTATACATCCTTGTGCCAGAGGAGAAATGTTATCATCCCTTGTATATATGTCTGTTTATTTAACTCTTTTTCCCTTGAGTGTTAGAAAGTTTACTAGGAAGCAAAATACCTGGACCAAATTAGCTTAATTCATCGAAGAATTGCTTAGGTAAATTATAATTTAATGTCATAGCCTCAGCTTCTAAAAACATATATGTCTTCAGCGCTGCAGTTAAAGGCATTGTTCAAAATGGTTGCTCAGAGTTTCTTATGTGGCAGATGAACAAACACTGCCTGTGAATAGGCTGGAGGGTTTTGTTCCCTATTGAGATTTTGCTTTGCTGAGTGAGGTGTATATGAAGGGAATGGGCTGAATTGCTTGGATCAATAAAGAGGATTTTTAGAGCCTATGGGTGAGAAGTGGGGAGTGGGACGAGGGGAAGAAAACCTACCCGAAGGGGAGCTGGAGAAGAGGTCATGGGACATATAAGGACAGAGATAGCAAAGCAAGCTAGTTGAGGTTTTACCATAGTCTCTATGATATGATCTTTTGCTTCATCTCCTGACCACACCTTCAGGAATATCAGCACCTCTTGCCAATTATTTGTGCAATTTTTATGATGTGATGAAATGATGAGCCAACTTCAAGGTATATGGGATGCACACAGCCCACCAAATGGTTTGGTCGCTCATGGTTTACACTAATATATGTTTCCTCATAATGTTTTCTTGCCAAATATTACTGTCAGGATGCAGTATGTCTTGCCAAATAAAAGTGTATTTCCTCCTGCCTAAGTAGAACTACATGGTTCCTTGAATGTTTACTTTATTTGTTTAGCTTTGGCTAAACAAGGTTACAACAAGATTTAGTGCTTAATTGTATATTATTTCCAGTCCCTAAAACATTTCCTTTTTCTCTCCCTATAATTTCTGATTTTTCTTTCTTATGTTTATTTTAACAATATATCTTATATGTTTTAAAGATATCTCAAATTTGTGTTCTAAGACACCTCAAATCATGTGTGGGAGCCAAGGAGGGGCTACAGCAGCATTGTCTCACAGCACTTCCTGCAGTGACGGAAATGCCCTGCGTCTGTGCTGCACGCTAGTGGTAACCGCTAACCACACGTGGCCCTTGGACATTGAAATGTGGCTAGTGCAGCTGAGGAAATAAATTTTAAATTTTATTTAATTTTAATTAACTTAAAGTTAAGTACCACCTGTAGCTAGTAGCAGCCATTATGAACAACGCAGGCCTAACCATTTATAAATAAACAAATGCTTCTAAACATCTGAAAAGAAGTTCTTCTCAAGCTTAAATATATTTTTTTAAACGAATAAATAATTGATTTACTTAGAAAATCTTAGAAAAAATTTTTGTATAATAAGGAATAATTATTGCATTGCATCTGTATAATATGGAATTATAAGAAAGTTTGAATGCCCTTTATTCATAAAAATAAAAAAATTAACCAAGTCCTTCATATTTACTGGAGCTTTGGAAGTTCCACTATCAATTTACATCCAATTTTTTACAAAATGGCTGAAAATGTGATTGCCTAACCAGCAGAACTAACTGATAGCTTTTATTTTAAATAGGAAGTTCATGGAAGACAACTTAAAACTAAATTTTAATTGTACTTTTACTGAGCTTCCCCCTTTATAGCTATTTTTTAAATGTTTTCACATATATCTATGTTAATTTTCACAAGAAAATACAAAAAATGATGGTTAGTCTCTTTCATGTTTAAAAACTTAATGTAATGAAACTGTAAAAGTATCCATTTCATAAACTAATTAGGAAAAATCACGGAGAATCTAGAAATAAACCCAATAACAAGTGGGAATTTACTTGTGGTATATATATAATAAATGTGGTATGTTAAGTCCGCGGAGAGGAAATATGAATTGCTTCACACAAGATGATGGGAATATATTTATCTGTTTATGACAACACTATGCATTTGAATTTATATTTACTGCAATCAAACTATTGCCATTTAAACTTACATTTTCCCCAATGGAGTGTTTTAAATAAATGGTGTTTGGTATACTGTTTAGCTATTTGAGATCAAATTATGTCATTTAAATTTAGATTTACAGCCCTGACTGGCGTGGCTCAGGGAGTTGGGCATTGTCCTGCAAATTGAAAGGTTGTCAGTTCAATTCCCAGTCAGGGCACATACCTGGGTTGTGGGCCAGGCCGCTGGCTGGGGGTGTGTGAGAGGCAAGGGATCAGATATTTCTCTCTCACATCAATGTTTCTCTCACACATTAATGTTTCTCTTCCTCTCTGTCTCCTTCCCTTCCCCCTCTCTAAAAATGAATAAATTCTTTAAAAAAATAAATTTACATTTACATTCTAAATATTTAAGCCATGAGCAGAATTTAATACATTTCCTCAAGAAGTCTCTATTATGTTCAGTTTTAATTAAAGCCAAAGAAAGTAAAAATTTCAAAAGGTTTATAAAACTGGGGTGTAACATGAAATGAAAGTGACTAAAGAAACCTAATTTAAAAAAATCACTTTTGGAAAGAAGTTTATTAGCCTTTAGAAAATTATTTCCCACTTTTACCTGCAGATTTTAAGTTCTCTTTCTTAATTTTAATCTCAGTGAGATCCTTTACTTAACTGTCATCCCCAAATTAATTCTAAATACATTAGTGTTTACACAGAAAAAAAAGTAAAGTAAAAGAAATAATAGAAAACATTGGTGAGAAGTTTTTTATAATCTTTCAAGGGAAAAAGAGCATTCTATTCGTACTCTTAAACTCAGGAACTATAAAGGAAAATAATCATAAATTTGATTATAAACTTCAGAAAATCTCTTCAAAACAGCAAAATTCATAAACAAAGTAAAAGCACAAACTTATTTATAACATAATGACAACTGAAAGTCTGATTTTCATAAGATACAAAGAGCTCTTTCCAATTTGTTTTTTAAAATACGAATAGAAAAACAGACAGTGTCCACATAGGCGATTCACATAGAAAGAAATACAAATGACCAGTGAATATAAGATACTCAATATCAATTATTAAAGAGCTTCAGATTGAAAAGACAGTTTATTATTTTTAAAGAAGTAGAATGCTTTCAGTTGGTCCACAGAATTATATCAGTGTGTGTTATCTCTTCCTCAGTTTTAAACTTACTATGTGTACCTTTGAGAGCAGACTCTTCGGAAATGTTTTTCGCGAAAATGATCTCTTCGCCAATTAGAATGGCTTTTTTAAAAAGACAATATTAAGCACTGACAATGATGCAGAGCAATTGGAATTATAATTTCTTGCTGGTAGATATGAATGTTAATGGTGTAGCCATTTAAAAAAAAATTGGCAGTTTCCATTAAAATTAAACATATACTTACCATATAGTCCAGTAATCCCACTCCTAGGCATTAAGCCAAGAGAACTAGAAACTTTCCTTCACATAAATACTTGTACGCAAATGCCACAAACTGGAAACAACTCAAATGTCCTTCAACTGAAGAATGGATAAACAAACTGTGACATCCAAGTACTGGAATACTATTCAGAATGGAATAAAAAGGAACAAATTACTGGTTCACATAAGAACATAGATGAATATCAAATGCCTTGGGCTAAGTGAAAGAAGCCAGGCTCAAAAGACTATATTTTGTATGATTTCATTTATATGACATTCTGGAAAATGCAAAAAAAAAAAAAAAAAAAAAAAAGAAGGGAACAGATCAGTGTTTGTCAGGGATTGAATGTGCAGGGATGGGTTGACTACAAAGAGGCAGCTTGAGAGAATCTTTAGGGCGAGGAAAATGTTCCCTGTCTTCATGATGGTGTTCTAACTGAAGGCATCTGTCTGACTCAAAAGTGTACACCAAAAACAATGATCTGACTGTACGTCTACTAAAAAGGTGACTAGAAAGCTAATGTATTTCTAAATCAAAGATTGATTTATAACATATAAAAGTGCACAGATTATACAGAGTAGGACAAAAGTAGGTTTACAGTTGTATGTGAAACACAGTTCATTTTTGTACTATTATTTTCCATATAAACAATGGTAAACCTACTTTTGCCCCACCCTGTACATGTACAGCTTGACTGTAAACGTTGCAACTAACATTTGCTGAACTAACCACAAACTGGACCAAGAGACAGAGCCTCGCCAGAGGCCCCTCCCCCATCCCCTTCTTTCTTCCCAGAAGGAACCAATATTCTGACTTCTAACACCATAGATTAATTTTGACTGTTTTTGAATTTCATGTAAATAAAATCATATAGCATTGAATATTGCACTCCTCTTAATAGGCTTAGTTATATTTCAAACTAGTTTTTTGTATAACTAAGTATAGATAAGCTAGCTAACAATGGGGAGATTGAAATGGGTAATCACTATGATTTCTCCTAGGCCTCAAATTTGGAGCCTGTGTGTTGACAAAATTGTAAAATATTCTTTTTGTTTGAAATATTTAATACACTTTTGGCCAAGCAGACTAACCATATATATATCTATTTTTTAATCTAATCTAAAGGCATTTGGGAAATCCGCACCATACTGTTTATGACCTCCCTCATATTTATTATTTATTCTAAATAAAATATAGAATTGTATTTTCCTCCAGTATTATTTTCCCTCATATGGGCAGACATTAGTCTTAAAATTGGCCTGATAGACTGATCTGGTCATATCATACACCCTTGGTACTTCACCAAATGATGATCCGTGAACTTCCCCCTCTTTGTTCTTTTCAGATTGTGCTTGACTTTTGCTCAGCTTTATTTAAAACTGCTGGGAGAAGTGACTTCTTGAAAAATATGGTGCTGAAGTCTGCTCTACACTTAAATATTTGGAAACCTTCAGTAAAAGTAAATCCATGTGGCAGGTCTGGTCCCAGCTTGATTCTTGCACCATTGGGTAAAAGATCCTTTATGAATTTGTGTGAGTGCATATGTGCGTCTGTGCACACACAATCTTGTATGTATCCTTTGTGGTGGAAGTCAATTATGCTGGTTTTTGTTTTTGTTATTCTTTCCAGTGAGAGAACCTAGAGTATCAGTCCTGAGTTTCTGGGATGGAGTAGGTTTTATTTTCTTAGCAGTAACCAAGCCACAAAAGGGAAAAACAAAACAATCTCTGACAATTAAAAAATATCTTGAAAAAATATCAATAACAGAATGCTAACTTTTAAGAGTTCAGTGCATTCTCCAACTGATTCAAAGCCTAAATTAAATATTACAGCCTCAAATCCTTTTTACAAAGCCGGATGGACCAGTTGTCCTTCCCATTGTTGGAGTCAACCATAACCACACAGTTCAAGTGAGGGATGTTCCCTGGCTGGGCGTGACCGGCAGGGCCACCAAACCACAGATACCTTGGCTATTATAACTCAAAAATGCTCCACGAGCTGGCCTTTGTGATCATGGGGCAGGAACAAACATTCCTCCACCCTCAAGATTCTTCGGGCTGGTCTAATAATCAAATAGACATGAGACAGATTAACAAGGGAAAATAACCCTACATATGCAAGTGGTTCAGAGATAGAAAGGGAATGTAGGTATAAAAGACCTTGAGCTAGGGATGAGGTGAGGCACCTTGGGGCTTCAAAAGGTCATTGCAGGATGATAAGAAGAACAGAAATTTAGTAAATAGAAGTTTGGCTTGCCCTATAGATAGTTCAAAAGAAGTTATCTCTGATAAGCTATTATGAGCAAGGTCCCTAATTCCAATTTTTCTAGGTAGTCAAAGGGAAGGGCAGAAGTTTCTTTTGAGCCTGAAGCTAAAATTGCCTTTACCTCAAAGTAGTCTGCATACCACTGAAGCCCATGTTGGGGTGACTTGTTCTGAACTCTCAAAGCGAATTGGACTCAGTCAGAAAACTCTTCAATTGTGCTCCCTCCTTTTCTCTCTCTACTTCTCTTTTTAATAACTCCAACCCTGAGTTTCTTGCCTCAGGTGGGAAAATGGCGAGAATTTTGATGCAAATAAAATGTTTTGTTGTTATTCTTTGTTTCTGAGTTTGAGGACATGGCACAGTTCACCTACATAATTATAAACTACCTCCACAGGACTCAGAAAAAGTCGGAGCTAAGGGTCTACGATGAAAATCATAGAATGTTAGAAGTCTAATTTTTTTTTTTCATTCTGCAAGTGAGTTACTGGACTCAAAGAAGGTATATGATTTGCCTAAGCTTCCATTGGTAATTAGTGGCAGAGGAGGGCTAGTATCTTGGAAACCTCCAATTTTCCAGTCAAGCATTATTTTTCTGTTTTCCTAGTTTTCTCCTAGAATATACTAAAGTAGGTTGGGATTATTTAGCAGTAGGAACATGTGCATGGGAGGGGTGTCTAGGAATTTCAGTTAAGATATTTAATTAAAAGGATTTATTGGACCATGTAAATGAATAGTCTGAGAGGGTGGACTTTAGGGATGGTTTGATTTGGCAGCTCAACAATGTCTTCTAAGACAAAGTTTCTTTTCCATTTTTCCATTTAGCCTTCCTCCGTGTCATCTCTTTGTGGTTATAACAAGGCTGTCAGAAACTCCCTGGTCTGCATGCTTCCTCATCAGGATCCAAGAAGTGAGGGAGGATGATTTTGGAAGCACTAAGAAGATCTCGTCAAACATTTCCTTACATGTCGTTGTCTTCAGTGGCTGATGGTTCCTTTCCTGAGCCTGCATCTGTGCTCATGGGATCAGGTTATTTCGCTCCACTTAAGCTTGAGTCATATATATTGTTCTGGAATCATGTTCCCTTAAAGCATGTACATGACACTAAGGAAATGTGGGTAACAGAATGAAAATTGAGATAATTGCCAAGAATGGGAAAATGCATGTAAGGAGGTAACTCCTGTGTCCACTATACTGCAACTACCAGCAATCAACCTGAGCTAGCTTAAATCAAAGAGTGGAATGAATTGTATGGACACAGGCATGTCTCATGGAACACGAGGATGGGAAGCAGCAGAATGAAGCAGTCAAGAGCCAGAGAGCCAACAGACACCAATGTTGTCACTTCTTACCTCTTCTCTCCTCCCCTCTCTCCCATCCACAGCCTCTTAGCTCATCCCCGGGCTTTATTGTTTATCTATCCGGTCTTGTGCCTCAGAACTGATCGCAGAAGATGACTATCTCTCAACTCTTGAATATTCATTCAGATTCCTCCACCTTCAGACACATAACCTGAGACTGACTAGCAGTCTCTGGTTCCCAAGTCCTCATTCCTGGGAGAATTTGCTTTGGTAAGTTCGCTCCCCCCTGAGATAGGCAGAGGACGCTAGTCCTGATAAGGTCCCTGGAACTCACCTGTGTGGTGTGGGAAGAGATGGGGTGCCTGGTGGAGTTGGTGGTTCTTAGAGAAACTAGGCAAAGGGGTCACCCTGGAAAGCCCCACCAGAAGAAGGATAATGTTTGTTCTCCAAAGTGCTCCTGATACTGGGGTAGGGTTGACAGAGAAATACCTACATGAGGGAGACATCTCTTGCCAGTTAATCCACTTCAACGCCTCCAGAATTCTCAGCTCTGGGGGCTAGAGGAAGAGATGTTAGGAAGGAAAGAAGCAGATATCATGGATAAGAAAGGAGAATTCTTGCTCCTAAATCTCAGAAATTTGAGAAAATTCTAGCTCATGGCCAGCAGAATTTTAAAAATCAAAAGGAGATGTATTCCTAAATCACAGGCAACCTTTTCTAGTGTTTGAAGCTAAAAATTGGTAATGTTAATAAGACCTGGTCCACAATGGGCTCATTCAAGTCGGAATCTCCATACTTATGACCCGTGCTGGAACCGGCAGAGAGAGAGAGAGAGAGAGAGAGAGAGAGAGAGAGAGAGAGAGAGAGAGAGAGAGAGAGAGAGAGAGAGAGAGAGAGAGAGAGAGAGA